>NWSH02000537.1:5944792-5984642 GCA_002382865.2 Heliothis virescens
ATAAAAATTAAATTAAAAATTTAAAAAACCCCCGACACAAAAACTTGATTTCCCTTTAAAAAGTAAAAAATAATAAAAAAAATACGTCGCGTTGGGGGACCGCTCCTAAATAGGTAGGCATGTGATACTTATGAAAAAAATCGTAAATAAGTAAGGAATAATTAGGAGCGGTCCCCCAACGCGACGTATTTTTTTTATTATTTTTTACTTTTTAAAGGGAAATCAAGTTTTTGTGTCGGGGGTTTTTTAAATTTTTAATTAAATTTTTATATTTTAAAGCCGTGTCAGAGCCCAATGGCAACGTGGTACGTGACGATGGAAAGAGGCCAGATGGTATGACGTTGTTGCCATGGAAGATGGGTGGCCCTTGGTGTGGGATGCAACATGCGTCGACACCCTGGCGCCATCGCATCTTCCCAGTACGGCAGGCTGTGCTGGTGCGGCTGCTGCTTCTGCAGAGACCTCCAAGCGGTGCAAGTATAGCAACCTTGTTGGAACTATACTTTTGAGCCGTTTGGGGTCGAAACGCTCGGACCATGGGGCCCAAGTACACGCCTCCTATTCAAGGACTTAGCCAAAAGGCTCGTTGACGCTTCACGTGACCAGAGGGCTGGCTTATTCTTTGGTGAAAGAATTAGCATTGCCAAAAAACGTGGCAATGCAGCCAGTCTTCTGGGCACGTTTCCACGTTTACAGTGATGTGGAGGAATACTTCGACGCCTAACATCACTCATGTTCCCTTTTTTTATGTAACTACATTTTTATTTTAGTTTGTATATATTACCTAGTAATTAATAGTAGTTTTAAGTTTGTATATGTTTATAAGTAGGCTTAGTATATATAAATTATATTTCCGATTAAATTATTCGTCATGGGGCCTTTCAAAATAATCGACAACTGGATAATTAAGTGAGATATTTCTCAGACAATAATTAAGCATCATTTTTATTGATAACTCCCGACTCACAAATGACTTTGACTTAATAATAAATGCTTTTATATTTTGTATTTTTTTTCGTACGGTCAACCATTGTATGGTAAAGTCATATGGCGTAATTAAATGCTACTAAAGGACTAACATAGGATATCATTACGTTTATCTACAAGTAAACCACGACTATGATAATAAAGCTTCTTAATGGGCTTGTTAGCGTTTAATTGTAGTTGAAAAAAATAATAATTGCAGAAATAACGTTAATAAAAGTTATTTTAGTAACACAACTTGTTTCTCACGATCTCGTCTTATTCCATGCAAAGAAATTATCCGATTTCAAAACCCTAATAAATATTATAATTTTCATATATATATGTGCAAACGAACAGTCGGCCGTTTAATTATCAATGCCCATGACTTACTTTTTCAAGAGATTCGATTGACAATTTAATGATTTAAAAATAGAATATTCCACATAAAGTGTTACCACATCAAAGAATCAATGTAACATGGTAACAAATTAAGTATTCTGATCACATAGAGGACCTCAAACAATTGTTGTGTTAGCGTTTAATTAATGCAGCAGCACTAACCAACAGTACGTTAGGCTGCCTTAGTTTGTAGGCACCTGTGTTACTTAGGTCAATGAAGTTGGCTGAGAGTACACATAATTTACTAAACATGTACTACATGGATAAGTTAAATATACCTATGCTTCTGTATATTGACAGTATTTTTTTTTCTTGTGCGTGTGTCCGCGTGTGTATCAGATTCACGCACTTCGTACTATGACTTGGCTTTCGGTCAGGACTTTTTTTTTCTTAATAATAAAATGTAGTTTCAGATTAACAGAATTTTCGTTTTATAGTGCATATGTAAAGAATCAGCTACAGAGGTGTAGGGGCAAAAAGTTTTCACCTGTCCCGTTTTCAGTCACCGACAATTAATTCAGTTGAATTATAACGATTGATGTTATTTAATTAGTGAATTAAGTTGAAAGTACACTCAAGTATACAAATAGATATTTGGTTATTCAACTCTCAGATTTTTTGCGGTAATTAATCCTAGCCATCGAGTCGAAAACCGCCAGACGCTGACTTGAGCATCGTATTTTTTCTTTTTTCCCTTCTGTAACTAAAATAAAACCTTTTGTTTATAAACACCGTCTATTATTGTAATAGAGTAAGAGGCAGGTGTGCCTGTTCAGATTACACAAGTGTTTTAAGTTGCAGTACAAAAAGGTGCTCAGGCGCAATTTTATTCAGCCTTGTAAATATTGCGTACGCAGCAGTAGATAATCACCATGGTCGATAGAATAAAGTTTCTATCGATAGTTTCTTGTTTTTTCTTAATTTTATAATAAACGACTGTGTATTAAGATTGGCTGTTTTATAGTGTGCTAGAGTCTAGAGACATGCTGTAGATGAATATTTGGTGTGATTTTCTTTTGGTTTCCCGTTTCACAGAGATCTTTGAGCTTTGATGTCCGGCTCGTGAGCATATCTATCAGTGGTTTATATTTTAAGTACTATTATCTAATAAAATTTATAAAAGATAAGTAGTTGGTGAAGAGAGGTCTTTTTAGGGTTCCGTACCCAAAGGGTAAAACGGAACCCTATTACTAAGACTTCGTTGTCTGTCTGTCTGTCTGACTCCAGGCTGTATCACATTAACCGTGATAGCTATAATGCTGAAATTTTCACAAATGATGTATATCCGTTGCCGCTATAACAACAAATACTAAAAATTAAAAAAAAAAATATTAAGGCTGTTAATTTATATTAATTAATTGCAAAATTGTGTACTAGTGGCGCCATCTATTAGAAATAATGTGCAACTTAGTAACTCACACTTGACCATTCCTATTGTACTTTTTCATAGATAATGGTACGGAACCCTTTGTGCGCGAGTCTAACTCGCACTTGGCCGGTTTTTTTCATAAGTCAAGCCCAACTTAATCATAGTTTTAATTCGAGAAAAAAATATTAAACGATACCTACAGAGGTCATGCCTCTACTCTACAGCCTTTAAAACTGGTTGATTATGACCTACTGCCTATTCTATTTAAACATTAACTTTAGTCTATGTCGTTATACAGTTACAGAGGTGACATTAAGGCTCAGCTTTATTATTATCTATCACGTAAACCACGCAACACATTATATAATATTCTTACTTAACTAGATAAATATGAACCATTTATGTGGCATGATATTTTACTTTTTTATGTTCAGTAATATCTCTAAAGAATCTATTTTTAGAAACGTAAAGAAATCTAATTGAACTTCTCATAACATCCCAAATAAGTAGGTAGGTATGTATACCTTATGTAAGAGGGTGACAGAATTATAAAAAGCGATTTTCCTGGAAAAAAAACAATATCTGGATATTGCCGTTTCCCGGACTTTTAGTTTATGTTTCTCGGGAATAGTCTAACTTCCCAACAATGAAATACATTTTTAAATCCGTAAATTAGTCGTAGTCTGAGCTTTTAGGCTGAGGCCAAACGAGCGTAATTTTTTGAGTCGTGAGTCGCAGTATTTCGGTCGCAGAAAATCTGCTACATTCGGTTTCATACAAAAGTCCTATTTGATTCACACGGCAACGCAAAATGAGTTGTCTTTTTTGTTTCTAACGATTTTCTGCGACCGAAATTCTGCGACTCACAACTCACAGAATTACGCTCGTTTGGCTTCACCCTTAAGGTATACAAACAAAAAATGTTTCCTCTTATTATATTAGTACAGATAAGTACCTATAGCTTCGGCCATAACTCTACCACAAAGGTACATACAAACGATAATAAGTAAATAGTTTTAAGTTGACCCTGTACCCTTGTGACTACAGTTTACATGGTACACATGTATGAATCATCAGTGTTCAAACTTGTAAATAACGTAGTAACATAAACCATGAATAAATTATAAGTTAAATGAGTCTGATAATATCCTTAAAGAAAAAATAATAATACGGACATGCAAATAATGGTGTCCTAGACGATTGTCAAGCAAAGCTCGGAAAAGTGCTCTCCGATGCACGGGTATATCAATAACCAACTTCCAGAATCCGGGCTGGTTTGTGAAAGATTCTACAACCCGCAAAGCGGCCCGAACCGGGAACCGAACTCGAGACCTTTTGCATAGCAGTCGCACTATGCGACCACTTGCTAGAGCAACAAGGCATACAAGCAAATGTCCAAGGGGTCACCTTTTAAACAATGCGTCTAGCCCAGATTTCATTATTTTGTTAGCGAGTGAAGTTTTAAATAATAAAATGTTTCAAGTTAAATTCTTACCAAAATCTTTGGGTAGCGTCGGTTCTTGGGCCAGCCAATCCTTGATTGAAGCTATATCTTTTTCGCTTACTTGAGTCATCTGTAAGTTTTAATAATAAAAATTGGTGTATTTAATTAAGTATGTTAGTTTGCTAAGTAAATAGGTACTTATTAATATTTTTGGAAGAAAATAGCTCTTTTGGAGATAATCTTAAGTTTCTATACACAAAAAATATATACGCGGTCGAATCGAGAACCTCCTCCTTTTTGGCAAATCGGTTAAATAAATATTTGATTAACTAAGTACATAATAATTATATTCAGGCAAATCCGTGAATTAAGAAGATGACGGATGACTTCTATATGAAACTTACCGCGTTGTTATTATGATTTAAAAGTTACAGAAAACTGTTAAGTTTCTTATTTATGCAAGTACTTCTTGTCATGTAACGTCTGAAGCAACTGAACCGATTTCCAAAATACTTTCTATTTAAACTAGGTGGTAAGAGCAATATGAACGCGAGCAAACTAGCAGTGTCTGACAGATAGCAATCAAAGTAATTTCTTTGTACATATGAGAAATGAAAACCTCATATAAGTAGCCTCCTAAAGAAATTAACAAGCCCTCAAATAATTAATCTATAGATCCTCACTGACTAAAACCCAGCATGTTTCTTCAGGAACCCTATGTGTACCAGGGCCGCGATAACCCATAAGTACCTACACTACCTTTGACATGATATTTCATAAAGCTTAGGTAAGAACTTAAGTACTTATGCCTTTATTGTCATCGTCATTAATTTAAAAATTGTCTTTATCCATGTAAACCACACCAAGAAGAGAAATTAAAACGATAGTCATCTCAAACATTAATTATACGGATCTTTTGCCTGTAGACATTTAAAAAATGGTTGAATGTTGACTCAGTTATATAAAAAAGTATATAAGTATGTACCTAATAACATTCCTCAAGGTGTTTAGTTTTATTTGCAAGGCATCTATTACATTACAGTACTTAATTAACGTTAATATGCATGCCGGTATTTTATCATATTTTTAAAACAATACCTATATCAATACCTACTACGGTATTGAATTTGTTGTATTATTTAATAAATCCAGCTATAATTATATGTGATTAACAGATATAATATTTCTTAATTACACATTAATTTTGCAGGTACAGTCAGAAAATTGGTAGTATACAACAAGCATTTAATATTGTATGTCAATATTTAATAAAACAAAAAATAATTCAAGGAAAATTGTTGAAACGCTATTAAGTTTTTTCCCTCCAAATTATATTCCATAAATATTTTTTTATTTATATTTTTAAAACATTTCAATCTTTTTATTTTTAAAGTTTAAGAAAATTAAATATAAATGAATCATACCTTCGATTTATGTATGAACACTACGAAAATATTCAATAGATCACTACAGAACACTTCCTATTTACACCTATGTAAAACCGGCTTCACCCAATGGTGTCTCTATCGCAACTAAATACATAAAATATCAAGTCATCTATGTACTCTTTGCTGTTCGATTTTTAAGATTCGTAAAGGCAAACAAACACTGGACAAGTTTGCGAACGCAAACGCTACGGGCTGTGATTTCTGAGGAAATGCGATTTTCGTAACCACTTCTCAGGCCATTGAAATGAAATATGCCAAAATTTGGCCATAGTGTGTCGTAACCGCAAATTATTGTTCGTCTGGTAGGCACTGGTGAGGCTGGTACTTTGCTATCATAGTATGAATGTTTTGGACGTATAGGGCTGTCATTCAGGATTTCAGTTATCGTCTGTGACTATAGGGCATACGAGATAGCATGTAAATGACATAAGGAGGATTAAGGTTTGTCGGCAAGAGGCTGAATGGTTATTCAGAAGCCTTCCAAGTGCTTTGAGCTAACAGGTTGTTTCCCATTATTATTTATTTTTGTAAATGTAATATGTTTTCCGGAGTGTAGGTAAAACTTCACCCAAAATATCATCCGAATTTTTTCATATTTCATAACAGGATTTCTATAAAATTTTGCATTATTAAGTATTTGTATTTTAAATGAAATGAAATTGCATATTGATATATACCTTATCAAAAAGTTATATGTCATCATCATTAATATAAATCGTCTACCACCGTAGGCCTCCCCCAATGAGCGCCAACTATCCCGGTCTTGGGCAGAGCGGGCATTATAAGGACTATAGTTTTGTATTATGTTGGTACATTGATTTCATGGGATTATTGACGATACCCTCTAAGGAAGGTTCAGTTCATCAAGTAAGTGACTTGCCATAGAATATTACTAGAGGGCCGCAATTTTAGAAGTCAAGGCTCTCAACCGGTTTCGAACTTAAACCGGTTGTTTACCATCGCTGTTTTTGTAACTCATTAAACAAGACAGTTATTAGGTAGGTATTCAATGCAAAATATTGATAGTTAAAGTTGAATAACTCCTGAAGGTTTTTCACTTTTCAATTATGGTTGCTAAAGTTACAAACTTTGGCTAGAAACTGTGGCTGCTAAAGTTTGTGGGTGTAACTTTGGAAACCACTGAACTGATTTGTAAAAATCTTTCACTTTTGGGAAGCTGCACTATCCCCAGGTAATATAGGTCCTATGGGACGCGGATGACACCGCAGAAGTTTAGATACGGTTTAAGAGAAGTAACACTTTTGAAAAAATCTTACTTAACTCGGTTAACGTTATTAAACTTTCCAAAAATATTTCTGTATAAGACTAGCCTTAAAATTAATTTGTGTGGCAACTGTGTTCCAGGCGTAAATATAGAAATAATATCTTATTGAGACATAGCGAATGATTAGAAGGACATTAGTGCCTCCAATTTCCTTTACTTGAAATCGATGGCTTGAAAAATATTGCTTTCGTAAAGGAAAATTGCCGCCATGGAATTGCTAAAGCGGACTAGAATTTATTTCGATATGCAATTATTATTAGAGTAAGAAGGTACCAACCTAATGTTGTACCTAGGTTAATACTTATTATCGTTTGCCTTTTGCTTCAAGAGTATACGGTTAGTAGATTTCATATATCAATACCATCGCGTTATGGGGTAAAAGTACTCCAGGATGCCACTATCTCCATGCAAAATTTCACCTCAATTGGTTCATCCGTTTTAGCGTAAAAGCATAACAAACAAACTTTTAAAACAAATACAATTTTCCATATACTTAAAATGTAATGCCTTGCAAAATCCAAATATGTCGTGCTTCCAAAATAAATATTCGCTCCAAAAATATATCTCGAGGATCGGATATCTTTCATCTGAGCCACCTGACCTGAGAGTAAGCATTATGTATAGCCAATTTTAATGTCATGTTATGTAAACTATGGTCATATACCTACCGGCCTACCTCGTTACGTCAATCACGAAAGCTCTGTCAACAATACTTTCTACCTCGTGAGGACATCCGGAACTTGAGTAATCACTGAACGATGATGCTAACTTCATCGTCTGCCTATAACATCTTTTTCTCACGGCCCTTCGTTGAAAGATACATATCTTATCTAGTATCTGCTTATAATATGTAAAATGTAGATTTCTGGACTTTTAAAATATGTCTATGAAAATAGAAAAGAAATTAAAACTTTCAGGTTCTCTTACTGTAATTTCATGGTAATTGTCACCCTGTTTATTTATTAATAGTCTTACCAGTCTTAGGAAGCAGCTGTGCAAAAAAAATGTTATATGTAGACAGATTTTATCAATATAATGTTAGCTCTCTACCAAAGACATTATATAGTGTTAATAAACTGCTATTAGATTTTTTGTGCCTGGATAAGTAACAGAATGACGCAACAATTTTTTCTTTCTGTATACGTCAAAGAACGCATTATATAATAGATCATAATGCTTTTAGTATGTTCATCTCCTTGTAAAGGTATTCAAAGTGCTTATTGTTTTGTTGCTTACTTATTTTGTTTGAACAGTGCGCCGATTCTCCTGGGTGGCAGGTGACGTCACATTCACAAATTGAAGACATGTGTCTTGCTAGCATCCCTTTTCGAAAAACAGTGCAGTGGCATTAATTTAGGTTTCTATGTAAAAACCTGTTTTTTAAGCTAAAACAACTGTACCTCAATAATCAATCAGATTTGGAAAATCAGGTTAATAATCTTAACAAAAGTACAGTCGGCATAAAAAATAAGTCAAACCTAAGTCAAAATATAATTTATTATGCTTTAAGTTTTTCTTTTTTATAGCCACAAAAGATGTTCCTATGACAGTCGGAACCCATCGATTTAACGTGCCTTGTGCAACATGGAGTAATTAGTTATGAAAAGATGGTCATCCATCCACAGACCGACTGATGAGACTCGTGTTTGATTTATGCTTAAATTATCTGAAGGTGTCCTATATATATAATCTAGGTACTTGTTACCGATCAGCTAACATCCAGTTTTAAATGCAAAAATAATATAAATCTCACATATTAAATGTTATTAACCTTACCTATGTCCTTAATAATCTTTAGGTACTCAATTTTGTTTTTACATATAATGTTTACTTTATCTATACCTATATTAAGTTTACTCCATTATTTTTTTTATGCTGAACTTAACTACTACCGGGATTTAAGCGACTTTTTTATTACATAAGAACCTTCTCCTGTCTAGAAAGAACACAATACAAAATAATTATCGGAATCAGTCTACCATTTAGGGGTGATTCGGTGACCAGAAAAAAATATGGGGGTGATTTTTATGATACAGCTGGAAGGACTGTTGATTTTTACTGACTAAAAACCATTTTCTTTATCTACCAGCGGCTGCGGTACTCTTTCGAAGGGTCTAATCGAAGCCTATCGAGTACCTAGGATATTATTATTGTTCCTATTCATGTGTTGATAAAACAATAGCTATAGGTACAATAAATATTACTACGTCATACAACGTTTATTATGAATTTCAATTAGTTTCAATAATATTTTTTAAACGTGCCTTGCTTTGAAATTGGCTAATCAACAAGTAGTCATTAATTATATTAGTATGTTTTTGCCAATTGCATCATGTATTCCTCCCTGTTAAGATGCGGTTTGAATCAAAGGTCAAAGACGAACAAAGAATCAAGAAATTACATTTTTATAAAGAAGCAAATATTAAGTTTTAAATCTGTCTCCGTCTTAAATATGGTTCTCATTAAATTCCCTCAGATTTTCTGAAAGCACTCACTGTGGTGGTACATAATTACTGCTCACAAAAAATCTATTTATAAAAAATATATTTTTATTAATATTCCATTATAAAAAAATAAAGATTGTTTTAGTGGAATAGAAGATCACTATAAAAGGATATCTAGGTTAAGTGCATGTTTTTTTACTTTTTTATTATAGGAACAATAGAACAATAGGGTAGGTACAGACAACAGCAGGTCAACGTATACGAATCTGTCAAATTTTACCAATCAAACGTTAACCTACCTCCATTGTGATAAGGTTGAAAATCGAGTGCAGAAATTTGACAGATTGTGGTAACTTGATGTGCTGTCGTCTGTACTTCTGTGGTTCATGAAATGAGACCGATTGCGATTCAAATATAAACTTTAACAGACACCCCAACTGTTTCCATAGAAGAAAACACTATTGCTTGCTTTTCCCTTCTTATTCCACGTCATACGGGGTTAAACTTGATGAGTTTCTATCGAATAAATAAAATATGTTTTAGTAGAAGCATAATCCATCTACGCATAGGTACGGGTAAAAGGAAATAATAATAATAATAAACCATTTTTATTAACAAAAATATTTATTTGTACAAAATATTCCTTTACCCACTTCACAAATGGAATGTTTTTAACATAATCTTTATGATTATAATATTTATAAGAATGTAATTCTCACAATTTTGAAATTCAACTCTTTATAATATTACTAATACTTAACCTTAAATATACCTGTGCCTAGTATTTTTATATTTTACTAAAATTAATCCATAATCACATGAATCCTTATTAACAATCTCCTTTAATAAGTTTGTCTTAAAGAAATAGGTACACATGGACTGGCCCTGTATTGAAACAGAAATGTTTTGAATTCCAGCTCAAATTCGAATATACATATGTAGGACTCAACGTCATATAACAAATTCTATCAAACGATTGGTAAACACTACAAAATATACCTTTTTATTTGACACGAAATATTAATCTACAATAGTATATGTATATTAAGATTAAGTCATGTCAGGATTCATCAGGATTCTGGCAATATAAGTTTTGTTTTTTATACATCTTCAAACCTAATTATCATTACAATAATATAAAATAAAAGCATACGCACGATTTATAAATTAATTTTCAAGATTCTGGCAACTTGCGAGGCATTTTATCATATGAATAAAACCAACAACCCGTTGAAGCGATTAAGCTCGATTCCTTTAAAAATAAATTATGCGTTTTGCTTAAAAATGTTAGAGTAAACGTCAAAAGTGACCGACTGTACGCAAAACGAATCGTTTCATGTTTCAAAATCTAGATAGCTATTTGACACTTCATGCCACAGAAATATTTTGGCTACCTTTATATTGCATGATCTGTCAGATAGCTTTAGAAGAACTTTACCTGGAGCCTCCGCAACTGGCCTTAAGGTGAATGCGACGACTAGAAGCGGGAAATTCAAATATAAAATGGTTTTTGTATGTTTTACATAAGTTAACATTCAATATGAGGCGTGATCTTATGATTGGCGGTTATAATATCCCACAAAGTAATTTCTGATGTCCTTGTTTAACGCCTCATATTGAATGTTAACTTAGGTAAAACATGAAAAAACCATTTTATATTTGAATTTCCCGCTTCTAGTCGTCGCATGCACCTTAAATGGCGTTCTTAGTGTGACGCAATCACGATGACCGGTCACCTTACGGGACTCAACGTGTTAATTAATTAGATACATTTTCTTTTTAGCGATCGGAAATCATCAGTATGACCCCTACAGCTATAGGTTACAGCGTGAGGGAGTGTCAGACTTTTACTGACTAAAACCCACCGTGTTCTTTCGGCAGCTCTTTGTGCGCCAGGGCCGCGGTAACTCTTTCCAACAACCCGCAGCCCATTAACTAGATACATTATACAAACAAAACGACAATAAGGCACGGACATAACACAGCCAGCTTTAAATATAAATATAAAAAATATTGTGCAAAATAAATTCTTAATTTTATTACCCTAAATCAGCATATAGTGTAAGTAGTCACTTTATTTTCATGCTGACTGTACCCGTCGCACAAATTATATTGTTCAACAAAAATATACAAACTTATCTTAAAAATATGAAACGAACACCAGCTTATAGGTACTTTATACCAATGTTCACTAATGGCTGATTTCTTTAACCTATCTATTCGTTATTTTGCGATTTAAGATTGAAGTTTCACATAATTTATATAGAGCTAATATCAAAAATAAATATCTCATCTCAAATCTAGGGATAGATAGTTTATAGAAATCCAGTGTAAATCGATTGTTTAAGACAGAGAGAGACAACGATGGCAGTGCTAATTTTATTTTGTGCCACCAGCACCTTAGTTCTTTTTAATATTTAATTGAAACAGGAACAAATATTCATTATCGTAATTAGTGAACGGAGGCAAAGCCAGGAAATATCACCAAAATAGTTCAAAATCTTATCACTATCACGTATAAGTTCTGAACATCAAAATATTGCCATGTCTTTACTATTAATTAGTCTATGTCGAGAGTCCTGAAGGTGCCGCTTTCTTTGGATTTCTTTGCCTTCTTGTCCGTCTTCCAGAAGTTTTCGTCCAAGAATACTTTACTGTAAAATAAAATAATTGTATTTTTTCAATATTTATAGAATATATCATGAGACTCTTAGGAAGAGTTCGTGCTTAGCCACGAACTCTTCCTAAGAGTTCGTGGTTAAGTCAAAGACGCGATCGATCGATCATAATGTTAAGCAACGCTTGGCGCGGTCGGTCCGTGGATGGGTGACCATCTTGTTATAACAAGTTCTCCCGTGTTTCGGAAGGCACGATAAACTGGTGGGTCCCGGCTGTGATTTGACCATCTTTGGCAGTCGTTACGGGAAGTTAGAAGCCAGAAGCTCTGACAAAAATAAATAAATAAATAAAAATATATCATTAGACTACAAACATGGACATACATTTAAAATCAATATATTCCAGAAAAAGAAACTACACAGAAACTTCAACATATTGACAGTAAAACCCCTTCTTTGTATCTTGGGCATCAGTTATACAACAAAATATTATTTCATATTACGTGATCTTTCATTATCATCATCATTATCGTTATCTATCTAGCCTTCTCCCAACTTTATTGGGGTCGGCTTACAGTCTCACCGGTTGCAGCTGTGTGCCATTGCTTAATAGCAATTTTCCTTCTGACCTCCACAACCCAGTTACCCGGGAACACGATAGAATACCCTGGGTAAGGCTGGTATTCAGGCTTTTCGGTATTTGACTACTCGTAATTACCTAAGGGTATGACGAGCCAAAGATCAATATTAAATGGCTTAATTAGACCATCGCACGGGTGAGAAGTTAGCGTCAATTCACACCGAGACGCGACGCGACGCGACGCTGCACGCAGATTTTACATAGAGCGACTCAAAATATACTTTATTCACTACGCGAAAGGATACACATTTAATTGTGAGAATTCAGATACGTCGCGCTGCACCTCGAGACGCCGCGCGGCGCAGCGCGACGCATCTTGACGCAGCGGTGACGCGCGGCGGGCAAGATCGGTGCTGCATCTCGCGATTTGCTTTGTTTTTAAGATACGTCTCGCGACGCCTACATCAAAGCCGCGTCGCGTCGCGTCGCGTCTCGGTGTGAATTGACCCTTACTCAGCAAAGTAGAGGTTTTTGGCCTTACCTAGTTTGTTTATAGNCAACACAATAACAAGGTCCACACGTAACCTGAGACTAGCTGTTGGGAGCTCAACCCCTATGTGAATAACTCTGGACATTGATGCTTTCGTTTTAAGGTTCATTTTTGTGTGGCAATATTGGGTCATATTTTCTGGTAGAAGAAGTAAAAGATATGGGATAGAATTAAATATGTCAGCATTTCAACCGCGTCGCATTCAATGTTTATATTAAACAGTTCTTTATGCTGGAATTATAGGACCCAAGCTCTTATAGATGGGTTGTAAGGACATCTGTAACGTTATGATATCAAACTTTGTCATCTTCAAATCTTCCTCAAAGCACATACCGGTAAACTAACTAATAGTACAGTAGTGGTACATACCAACCATGCGAAAATTGAGCAATTGATGTATTTCTTTTGTCTTGTATGGGTTTTAATAACAATGAAATATCTATATTGCACATAAATATTGTAGGATTGTAAATTAGGGATAAAGAACAACTTTAATAGAAGTTTACCATAAAACTACAAATCAGTTTGGCATACAGTACGATCGAAATAAATTAAATCGCTTGACGGTTTCAACGAAAATTATATTAGAAGGTTTCTATAGATTTCGACAAACTATGTGTCGATTATATGATATTGTTTTGAAATAATACAATCTTGCATTTTTACTCAGCATTATTTATAATGGTTTTGCGTTAACACTTTTTTCATTGACTATACTGTTATACTAACAACTTTCAAGCGATTTCCTTTATTTTGATCGTTTGCTCTTATTCCATACTACCTATTCGTACTTTGAGAGTACCTACAGTTAGGGTGCTCGGTTTAAAATCAACAATCTATATTTGTTAACTTTCATATAACTCTGTATGAAGCTTAATAGAAAAGCAATGTATTTCCCATGGCTCTTCACGTAATGGCTGTTATTTAGAAAAGCGGATAAACCTTTGTTTTTCTTTATCTTTATAAATATGAAATTGAAAAGGATTTTAGTTAATTTAATTTAAGTAACTTTTAATTCAACCACAGATAGTTAAAAAGTGGAGTGCAATGTCCCTGTCATAATAAAAATTAAATTAAATTGAAACCCACCCTTTACTGATCGAGACTAGATCCGATTCCAGTATTTTTAGTATATGTTTTCAATTTCATACCTTAAATTCAATACCATAAAACAAGCGATTATGTGAGGACCCATGCTATTATTAAGACGTGTGCCTTAACGTTCAACGTTATTCTTGTATTTTACGAAATCTATCGTTTTTCTTTACATTCCATACGATCTCAAAAATACGTAGTCAAGTAGGTTAGATTATTGTATATAGACAAACAAAATAGAGTTTGTATTATTTAAGACACAATTAATTAATTAATTTAGTAAGAACTGGTTTCTGTAACTCTGTAGTCATTTATCGACTGATTTCACCCTCCGTTTAATTTTAATTTAATAAATGTACTTATTCTAGATATAGCTGATAAGAATTTTGTAGGAATAATATCACAGAAATGTATGGAAATTATTCAACGTGTTTTTAATGTAAATATTTAATTTAAAGTATTTAAGTGTGTTGTGTAAATGGTTGGGCAGAATTGCTGGTAAAGTTATCTTATAGCACCGCAGGTCGGTGTTAATTTTTAACTAAAAATCAACGTTATGACATCGCGTAAACATTATAACATTTTCCTTTTAATTATACAAACAATTAAAGTAACTATATTCTAGAAAAGTTAAATACTTATACCAACGAAGTATTTGGTTACCTACGGCTAGTGTCACAGATTCCAAATAGATATTTGACAGATCATGGCATACAAAAGTAATCAAAATAAAAAAACATTTCCATATCTTTATTTATATTATATATTATATATCCACTATCTGTTAAATAGCTATTAAGACCTGTAAAACTCGCGGTTAATACCTTAAATATGTAGACTTTGTTACAACTGAACACTCCATTTCTTCATAATCTTTGTCCCTACTGATGCCCAGCTGTAACCACAGCAATGTATATAGTGTATATTGTAGGAACTAATATCATCGTAGTGCACTGAACGTTATGTACCGATGTATTCATATTTATTGGACCGATTAGCAGTAGTCAGTTTGCAATAATGTAGTTGTGTTAATAAATGCAATTAATTAACTTTTTTGGTGTTTCTTTTTGGGAATTTTCCTGTATGATGTTTTCCTATATTAAAAACTATTATTACTGCTCAAGAAGTGTAAATTAAAAGTAAGTAAGCAAACTATTTTTGGCAGTATAATTAGCAGGTATAACGACAGCAGGTCAATTTCCCGAACCTGTCAAATTTTACCAATCGAACATTAACCTTCCACTGTTGTGATAAGGTTGAAAATCTATTGCAGAAATTTGACAGATTGTGGTAACTTGATTTGATGTACACAACCTGCGGGTAATTTAACCCGCTTTGCTACAGTTAGGCTGGTTTGCAATGTTATATCGAGTAACCCAGCCTTAGACCAACGTACAGAAAACAGCAAGTCAACGTATACGAATCTGTCAAATTTTACCAATCAAACATTAACCTACCTCCTTTGTGGTAAGGTTGAAAATCGAGTGCAGAAATTTGACAGATTGTGGTAACTTGATGTGCTGTCGTCTGTAAATTAACGATTTAAAAGTATTTGATGCAACCTCTTCTCAATACGTTCAAATCTTAGATAATCTAAAAAGGATTACAACTACTGACCTAACATTTTAGGCTTAAGTTTCATTTTGTTTGGCAAACAATTCTCTTATACCGAGAAAGCAAAATCGCCTTCATAATCCTTTCTATTGCTAATAAATGTGAAAGTAACCCTGTTAATCTGTCTGGTTGCGCTTTCACGTCAAAATTACTGAACCGATTTACTATAGGCTAATTTTACTCGTATGCAATTTGGTTCTCCCACATGGAGGTGGTTGAAACCGCGGGAAACATCTAGTACTAAGATTATTTAATTTTTACTGGAGAAGGTTCGCATGAACAGTAGTCTCCTGAATATTTTACTTAGTAACATATCATCATCTGCCTAGCCTTTTCCCAACTATCTTGGGGTCGGCTTCCAGTCTAACCGTATGCAGATGAGAACCAGTGTTTTACATGGAGCGACTGCCTGTCTGACCTGCACGACCCAGTTACGCGGGCAACCCGAAACCCACTGGTAAGTCTAGTTGTCAGATTTTCTGCCAACTAGATGCCTGCATTTCTGCCAATAAGATGGTCAAATGAGAGCCGGGACCCACCAGTTTATCGTGCCTTCCGAAACACGGGAGAACTTATTATAAAAAGATGATCACCCATCCACGGATCGACCGCGCCAAGGGTCGCTTAACATTATGATCGATCAATCGCGTCTTTGACTTAGCCACGAGCTCTTCCGAGAGTTTGTTTATAGACAGTCTACAAAATAAATCAAATAAATAAAAAGTCTATAACAGACTTAAAACAAAGGGCTTTTGTTTTACCTGTTTCATAATTTTTTTCATCATTCTCTCCTTAAAAACACTCAAAACAAAAACTAGATTTCGTGGAAACATTTATTAATATTACCAAAGACGTACCTTTGTTCCATAACAATATCTATGACCCTTTTGTTCATTTCATCCATACTCGGCAGAGAGCCGCCATAGTCTTGCGGCAAGTCCTCTTTACTGATGAAGTTGTACAGAGTCTCCGAGTTAGGCACGTGGAAGTGAATCTGGAGAAAATAAAATATATATTGACTTTAGTTTAGTCAGGCCCAACCTGGTTTCCGCTATTGGTTTCACGTGTGGGAATTTATTTTTCTCGAGAAATGGGCTATCTAACACTGAAATCATTTTTTAAGAAGATGAAAGAGGACCAGTAGTTCCTGGATTAGCGCGTTCAAGCAAACAAATATACTCTTCAGCGTTACACTATGAGTAACCTAGATTTTGACCACAGTGGTTTGGGCCAAGTTACAACAGAAATATACCTTTAAAGGAAAAAATGTAGCCTATAATTGAGAGCCCTGTAATTTGTTAGATAAGCAAGGATTAATAGCAATATTGTCAAAAAATACGCACCATATCAGTGACCTCTTGCTTTAGGAAGGGTTTCATGAGACCAAACAGTTTGTCAACAAAAGGCGGCGCATTGATGACGTGAACCTCCTTTAGTCTGATGGGCATGGCTTCCTGAAAATCAAAATATTAGCTTTACATTAAAAATTACCAAGGATTCGATGCTTTTTCTTGGTTAAATTGAATGAAAGGGTAAAATCCATGATTGATTAATAGGAAACAGAACCTTCAAGCTTATAGAAGAATCAGGTTTCCGACAAGGTTTAATTCTCAATTCTCGGGTGAACAAGACGGTGCACACGGAGGGTAAATAAGTATACTTATAACGTTCTTCTCCAGGTTTCTACTGACACAACATCTCCTTAATAAATGCATTCTTCCATATCTAACACGGATATATTCACAAGATCACAAGGATACACTATCGCAAAATAAGAAAAATCTGAAAGAAACTACCACTTACCTCTTGATATCTAGAGAGCTTCCTCGCCACAGAAACGTTAAACTTCGTGATAAACTTGAGGGTGATATCCTTAGCATCCATCACTACGACATCAGCGTCCGCCAACACATTATTCTCCAATATCCAGGCGTCGCAGGTCATGAAGAACATTCTAGCATCCTGAAGGTAATCATACTGTTCTAGACCAGGGTCGTTGAGTTGCCAGAACCAGACATTCCGGTTGCCAGAGATTTGGTATTGTGCCAATTTTCTGTAAATAACCACGTTTTTGTAAGTATGGTGAGGTTGGTTGTATTTTTCCAGTTTGACAGTTTAGTTTCTTGAGATAAATCAGTTAAATGGATTTTAAAAATGCTCAATATTGGTTATTGCCATGGTACATACACTCAGTTGCTCAGTGAGCGTATAATATAAAAAGATAAATAGATATTTAATAAAGCTAAATGACAAAGAAAAAACAAAGAGCAAGTAAATCTTCAACTCTTAATTAATTTCAGCTACTTTTCCAACCAAATGCAAAGGCGTTTATTTCATTTTACTGCAACTTTTTTATCCTAAACACTAACGCTCATTAAAGGAAACCAATTGTTTTAAAGCAAGTCTGTTCACCCGCCTCCATTGACGAAAACACGTTTTGACGGGAAAATAATTTTTATTTGTTCTCCATTCTTCACTTGAGGTTCACATATAATTCGGTTCGTAAAGGCTATTGCTCTCGGCTTCGACAAATAGAATTTACGGCGTGACGTCACTTGTTTATTGATAGGTCATCGGCACCTTTCAGTGATCTAGAATACTAGACTATTAGGATATGAAATATGAATTATTTTTTTCTATGTGATGACTGAAATCTAAGCAATATTTTTTGATAATGAAATAAATAAGCAGGTGATTATAATTAAATTCTGTGAAATTAAGATTTAAGCAGAAAACAGAAGAATAAAGCGTAGAAAGAAGTATGCCTATGTACCAGTTTCACCGGTTCCAGACAATGTTCTTAATAACTATCTGACAGATACTGCCATAGAAAAGCAGTCATAATTAAAAATATTTATATGGCAGTACCTGACATGTGAAACTGGCCATGTCAGGCTTTTGAAAGTATTTTGATGTGGAAGCATTGATAATGAATTGGTTGGATTGCGACATATAAAGCATACAATTATCCAGTACTATGAAATTCTCTCTGCCAATCAATGTTTTGATAGTTGATGATAAATAATAAATTCTATTACTACGGGAAGGAACAGTGCCTATGGCGCCTCTGATAGCGTCTGCCTGCCCACGCTTTTAGGCGCCAAGCAACACAAATAATTGCGGATAACGCAAAATGTTTGGGATACCTAAATACAAATGTCAATCTCAACCAATGAGGATTGATTGATTATTCTGCCAGTTTCCATAGTTAGGCCACCTATAGGCGTAACCTGATAAAAAATGTTATGCAATTAATATGATACGTATGTACAATTTCTCCATTACCTATCCTAATTGAGACAAGGTTACCTACTCTCTCATCTATACTTCTGTATTTTATAAGGATACTTATATCTTTTTGTTTGTTTGTTTGTTTGTACCCAAAGGCTCCGAAACTACTGAACCGATTTGAAATATTTATTTCAATGTTGGGAAGCTAGGTCATATTTTATCCGGTTAGGACAGATAGAGAAGAATGGAAGACTTTGGGGGAGGCCTTTGCCCAGCAGTGGGACAATACAGGCTAATAAAAAAAAGGACACTAGTTCCAACGGAAAGTGAATGAAACTGCGGTAAAACATCTAGTTTATAATATGAAGGTATTATTACTTAACATTAATAAGGTTAACTGTCGAAAATCGTTATAAAACTTGTCAAACTGAGAACAGTGCAGCCGCGGTGACTTGTTGTAATAATATAATTACTTAATGCTGATTGCTTTGACAATTAAACGGTCTAATTGATCATGCAGTTTTAGCTGATACACAGGTATTTACTACATTTTTCCCTTAGGTCTATTAATTGCCAGTTGCCAACTAGCAATAAATAGGAACAGGTTACTTTACTTGGCAGTTGGTCGAAGGGTCGTGGTCAGTCATGAATAAAAGAGGTTGATCGATCAAGGTTGGCAGCAGAAGGCTGATGGATATACAACTTTAGCATCGGCCTTTCTTGTATCGGGAAACCATTTGAGATGCATTCTCTTCTGGATTTACGACAGCCTGAAAGACTAGCAGCACTAGCTGCCAATCTAACGGCCGTTCCCAATAACCTATATATCTGTTGATTTACTTACTAGAGATTGAATTGACATAAGCCCCACACGAGGAATGTCACATTGCTATCTCTAGTAACCAAATCGACAGATAGATATACTTAGGTTATTGAATTCCGCAGTTAGGGACACCACGTGATCGAACGCAAATATCTGATGTCTGATACATTATATGATTGTTTTCTAGCCTTTTCTAGCAGCCTATTAACATAATTCGTGACGAAGCCGAAGGTAGGTATCAAACAGACACTGCAATGAATGTAACCCAGTTTTTTTTTATTCGAGCGTGTTAGTTTGTTCTGCGATTTGTAGCTGAGATTAAAACGAATTAGTAACAGCCATAATGTTGCCCTATATTGGTACACGAGTCGCGATCGGCTGCAAAATATTGTCAGCATAGAAAAACAAACTTTTTTACGATTATGAAGGCAGAATGTCAATGGCGAACGATATGGTCAGATTAGTAGTTATCATTTGATTATCATCATCAATGAAAAACAAATCAATGAAAGAGGCTTATGTTTAGCAGTGGACGTCCTATGGCTGAAATGATGTGTTTGAAAAAGTAGCCAACATTTTTTAAAAGACCTGAATCTATTCCGTATAATAGCGAGTAATTAAAATCATTTCATAGCTTTAGCGTTCGAAATGGGTTTTCCATGGGGAACTTGTTATCGTCCAAAGTCTAGACTAGCCCGTTTCATGGCAAATAATAATGAGCGTACTACCCTGTTACACGGAATTCATGAATAACTGATGCGGCACTAGTTTATTGAGACAAAAATGTCTTCAATGCACCTCAGGTGACCCGATTGGGACATTGAAGACCAGACCAATTAAATGATCTTGTTCTAAGCCATTGATACTCACATTATTTTTAAAGCCTTCTGCATGGCAGGTGACATCGGATCCCTGTAGTTGACGAGCTCGGGTGAATTGTCTCTGATCTTGAAGAACAGTTCTATGGTTTGCTTCGTCTTTTCCACGTCATAATAACAGCTGTGGAGAAACCTTAGTAAGATCCTGTCCGCTGAAAAAAATAAAATTATGTTATTACTCTCTTGCGTAGATGGAGTATGGGAATATTTGAAAAATAGAGGCCCAAAGCATCCAAAGGTGGATACTGTTTACTTAAAGTTTACATAAACTTATCGTCTATAAATAAAAGTCGTGTACAACATCTCCGCTAACGAGAGTGTTGGCATATCCATTCAATCAATCAATCATAACAACCAGAAATGTCAGACCTCGGTAACGCTCAAATTCACATCTAGTCTCTAGAATGAGCACTAAGTAGTTCCTCAAGGCTTGAAAGCTCGCAAAATATCACCTTTGGACGTTTCCGCCCAGCTTGAATTGCCTAAGCAACCTACATACTGACTACGAATAGAGTGCTTAAAAATATTTTCCGCCAGGAAAAGCCTCTCAGAATATCAAATGATGAATTAGTTTTTATTCGGTACAAACTATGGTCACGGCCGTGGAAAACAAGTTGCAATGGTTTAAGACCATGTTATTTTTATATAAAACTTGTTTGCAAGTATTTACCCACGCATGAGCCTGAACAGGAAATATATAAAAAACACTTTTTGTTAAGTCTAAGTGACTTAACAAAAAGTGTTTTTGAGATCCATTATTGTTGAGAAGTATTTTAATGAAACAGCGTCATAAATTGATTAAGCATCTGAGAAACCTATAGTTTTAAATGTCATCGAAGAGGATTTTGAGTCGTTTGCAAGTCACAATATGAACGTAAGAGTAGATACTTTATTTATCGAAAAATGACGCGATTATGCTGAAGTGCTGTTAAAGATTGTAAAATAATAAATGAAGACTTGGTAAAACCCAATAGTACTTAGTTAATGTCTTAACTACTGCATAACTGAATTACTCATGTTTTGAGCTAGCAGAATAAAGATAGTCTCACAATCAGGAATATCGAAACACACATAGGTAGGTAAGGAGATATAGCACGTCCACTTGAAAACAATCAAAGCAGAATTCAAAATGCTGAATTTTGTTCCTTATATCGAAGGAGATTGAGTCCAAAGTCGAACACAATTTTATCGACCGTGGAAGAGTTGGTGTACCAGTTGTATGTAGGCATGTAACAACAGATTCCCATTCATTGTGCGCTCAACGATGCTTCGCTGAATGGCCTATCGGGTGGCAATTATTCTTTGTGCGAATCGGACGAATCAATAACTGAGACTCGAAATCATGTTACGGGTACAGTATTACATATTTTGTTAAATTATTATACCTGGAGAACTCGATAGCCCGTCAGCAATCCTGGGTCATTATATCATACAAGTCAGAAATCCAAATATCAGATAACCGGTTTTAAATATTCCCATTCGATAGGCGTTGTAAGCCTGATAACTTTAAGAATGAATCACTGTTATTTTAATCTACATACAAAATGTTATTGGTAGGTATCTGATATTACTTAGGCAGTTTAAGATTTTCAATGTCAACAAGTTGTTGAAGGTGCGTTAACTGGAGTCAAAATTTTATCATTTTAAGATGTTGTTAAAGTTAAAGGATTTAAAGCAGAATAGATATGTAAAACTCAAGATTAGATTAACGATCTCGCTAAACAAAATACAAGCTCTTTTATCTTTCAGTTCCCACAGTAACAACATAGGCATTTATTAACCAGGTTGAGAAAATTTTGATTCCGCTAAGAGTGGTCGTGAAACGTTTTTGCAATATCTGTCTTAGACTTAGATATAATATTACGCGTAGAAGCTGCGAAATACCGGTCGGAATTACAACGTTTATTGCATAGCGACAGTCAGACATTCTCCGATCGGTATTTTGCCAGTACTAAGCGCCCTTCTGTCTGAGGTTCGCCTTGAACTTATTGAAGATTTATGCTCACCTAAATCCTTGGGCAAATGTGGCTGTTGGTTTAACCAATCCCTTAGTTGCTCCACTTTCTTTTGTACGTCTTGTGAATTCTTGTTCTCCATGTTGAGTTCTATCTGAAATTAAATGAAGATTTTATTTGTAACGGTGTATTATTAGAAATACATTAAGTAAAGTAACAAATCCGGTTCTTATATTACTTGTTTAAGTAATGTAAAGACATTAGCGTCTGTCCATCACTGGATGTCGTCTGTAGTCTGCTCCACTAACGCAACGATGTGTCGACACAAAAGAGAGTGACGAAATAGTGACGTCATAGGCATTCGGTCATTCTTTACGAGAACCCATCCCACTGTAGCACTATCGTTCCATTCTTTCACGTGCTTCGTATTATAGATATGTACAGATATGATACGGTGCTGTAAACTCACGTTTACAACTGATATGAAATTCAGTAAGAAGAACCAGACTTGACTATCTACATTGTTTAGGTATACTCGTAGGTACCTACTTATAAATTTTTAAAATAGTTTTTTCCTGTACCTAGTCTACCATTTATACTACTATATGATTATGATCGTCAGTGAGGATAAAAATATCAAGATCTTACAAAGTTATGTCACAAAACCTCCAAGACAACACATTTCTAAAAAGTTGTTCACTATTATTCATTATTTATTTACATTCTAATAAAATATAGGTTAAAGCTATAGCAGATGGGACATCTTAGCTAAATTGGAATAGTCATTGTTCTGACAAACTAATAAGGGTCAATGTCTAGAGGCACGAGGGCACCTTAACAGTATTATAGACAAATTTTATCATTCGAACCTTCTACTATTATGATAAGGTTGAAAATCTATTGTAGTAATTTTACAGATTTTGGTAGGCTGATGTGCTGGCGATTGTACAGACGACAGCAGGTCAACGTATACGAATCTGTCAAATTTTACCAATCAAACATTAACGTACCCACTGTTGTGATAAGGTTGAAAATCCATTGCAGAAATTTGACAGATTGTGGTAACTTGATGTGCTGTTGTCTGTACATAATCTTCATAAAACATTAGCATCAAGGAATTAACTTCTTCTATGTTGTTTCAATATTTATAATTATGTACGTTTGTTTAATTAGCATGTTGCAATTGCTAATAACTATTAATTTTCCTGTTTTGCATTCAATTTAATAATAAGTAAACGATCACTATGAATTATTTCCACGGTACTTAAAGATTAAATAGATATTAATCAGTACCTAGCATTAAAAATACTGTGATGGATGTCTTTAAATATCACTGGATTTAAAAGAATCTAACCAACACCTAGCTAGGCGATTGCAAAACTTTAACTGACAAGGTGTCTTGCACTATTACTTCAGTAACTTCATTTCCACAAGACATTATAATAATTATTAAATTTTTCGCCAACTTGACCTATGATGCATACTGCGGTGACCCTTTTGATATAAATTGAACCAGAATAGGCAGTTCTTAGAAGTGATTGACTATAATGAAATCCCATTTTTGGCGCTAACAGTACAATGTAACCTTGTACATACCAGAAGCATCTTTTAGGTTCGGCAGAAATATATCTGATTACACAATACCTAATCTTCTTAATCATTGTGTGTTTCGAGTTTTTGACACACTTCCATTGACTGATAAAAATACGATCATATTTTTTGCATGTTCTTACTAGGTCTCTCGAAGTTGTCTCTTGAATGTTACTAACCCTTTACATGAAGTTTGATTTAAAAACAAAAAAAAATAAGTGGAAAAACAATATGAAATTATTTTAGATAAATAAACTGAACAGTTTTCAGTCGTTGAGGTAATAATTTCCGAATAACAACCGCGATAAATAGGGTTATCTTATCGATCAGTTAAACACCGTATGGTTAAATATTAAACTGTGTGGTTATAATTAAATTACTTCCTGGATATTGTTTGGGAGGTTTTTATTAACTTATTTCAGTAGGTTAACGTATCAATAATAGCCANCGGTTCTTATATTACTTGTTTAAGTAATGTAAAGACATTAGCGTCTGTCCATCACTGGATGTCGTCTGTAGTCTGCTCCACTAACGCAACGATGTGTCGACACAAAAGAGAGTGACGAAATAGTGACGTCATAGGCATTCGGTCATTCTTTACGAGAACCCATCCCACTGTAGCACTATCGTTCCATTCTTTCACGTGCTTCGTATTATAGATATGTACAGATATGATACGGTGCTGTAAACTCACGTTTACAACTGATATGAAATTCAGTAAGAAGAACCAGACTTGACTATCTACATTGTTTAGGTATACTCGTAGGTACCTACTTATAAATTTTTAAAATAGTTTTTTCCTGTACCTAGTCTACCATTTATACTACTATATGATTATGATCGTCAGTGAGGATAAAAATATCAAGATCTTACAAAGTTATGTCACAAAACCTCCAAGACAACACATTTCTAAAAAGTTGTTCACTATTATTCATTATTTATTTACATTCTAATAAAATATAGGTTAAAGCTATAGCAGATGGGACATCTTAGCTAAATTGGAATAGTCATTGTTCTGACAAACTAATAAGGGTCAATGTCTAGAGGCACGAGGGCACCTTAACAGTATTATAGACAAATTTTATCATTCGAACCTTCTACTATTATGATAAGGTTGAAAATCTATTGTAGTAATTTTACAGATTTTGGTAGGCTGATGTGCTGGCGATTGTACAGACGACAGCAGGTCAACGTATACGAATCTGTCAAATTTTACCAATCAAACATTAACGTACCCACTGTTGTGATAAGGTTGAAAATCCATTGCAGAAATTTGACAGATTGTGGTAACTTGATGTGCTGTTGTCTGTACATAATCTTCATAAAACATTAGCATCAAGGAATTAACTTCTTCTATGTTGTTTCAATATTTATAATTATGTACGTTTGTTTAATTAGCATGTTGCAATTGCTAATAACTATTAATTTTCCTGTTTTGCATTCAATTTAATAATAAGTAAACGATCACTATGAATTATTTCCACGGTACTTAAAGATTAAATAGATATTAATCAGTACCTAGCATTAAAAATACTGTGATGGATGTCTTTAAATATCACTGGATTTAAAAGAATCTAACCAACACCTAGCTAGGCGATTGCAAAACTTTAACTGACAAGGTGTCTTGCACTATTACTTCAGTAACTTCATTTCCACAAGACATTATAATAATTATTAAATTTTTCGCCAACTTGACCTATGATGCATACTGCGGTGACCCTTTTGATATAAATTGAACCAGAATAGGCAGTTCTTAGAAGTGATTGACTATAATGAAATCCCATTTTTGGCGCTAACAGTACAATGTAACCTTGTACATACCAGAAGCATCTTTTAGGTTCGGCAGAAATATATCTGATTACACAATACCTAATCTTCTTAATCATTGTGTGTTTCGAGTTTTTGACACACTTCCATTGACTGATAAAAATACGATCATATTTTTTGCATGTTCTTACTAGGTCTCTCGAAGTTGTCTCTTGAATGTTACTAACCCTTTACATGAAGTTTGATTTAAAAACAAAAAAAAATAAGTGGAAAAACAATATGAAATTATTTTAGATAAATAAACTGAACAGTTTTCAGTCGTTGAGGTAATAATTTCCGAATAACAACCGCGATAAATAGGGTTATCTTATCGATCAGTTAAACACCGTATGGTTAAATATTAAACTGTGTGGTTATAATTAAATTACTTCCTGGATATTGTTTGGGAGGTTTTTATTAACTTATTTCAGTAGGTTAACGTATCAATAATAGCCACCTGGCATAATAACATTACTACAGGAATAAGGTAGTGCCGCAACAATAAGTAAGTAGATAAAATATCACGGAGAAAAGAACTGATTTTCCGAGGGGTCTATCACTTTTAAAGTTCAAGGCAATCCACCACAAACATCCTATTATTTTTTGTACAAAATCACAAAATTGAACCAACAAATCCGCGAGATGATATCAGTCCTATCAACATACTCGTAGCTAAAGTGCCTGCGTCATTTAGTTCCGTGTTGTGAACTCAACCGAAGGAAATGGGCTGTTATGTTGGTTGTATTGGACGATCTGACATTGCTACATAGTCTATAATGTTCCTACACGAGTATGACATAAACATACATAGGCACATATGGGCTGCTGCGAAATAACATTCGTTCCTTGATACTTAATATTTTGTATCGTCTAGTATGACTGACATTTTATTTGGATAGAATTTTAGCTAATATAGTACGGTTGATAAATATATAGACAAGCTTAGAATAAAACTAATGAGATTGGAGTAAGATCCTATTGAGCACTAAATGATTTCAGGATTCATCGAGTTACCTACACTGTGGAAGAACGAACAGACTGAAAGAACTAGAACCAATAATATGCTAAACAACAGGAAACCCACGAAATACAGCAGGATTTGTAACTGAATGTTTTCCAATCAATAAACATACATTGTTCAGAATCTTTTATTCTAGTAGTTATAGACGCAAGGAAATGTCGCACACATTGAACGACAGGCTCATGTTGGGCTACAAATTGTAAACAAGGTGAATAAAATCAATAGTAAAGGAATAGTATACTCATGAAATTTTCCTTTCACGAAAGATATATTTACTGGCTACGTCATCATATTACTGCAGCAAGTTACAATGTTTATAAAACAATCATCCGTTGTCTCATTCGGTGCTATAAACATACAATTTTCACAGCATTAAAAGAATAATGGTAGGCAGGTATCAAGTATACATTTATCTGGGCAAATTACTTGTTTAGCCTCTTAACCAAATACAAGAGAGCTGGCAAGTATTTACAGGCAGTTAATATCTATATTATGTAATATAGGAGGGTCTGGTTCAGCAAGGTCAAAAGCTATGACACTGCCTACTAAAGCCCAAGTTAACCGACAACCTAAACATCCGATTTTTTTTTAAACTACTGTTTATTGTGAATCTTGGACGTGGAAAATAGTAACAGTTGTTTCAAAGAAAACTCAGTTTTATGTTGTCAGTGCCTTGGACCTAGTACGACACTATGCACACCTGTGTTCTATAACTGCGGAATTCAATATTCTGTCTATCTCTGGATTTGATTACTAGAGATAGGAATTTGACGTTATTTGTATGGGGCTAATGTCAAAATTTTATCTCTAGTAAGCAAATCCGGAGATAGATAGGTTATTGGGAACGGCCGTTAGTGAATAGTGATGGAAGAAGACATAGATAGACATCAAGATGATCATTCCTGAAATACTTACGTGAAATTGTTATTGATTGTTATGAAAAGAAGTTTAGTTCTTTTATAATGATGAAGAGGAAAGAAAACGATGATAAATAAGACATTTCAGCTATCGTTATTAACTGAATAAGTATGATAGATAGGTAACAGGCAGGAAAATACTGATAATACTGGTAGGTAGGTAGCTGTTATCGTCAATCACTTAGGTAATTAATATAAAAATATACCTACAAACATTTCATAGTGGGCGTAGGTAGGTACCTAAAAGTATAAAAGTACTTAGTTATCTACTATGCTCATTCATACTTCAATGAATACTTATGTGGCAATCAGAATAGATAAGTCGTTACATTAATATTTTTGTTAGAATTTTCCTATGTTAACACAAATGCTCATTTAATTTTGTATCTTGTAGGTATGTCATAATCATTTATGTTTTTGCATCAAAACAATTAAATAAAAATTTAAGGACTGAATAGGGCCTCACTTTGGCGAGGAGGTTCCCTGAAAGGGACAAAATGAAACTTTCCAAGTAGTTCTAAAAGTCAGTGGCAAAATAAACACACTCAACAGACTTCTAGATCCATGTGAAAAATTCTAGGTTTTCATTCTCAGTGTTTCGTGAAGCCAGTTGCTATTTTTTTGTAAAAAAAAATCTTACAGAAATTACTGCAAGTGCGCAGTGTGCTTTTGAACTTTACATAATTAATTGCTCATTAAACATAGACAACATTGACGGTAAGGGACATTACAGGTAAAACAAATACTGAATAAGCAAGTTCACTTTAAACATTAAAAGAAAACCCGTATCACGTGAAAATATACGTAGAGTGTCGTACCGCAATGATTTTTCTTAGATTTTCCTCTAATAACCAAGTAAGTACCTTCCCAGTAACCTACTTAGTTGTTAAATAAAGAAACTGCATAGATCGACCTTCATCTCGAATTATGACTGTTTTATTACAGGTATCAAGGCATTACGGACGTGACTGTACTGTTTTGTACATAATACTTTATGTAGGTAAGCATAATTGCAAAAAAATATGACAACATTTTTTTTCTTTACGCGAAGATAATTTACTTTAGCACTTCCTTAGTAATTTGTCTTTTGATTTTGTGAGTGGAAGTTAGAGACGTCCATAAATAGGTACTTGTATAATAGAGGCTCACGAATTATTCTTTGTTCGAATCGCTGGAATCTGAAACTATAGGTCTAATTTGCTGACCCATTGATCGTCGAAAAACAATAGTACGGGTCGAAGTTACTATCTATGTACAGACAACAGCACATCAAGTTACCACAATCTGTCAAATTTCTGCATTCGATTTTCAAACTTATCACAATGGAGGTAGGTTAATGTTCGACAGGTAAAATTTTACAGATTCGTATACGTTGACCTGCTGTACTACGTTGTCTGTACTACGCTGTAGGCCACAACCCAACGTTCACGGATGCATCATGAAACATTGGGATACTTACTGCAAACAAAACTACATATATTTGACATTATTATATTATCTTTTTTATTGTACAGACGACAGCACATCAAGTTACCACAATCTGTCAAATTTTTGCAATAGATTTTCAACCTTATTACAATGGAGGTAGGTTAATGTTTGATTGGTATAATTTGACAGATTCGTAGACGTTGACCTGCCGTTGTCTGTACGTCAATAAATACCCATGAAAATTTATTATAATCGGGCTAACGCAGCATCCGCCTCAGCCAGCTAATCTGTGAGTTTTTATAAAATACGAATAATAAAAATAGGTAGTTAATCATCCAATACTGATTGCGGTCTCTTCTAAATAAATCATAGGTTAGATATAGATAT
Organism: Heliothis virescens; assembly: GCA_002382865.2. NCBI lineage: Eukaryota > Metazoa > Arthropoda > Insecta > Lepidoptera > Noctuidae > Heliothis > Heliothis virescens. Next base: position 5,974,641 of record NWSH02000537.1, read on the forward strand.
ATACACTTTATAGATAACACACACAGGTTATAAACTTGTTTTGTATTGTTTTTTAACCGTTTAATGAATAAACGCAGATTTTATTAACTACTACAATAACCTACACTGTGTAGGTCTTAATAATGTGCACATTTGTATCAAAATGAGGTAATCTATGCTTAATTTCACTGACGAAAACAAAATTAGAGAAAGAAAAATATTCTTCATCATTTTTTTTTAAGTTTTTTTTTCTGCACAGTCCTTAACTTTTTATTGATAAACTTTATAATTATTGAAAAAAAGAGGTTTTTGATTAAAAATACTTTAATTGAGGCAGTTTTCTTTGTAAATTTTTATGATGATGCCTATCATTTTGGAGTTTCATCTTGATACATACAATAATAAATACACCACAAATTAAACCTAAACACTAAGACAATAGTGAACATGATATATTAGGTGCTAGTGATTCCATTTATTGCTACGTAGAACAAAACACTTTATAAAATAAATGCACCTATGGATCGCCGCTTCAAAAACCCATAACACCATGTACACTGTACAGATATAGACAATATTATTAAACGTTATTCCGAAAGCCTTCCATTCACCAATCCACGCGACACTTGAAAGTAATGTACAAATACAACTTACTTTTGATCCGGCTGTCAATTCTCAAGGATTATTTGTTTGTCACCGTACAATAATAGTAGTGGCAGCAGTTAATGAAACACGTCACAATAGCAGCGCGCACGCTCGTACACTGGAGAAGTGTCGGCCTATAGAAACGGTATAACCACGAACAGCGTTGATACGCTAAACGCGGAATGTACGATCACTCCATGGCCTGCGCAAGAGCATAATGCACCTGATACAGGTCATCTCCCACGTATATCAATTGGAACATGTGCAACGATAATAATTGTATTAACTCAACGTCAGTCTGAAATTACGGAAAATACAAAGCAGATGTCTAAAATAAATTTGCAAATTGTTTACCCATCTAAACTTTTCTATATCAACACTTGCCGGTCAATGTCTGGCTAAAAATAAACCGCACGATCTATGGTCTTTTCGTCTGTGTTTACTATAGTTAAACACTATTGGGTATGACGGTATGACACTCATTTATTTCTAACTCAGAATCATCAACTTTTATATGCCTTACGTTATAATCAAGATCTTAATCTATCCGATTAAAATATCTTGCATTTAACGAGCTACCTCGCGAGTGGTTCATCAAGGAAAAGCATAAAGATACCGACAAATACTTACTTTCCTATTAGTCAAAGCCATCTCTCATAGGACAACAAATCGTTTGTCTAAAACTCCAAACTGGTGTAAAGACACAATTATCTATTCTTTACTGCGTATTTATAGCACATGAGTAGAAAAACGGAACAGAGACTAAGCTTCAAACAACCGCGCGAATCGATTGCACTACTACAAGTACGCGGGGCATGTGTGTGTGACCACTGGCCGCTTGTCGCGTACGCAGCGATTCTGGGAAAAGACCGGTTTGCGCTTGCACAGGCAGTTGACAATCTCAGGGTCGGTGCGACGCACGTTATCTGTTTTTTTAGTTGCAAGTTTGAATATTTTAATATTAAACGTAATATTTTGTTAAAAATGGTAGTTTATTGTACTGTGTGTATGAATAACACTAGAAAAACTAAAAATATATCATACTTCAACTATCCCAAGGAGTACAATAGGTGAGTAAATATTTCGATTATTACTTTTTCAAGTACCCACTTGCGTTTATTTTATTAGGACCTTTTTTAACAAGAAGAGAATTGTACACGGTTTGTTTTTACCTTTCATTATTATGACAAGTTTAGCATTTGTAAGTATGTATGTATTGTAAGTGTGTACATACCTACCTACTACAACCCAACTACACCTAAGTTTAAGTATTTTAAGTAAAGATTTGAACCTATTCCCGACGTCTGATTAAGCTGAATTTTTTATACCTGCGTCTTTTAACCGACTTCAAAAAAAGGAGGAGGTTCAATTCGACTGCTTTTTATGTTTGTTGTTTTATAACTTTTAATAAAACTATTTAACAAATGTTTTGTTTAATTTGTCTTAACCTATTGTGACAACCCTACCAAAATAGGTAACAATTTTGCACGTTCTTAAGAAGCTTAGTCTCTGTTCCGTTTTTCTACTCATGTGTTTATAGTATGTAATAGGTGATTGTTTAATTCAGAATGATGTCTATAGGCAGCGAATCTAATATTTTCAATTGTCCTGTAATCTTTCAGATATAACTTCTAAATAGGCTTTGAGACAACTAGTATGGAAATCATTTGCGGTAGGAATGGGAGATTTGATGGTTTTCAAAAATGCCACCGCAACCGAACATTAAATTTTTACATTGTGTAGGTAAAGACAGCACATCAAGTTATCACAATCAGTCAAAAGTAAAGCTTCGTCTATCAGTTACTCTCCTTCCTCTGGCATATTTCCACTTCAAAGATTCCCAGTCACCTTTGCAAGACTTTCTTGTCCAACGTCTTGTACAGACGACAGCAGGTCAACGTATACAAATCTGTCAAATTTTACCAATCAAACATTAGGTAACCTACCCACTATTATGATAAGGTTGAAAATCTATTGCAGACATTTGACAGATTGTGGTAACTCGATGTGCTGTCGTCTGTACAATAGGATATTAATATTTCGGAAATGTACCATTTTTTTATGTCTTCTGTGGTTTATGAAATGAGACCAATAGCGATTCAAATAGGTGTGTATAAAGTTTAACAGACAAACTGTTTCTATAGAATAAATACTATTGCCCTTCTTGTTCCACTTTGTACGGGGTATACGAATAAATAAAATGTGTTTGAGTAGAAACAACCCTTGGCAGTCATATAAAGGAAATAATAATAAACCATTTTTATTAACAAAAATATTTATTTGTACAAAATATTCCTTTACCCACTTCACAAATGGAATGTTTTTAACATAATCTTTATGATTATAATATTTGTAAGAATTTAATTCTCAACTAGTTTGAAATTCAACTCTTTATATTATAATACTTGGTTGGTTATTCAATTTCCATAATGACATGAACCCCCTTTTTAACCGACTTCCCAAAAAGGAGGAGGTTCTCAATTCGACCATATTTTTTTTATGTATGTTAACCGATTACTCAAAGATGGCTGGACCGATATTCAAAATTCTTTTTTTGTTTGAAAGGGTATGGCTCTAGAGGTCGGTGGCAAAATAAACACAGTCAACAGACCTGCAGACACCGACTTCTAGAGCCATGTGAAAAGTTTTATTTTATCCCTTTCAGTGTTTTTTGTGAAGTCGGTTTTTTTTTTTGTAAAAAGTTTTTACATGAACCTGTATAAACATATCCCACCAAAAACATTCTGTAAAAAACTAGCCAATTCTCGCTGAAGCTGCTTGTTTATCTCTAAAAAGTAATGAAATCTAGACAAAGTCGTGCTGAGTCTAAGGATTCTTACTTCGGTTTCTTTACTATTATTATAGTTAATGCTATATATGACCGGCCGTTGATCATTCTTTAAACGTTAGTGAGTATAAGTCAACGGCCAGTCATATAGCATTAACTATAATAGTAAAGAAATCGCCGTAAGAATCCTTAGACTCAGCACGACTTTGTCTAGATTTCATTACTTTTTAGAGATAAACAAGCAGCTTCAGCGAGAATTGGCTAGTTTTTTACAGAATGTTTTTGGTGGGATTTCACTTCTTTTTGTAGAAACGTGAGCTTATTGATATCTACCTAAGATAATCTACCTTGGCGTTATGTTGATTCCTCTAATAGTTTTGTTGGGCTTTTGTGTTTTCTAATCAGGGTCACCAGGTACTCCAGATCTTCGATTATCCTAGTTTTTATAGTTTTCCTTATATGTGGTCATTAAATCCTAACTCTGTTCCAAATTTCAGCTCTCTGACTTTATTGGAAGTACTAGTTCTATTTTGATGATCATGAGTGAGTGAGTGTCGAAAATACGAAACTTTGCTTTCGCTTAACTTCGAAATTAAATGACCTACAGACTTGAAATTCTGGTTTTTACGTATGTGATTATAGCTTTCTGGATGATGAAAATTTCGGCGTTCTGATATTATCCAGAGGTTCTCAAACAGAGGCCTGAAAATGCGTCGAAATGGTTCCAGTAAAGGATGGTACGGCAGTGTTTGCTTTGCGCTCGACTTGGCGGGGGCACTGCCGTGCCCCCAAATTCAAATATACGTAGGACCTTAACGTTATATAAGATTTCTATCAAACGATTGGTAAACAATACAAAATATACCTACTTATTTGACACAAATAAAAGTATTAATCTACAATAGTATTAAATACTATTTTGTATATTAGAATTAAGTCATGTAGGATTCTGACAAAATTAGTTTTTGTTTTATAAATCTTTAAACCTAAATATCTTACAATAATCATAAAATAAAAGCATAAGCACGATCTATTAACTAATTTGCAAGATTCATAGGCATTTTGTCATATGAATTACATTAAGCCGTTGAACAGTTTAATGCCCGATTCTTATAAAACCACTGACCTCTATTAATACCACTGGACTGGCTGCTGTTAAGGTTTTTTTGGGCCTGTTTGGTAATCGCCATTTTGGCGCTGTCGGTCGTAGTGAGTGTCTGTGGTACTAAAACAGTGGCCCCTTATTGGCCCATATAAATTATACGTCAAAATTAGTTTGCTGGACACACGCTAGTGGCGCTTCAAAGCGACACAAAAAAATGCTGTCAAACGCTTGGAACAGCCTGTCCACTATTGTCCAGTGGTATTAATAGAGGTCAGTGTATAAAACGAAACAAAGCATCACGTTTAAAAATGTTAGAGTAACGTCAAAATTAACCGGCCGTTTCTTGTGTATAGGATCCGGGCACCAATGGCATTCTTAGTGTAACGTACCACGTGATTACCGGTCACTTAACTAGATACATTATACAAACAAAAACAATAAGGCACGGACTTAACACAGCCAGCTTTTAATATAAAATATTAAAAAATATTGTGCAAAATATTTTTTTAATATTATTACCCTAAATCAGCATAAAATGTAAGTAATCACTTAATTTTCATGCTGACTGTACCCGTCGTACAAATTATATTGTTCAACTAAAATATACAAACTCATCTTAAAAACATGAAATATACACCAGCATAAATATACCAATGCCCACTAATGGCTGATTTCTTTGAGATTGAAATTTGACATAATTTATACAGAGCTAATGTCAAAAATCAATATCTAACCTCAAATCAACGGATATATAGGTTATAGAAATTGATTTAACGCAAATTACATCAAAATATGGTGTATTATTCTTCCAATTGTTTAAACAGAGAGAGTCAGAACTATGGCAACCAGTGGCGACGCTAGACCAAATGACGTCGGTGAAATCAAGTTCGCGAGGCCCCAGTGCGGATCCACTTTTTGTGCAGGGGGGAGGGGGTGGCACACTGTGATGTGGTGATCAAGTACCAATTTATAATTTTATTTTGATAATGTATAGTTTTTATGAGGCAAAGAAATACAAAGAAAAAAATATGAATGCGCGAGCGAAGCGAGCGCGAAACTTTCAGCTTGACGTGTAAACATCGAAAAGAAAAGGGCGCGAGCGGATCGAGCGCATTTGTTTTGACAATTTTAGGTTAAGTCACAAAAATGTATTTTTTTTTAATTTATCCTACCTACTAATATTGGAAAGCTGAAGTTGCCGCCATTTGTTTTAGTTAATTTGTGGAGGCATAAAGCCAGGGAAAACACAGGCAATATGTAATATGAATGCGCGAGCGAAGCGGGCGCGAACATTTTTATCAATTCGAGGATTAAACATGATTGGCGACACGAAAATAAATAGGTAACTAGTGTTTTGCGAGGCCCCCTCAGGCGCGACGCCGTCGGTGGTCGCTGACGTCACCGACGCCTAGCGCCGCCGCTGTGTGCAACCATTGCTGGCTTTATAAAATTTAATTGGAACAGGACAAAAAAATATAATCTAATACAAGGAGGGCAAGCCAGCAAATATCACCGAAATAGTTTAAAAAGCTTATCACTATCACACAAAATATAGTACTTACTTAATACATATTATAACATTTGAACATCGTAAAATTGTCATGTCTTTATCTTTACTATTAATTAGTCTATGTCGAGAGTCCTGAAGGTGCCACTTTCTTTGGATTTCTTTCCCTTCTTGTCTGTCTTCCAGAAATTTTCGTCCAAGAATACTTTACTGTAAAAGAATTGTATTTAAAATTACGTACGTCATGGGACTACAAATCTATTTCTAAAATTAATTTATTCCAGAATGTGAAATCACAAAGAAACTTATGTATCTTGGGGATCAGATGTACAATAAGAATAGCCTTTTTCAAACTATGTTGTGGGGTCGGCTTCCAGTCTAACCAGATGCAGCTGAGTAGTGTTAAGTTACCGGGCCATCAGAAATCTAGGGGTTAGACTGCAAATAGCAAATGACAGCCGGGATCCACAATGTAATGTGTTTCTATTTGACACATTTTGTCTCATTTTTAAGTCTTCTATAATAGCTTTTACAAAGTAGGTATGGCAAGTCAAAGATCAGTATTAAAATGGCCTAATTAGAACATTTCACTACAAAAGAAGAGAAAATTGATATAAATTACTCAGATAAATTACGGGGTATGCATGAAACAGGTTTTTGATCGAAATACTTGGTTTTTTATTAATATTAAAAACGTACCTTTGTTCCATAACAACATCTATGACCCTTTTGTTCATTTCATCCATAGTCGGCTGAGAGCCGCCATAGTCTTGCGGCAAGTCCTCTTTACTGATAAAGTCGTACAGAGTCTCCGAGTTAGGCATGTGGAAATGAATCTAGAGAAAATAAAATATATTAAGTTTAGTTTGTATCAGGCCCAATGTTATCTTTAGGAGACTAAGTTCGACCAGCGGTTTCAACAGCATCTCGTGGGTACTTTGCGCACCCAGACAAAAGTAACACATAGCCTTCGTCGATGAATGGGATATCTAACTCTGAAATAATTTTTCGAGTAGGTGAAATAGGAGGATTGGCGTGTTTCAGCATACAAACAAACAAACTCTTCAGCGTTACGATATTAGTTACCTAGGTTCATTGATGACGACTTCGATTTGGGCAAGTATACAATTATACAAATAATTACAATTATACAAATAATTTTATACTCACATACCACATAGAAACATATCCAGCCTATAATTCAGAGTCCTGTAAAATGTGAGATAAGCAAGAGAGAAAAAACACATTGCCAAAAATACGCACCATATCAGTGAGATCTTGTTTTAGGAAGGGTTTAACGAGACCATAGAGTTTGTCAACAAAAGGCGGCGCATTGATGACGTGAACCTCCTTTAGTCTGATGGGCATGGCTTCCTGAAAATCAAAATATTAACCTTAAATTAAAAAATAATTAAGGAACATGAAAATTATCAAGAATTCGAAGCTTTTTGTTTGGTTCAATGGAATTAAAGGGTGAAATCCATGATTGATTAAAAGGTAAACAGAACGGGGTTCCCGATAGGGTTTTATTCTGAATTCTCGAGGGAACAAGACGGTAGCTTCATGCACGCGGAGGATAAGTATTTTAATTATTTGCAATATTCTTGTCCAGGTTTCAATTGATACTTTTTCGCCTAAATAAATGAATTCTTCCATATCTAATATGGATAAGAACAAAGGCTAATCACAATATTCGAAAAAGCAGAATGAAACAAGCACCTACCTCTTCATATCTAGAGAGCTTCCTCGCCGCAGACATATTGAACTTGGTGATAAACTTGAGCGTGATATCCTTTGCATCCATCACTACGATATCAGCATCAGCTAATACATCATTCGACAAAATAAACGCGTCGCCGGTCATAAAGAACATTCTAGCATCCTGAAGGTAATCATAATGTTCTAGACCAGGGTCGTTGAGTTGCCAGAACCAGACATTCCGGTTGCCAGAGATTTGGTACTGTGCCACTTTTCTGTAAATAACCACGTTTTTGTAAGTATGGTGAGGTTGGTTGTATTTTTCCAGTTTGACAGTTTAGTTTCTTGAGATAAATAATTTAAATGGATTTTAAAAAATGCTCAATATTGGTTATTGCCTTGGCACACTCAGTTACCCAGTTAGCGTATAATATAAATATATCTTCTTATATATAAAAATGAATCGCTAAATGTGTTGGTAAGCGCATAACTCAAAAACGGCTGGACCGATCGGGCTTATTTTGGTCTTAAAATGTTTGTACAGATCGAAGGAAGGTTTATATATAAAAAAAACAGGATCCGCGTACGGAGTCGCGGGCAGAAGCTAGTATTTAATAGAAATAATTGACATAGAAAAAACAAAGAGCAAGTAAATCCTCAACTCTTAGTTAATTTCGGCTACTTTTCCAACCAAATGCATTGGGTGCAGGCATTTATTTCATTTTACTGCAACTTTCTTATTCTAAACGATAACACTCATTAAAGGAAACGAATTGTTTTAAAGACAGTCTGTTCACCCGCCTCTATTGATGAAAACACGTTTTGATGGGAAAATAATTTTTATTTTTTGTCCAGTCTTCACATATAATGAGGTTCACATATAATTCAGTTCGTAAAGGCTATTGCTCTCGGTTTCGACAAATGTCTTCGCGAGCGAAACGATCACGAATATTTTTTCAACTCGACGCGCAAACATCGAAAAGAAAAGGGCGCGAGTGGAGCGAGCACGGTTTGTATTGAGAGTTTTAGGTCAAGTCACAAATATGTATAATTTTGAAACATTTTACATTTGGATACATTATCCTACCCTAATATTGTAAAGCTGAAGTTGTCGCTCTTTGTTTTACTTAATTTGTGGAGTCATAAAGCAAGGAAAAACACAGGCAATATGCAATATGAATGTGCGAGCGAAGCGAGCGCGAAATATTTTATCAGTTCAAGAATTAAACATGATTGGCAAAACGAAAATAAATAGGTAATTAGTTTTTCTGCGAGGCCCCGTCAGGCGCGAGGCCGTCGGCGGTCGCAGACGTCGCCGACGGCTAGCGCCGCCACTGAATTAAATAATCTTGTTCTAAGTCATTGATACTCACGTTATTTTTAAAGCCTTCTGCATGGCAGGTGACATCGGATCCCTGTAGTTGACCAGCTCGGGTGAATTGTCTCTGATCTTGAAGAACAGTTCTATGGTTTTCTTTGTCTTCTCCACGTCATAGTAACAGCTGTGGAGAAACCTTAGTAAGATCCTGTCCGCTGAAAAAAATAATATTATGTTATTACTCTCTTACGGTGATATAACATGATATAATGAACATTCTGAATTTATTTACATAATATTTACAAAGTACTTATCTATTTTATAATATTTACAAACTTAAAACTAAAAAATTGCGTCGAAAAATTCCTCCTGATCGCTGCCAACCGGGAGTGTACCCAAAAGGCTGGCGGCATTGCCTCGTTGGATTGCAATGCTTATTCGTTGACCGAAATAGAAGCCAGCCTTTGGGTCACGGGAAGTGTCAACCAATCGCTTTGCGATGTCCTTGAAGAGGAGGCGTGCACTCGGTCCCCACGACCCGAGAGTTTCAACCCCAAACGGCTCAAAAATATAGTTGCCGATAAGGCTACTATATTTCCGCCGCTTGAGGTTCTCTGCTTCAGCAGCAGCGGAGCCAGCACAACACGCAGTTCTAGGAAGGTGGGATGGCGCAAGAGTGTCGACGCATGTTGCGTCCCACACTAAAGTCCTACCCATCTTCCACGGAAATAACGACATACCATCTGGTCTCTTGCCATCGTCGCGTGCCAAGCCGTTTGGTTCTAACACAGCTGGAACGCCGACGGCGACAAGAGCGCGACGGATTATGTCATTGATATTCGCATGACGTGGTATGCGGCCCGCACTCCGGCTGCAGGACAGGCCGTGGTGGCCGAGGCTGTTGACAGCTTCACCACAGTGGCAGCGATGAGGAGAGCAGCATGAGGCGCCCAGACGCAGAC
>NWSH02000537.1:5999056-6076628 GCA_002382865.2 Heliothis virescens
AAAGGACAATGGGCAAGTTCTATGGGATTTGGTACCACCTCCAACAGTAATGTGTGATACATCATTAGAAACGTATTTACGTGAAGAATCATAAAAACGATGGGGCTTGTCTCAATTAGTTGTCCGATCCGAGTAATCATTGAAATTGATTCGACAAAAAATCAGCATGTCATCTAAATACACAAATGCATTATAAGGAATATGTCGCCAGTATAATCACTTTAAACTCAGTTAATAGACATCTTTTAATCTTTAATATACACGTTATTATAATCTATAGGTTTTCAATAGACCATGGAGTCAAACTACAGTCACACCATCATCAACCGATTTGACAATAGTTCAAACGTACCTACACATCATTATATGTTTCGTTTTTTTGGGAAGGAAATCATCAATACTCAGCTCTCCTACACTAAGGAGAGCACGACAGAGTGTTAAACTCTAAACATCAATATAATTGGTATTAAATACCTACTGAAAGGCTTTCATCAAATACATATGCATAGTTGTGCATGAGCTGCAAAGGTTTCCATAGTCTCTTTTAATACAGTCGGTAGGCAAACGTTCTAAAATGGGCACATTCTTGTTTTTTTTTACGCTTATCGGATTTTATTCGATATAGTTTGAATTCAAGAACTGCATCTACGTTGACGACTTAGCGATCATTGCACGTTATATTAGTCGATGTCACGCAAATTGGACAAGGATTAGAGACTAGTCGCCATAGTAAACATTTTTTGCCTTGCCAAGACCTACGCAATGGTACTACAACCAGCACTGTTGGACGAGGGTACCAAAACGCCCATTGTCCTTTGACAGATTGTGGTAGCTTGATGTGCTGTCGTCTGTACTTATACCAACTGTACCTTCGTCAGTGTGATATTAGGGACAATACGAAGCAGATCATATAAACTTTTCTATATCCACACTTGCCAGTCAATGTCTGGATAAAAATAGACGGCACGATCTATGGTCTTTTCGTCGTTGTTTACTATAAAACACTTGGGTATGACACTCATTTCTTCGCACAATTTATAACATCATAATGCATCTGATTTAAATCTCTTGCATTTAACCAGCTATCTTGTGATTGGTTCATCAAGGTAAATCATAAAAATACCGACAAATACTTTCCTATTAGTCAATCCCATCTCTTATAGGTCAACAAATCGTTTGTCTAAAATTCTAAACTAAACTGATGTAGACACAATGATCTATTCTTTACTCCGTATTTATAGTACGTAATAGGTGATTGTTTATTTCATAATGCTGTCTAGAGGCTGCGAATCTAATGTTTTCGATTGTCCTGTAATCTTTCAGAAACTTCTTTCTTGTAAACTTCCAAATAGGTTTTGAGATAATTTAATATTAAACTGAAGAAAGAACTGAATTCTTCATAGAAATTATGCGCCGTACAAGAGATTTGACGGGTTTCAAAAATCCAACTTCAACCGAACTTTTTCAGGATAAGAAAGTTTTGCAAAGGTAACTGGGATTATTTATTACTTCGATTGCGAGATCAGGAGCGAAGGATAAAAAGTTGTACATGAAACTTTACAACCCATTAGCCACATTTACAGGATTTTTGACATGAACTGCTCATGTTAAAAATAAAACAGGTCCTACACACGTCGTGATAATTGGATATGTGGCCATATACTTAGCCTTCAACTATAGACGACCTTTATACGAGTACCGACCTAGTGACCACAAATCGATCAAACCCCGCACGAGATAATCTATGGAAATTGGAAACCAAGAGGATTTCTGACCTAGATGGTACCCTAACATTTCAGAAGTAAACAGATATTATTAGGTCTCAAGCTCGCAACCCCATTACGATTGGAACCAACTAGACATTTGGCACACTTCTCATCATTAGTGTTATTTTAAATTACTACATTTATGCGTAGTTGTTGATAAACACGATTTATTTTGAGATTTTATCTAGCTAAATAAAGTCGCTTCAGTAAATACGTTTAATTGATTGAGTATGTACAGACGACAGCACATCAAGTTACCACAATCTGTCAAATATCTTCAGTAGATTTTCAACCTTATCACAATAGCGGAAGGTTAATGTTCGGTTGGTAAAATTTGAAATATTCGGGTAGGTTGACCTGCTGTCGTCTGTACTTTCAAGTTTTTTATAAAGAGGTGAAGGCCGTATTTGTTTTTTTCTAATAAGTATTAGAGTAGTTGCTTTGCAAGTTTTTTTGACTTCAGTTTTTTGGGAAAATTAAAGGTCAATGCAATTTACATCACAAACCCGTGTCTGACGAAGTAAAAATCTAGTGAGCTACTTACTTACTCATTTTTTGGTCACAAAAATATCTTTTAAGAAATTAGATAATGTTCTAAAGCAATATTTAGAGGAAATTGATGAGAATAAGTTATTTAAGTTGTCAAGTAAGTATCTTAGAAATCATACAACTAGCCACTTCGAAATACGTATTAATTATTTTTAAACCAAATACGACCAACAACAACTTGACGCCAAAACTGGCGAGAAAAACAATCAATGTATTACTTGTGTAAGTATGTACAATTATAGTAAGTCTAAGTATTAATAGTAACTAAATTAAATTTTATAGTGATTAATCAACTTACAAATAAATCCCGATAATCAGCTCTAGCAAGCTAGCAAAGTTCAATCTGAATTTCATAAACAGGTTCAAAATGGCGCCAACATTACATATGATTCTTACATCAAAAATCAACCAATCACAAAGTATCATACGATACCAAAAGGTGACCAATAGGAAAAAAACAATAACTGTCTCTGATCTCTCCATAAACAAAAAAAAAGAAATTGTAAAAGGGAAACCAATTTTATTTTAACTATAGCGTTTCACATTTTAAAACAACTTCTCTAATAAATTTTACACATCGATAAAGAAATTATTTTTTAAGCTCTTCAAAGCCTTGGATAAAATAATATTGTTTATGAACGCATTTTATATTTTTATTTTTAATAATAATGTTGCCAAGTAAAAATTACAATATATAAAACCGAATTAACATTTGCTTTCTACAAGGCTTTAAATGGTAAAGTAATATTCCAACATACTATACGCAGGATTATATAACAAACTTGGTCAATAAGTTTAAAAACAAAAATATCTGACCTCTGTTTGAAAAAAACTTTAAATTAGAAACAACATTTAACTACTCTGACAACACAAACTGCTGCAAGTTTGCGCATGCGCCGAATGGCGAATCAGTGACTATTCTTTGAGTTAAATATTTTATAAATAAGAAATTTTATCGTTAGTTGGTAATATATTTATGTAAACGTGTAATTTATAAAATAATTTAGATTGAAACTTTTAGTTATACAACTCTCATATCGCAATTTATGAAGTGTTAAAAGTGTAACATTGGTGGCCATTACAAAACCTAAACTTTTTTATCAGAACAAATGTCCATTTGATGTTTCGGCGACGTTGTGACTAATCCCACGGCAAGCTAACTAAAAATCGCGAATTGTGCATCTATTTACTACACTTAAGATTCTCACAGTGCTCTGAACTCCAGTTTTGAGAATCCTTGTTGTAAATTATTTCAAAACGTTTTGTGCCGACCGACAATTATTGGGGTTGACTTCTCACAAGGAACTGTCAATTGTTACATTTTTTCGATACATTCATTTCTTTCATCAATAAATATTAATTAGCCCCACACACTCGAGTAATAAACTAGAAGATTTGCTGACTGCGTGGTGATTTTGGTAATTTGAATTAGTTGGACACCCACATCGCTTGTTGTTACTCTTCAATGAACATAACATTGGCACGGCGACCTCTATTCACTCTCGCTCCCTTTCCGAGTAAAATCGCATAAAATAATCAATTATTACTGCTATAGAATAGACAGTTACCATTTTAAGATTTCCGATACGATTAGTCAGGTGTCGCCGAAACATTTCAATATTCACGTTCAAATTGTGTTTGCAGTGTAACAAAAATGATTTTGAGATAAATTGTATAATAGTGCAGTGGTAATAGTATCGCAGTGAAGAAAAAAATAGCAATAATATTTTAATAAAAGTGACAAAAGTGTTGTGTTGGATTGTGTTATGGCGACGCGTCGCTGGCTGGAGTCGCGGAGGCTGTGGTGACATGGGCTGCGCTGCGGCCCCGACAGACGCTGGACACAGGGAGTGAGCTGAGTGCTGGGCATTGTGCCTGCACAACAAGTCTTGTATTATGAATAAGCGAGATAATAGCAAGGACAAAGAACGACAGAGTGAAGACAAAAGAACATCGTAAGCACCTTTATTTACTAGCTTTCTTGTACCCAACCATACCTATGGCACAATACCAGTAATAGAAATATTACCCCAAGTAGACTCGCTACAGCTGTCGCACCACAACCTTTTATCTTACCCAGTATCATAGACAACCACAATGTAAAGGAAATCATGTCTTAAACAGTACCATTCTACAATTTCACAGACTAACCTAGTTAGAACTGTAGAGGTTTATTATTTAAAACAAATTCCATTTTCATTTCAGTTCTTTGCAAAGCTTGCCGTGTATTACAAAATAGTTAAAGCCTGTACCCTGTTCAAGTGTTTATTTATTCATTTAAGAAAGTATCTGGCCAGTTAAGGTTTTTAGCACATTAGATAGTTTTAATTCATATTACAAATACATTTCAATCATAAAAGTTATGGCATTTGAAAATACGATTTTGATCCTAGCTTTGTAAATGTTTCTTCAATATATTAAATTAATATTCCCAAGTGTATGGTTTTGTGGTTGCAGCTGATAATATGGTCCCCCAAAATTATCTACTTATTTACCTATCTACATTGGAATTTTGTTTTTTTCATTTCTGTGACTAATTTTGCACCAAATTAAACATTTACATTTATTATTTAGGTATGCACAATATCAATTTGTGACTCATTGGGGAAACCTTTTTTGTTCTTCTATCTAGCCAGATACAGCATACCAAAACCATATAACCTTAAAAATATAGAAATCATCATTAACTTTGAGCAGCTATCTTCTAACTAAACAAATAGAAAAACTTGATGCAAATACTATGTCAATGATCTCACAGATTCCATGTGAATGTAAACACTTTTTGCTGCTCGTTGCTCAGTCACATGTTTCTAAAAATGGATGCTTTTGTTTACTATACATATACTTTCATTCGCTCATGTAGATTGTAGACTTACTGCATATAATATAATGTTTCAATTTCAAATTGATTGGAACTCATTTGAATTCCTAGTTCTATTAAATCTATCTAGTTTTTGGTTTCTTTGAAGTTTTTGTAATCTTGATCTTATCTAATGTGGAAATATAAGTGTTAGTTTTACTTATTATCAGATGTTTTAAGCCTATTTTTGATAAGTCAATGTGTAACTGCAGACTTTTTGCTGTCTTATGGTCGGTAACATAGTTTATTTGAAGAAATTGGTACTGCAGTAAGTTAGTAGTGCAAGGGAAACTCCCTTGTGACAATAAAGATGACTAATGTTTAAGTTTATTATCACATAAGCACAAACTATGTGTGAAAATGCATTCCCAAAAGCTAAAAGTTGTAAAGACTAAAACAGCTTATTCTGAGCTGAATGTTTCATTATTAAAAGCAATAGCAACAACAATTCGTTAAAAAATGTAAATAGAAGTCAAATGTAAAGAGGGAATTTTTAAAGAGGTCTTTAAAAATTTTCATCAAAATCACCAATGTTATTGGACCACATGTGCTAAGAGAAATTCAATCAGTTATAGCCACAGGCACAGTCTTACATAAAATTGATTTGCATTTTAAACATACTATAAAGGACAACAACCTGTTTGTTAGGAAATGATTTGCTTAAGTAACCAGCTTTATTATGTCACTCAGTGTAAATGAACATTAGGTATCACAATACCTAAGTACTACTGTGGTACTGATGACTCATGTACCATAAACATCTTGTATACAGTTGATAACATGTTCTTAATAAAAACATTAACTTATCGAAACTGGCAACAATCTCTGGCCAGTTATGTATTGTTTATTATTTCAATTGATTCTATTAACTTACCTCCTTTAATTTACACAAAAAAGTTGATGTAAAGGAGCATTTTATGTCTCACTGCATGTAATTGTGTAACTAACCAACTTACTTGACCAACTTAGCTAGTTTTCTATAGAAATCAAGAGTGCTTTGGTTGGTTTGTCACTCAAAATTGACAAGTGAATTGTCTATTGTAGTGACTAATTTATTTTTTATAATAATTATGAATATGCAAAGTGAGTGCTATTCTATTTATATAAATATATGCAACAATGCATAGGAAATAGTGAGTATCTAAGAGGTGTTAAATGTTATACCTAATTTGTATTTTTATGAATTTATAGTATTTTAAACAATGTGTTGATTGGAGGTTTTACATGAATCAGTTGACTCATCAATCATGTGGATATTTGAGCATGGTAATCGACTATCGAATGATTATACAGTGATAGTGTGTAGTAAATTTATAACATAAGATCACATTGTATTTACTGGCTTTCCCACACAGCAATAAAACATAAAATCCAACCTATTGTTTTGTAACATTTCTTGCCCATAAAACTGCAGTGTGGTATTGAACTTTATAGGAGGTTGAACATTAATAGTATGCAAACTAGATACAAATTTAAATACGGAATGCATATTTTAGATTAAAAAGTGTCTGCATGTTAGCCAGTGGTGACTTGTACGGCTAGATAATTGTCTCCTTCCATGCTTTCGGTGGTTGGGAGTGCATTGTAACTTTCACTTTTAGACTCAATGCCAATAACGGTCGGTATGAATCACTGTAGCTGTTACATTTTGATGCAGTGTATGAAGCATCATGTAAATTTATTCTAAGTTTTTTTCACAGTTAAGGAAATACAAAAATCTGTTTCCTTCTTAATTGGTAGCATAGAATTCTTGGTTTAGTTAATATGCAAGCCAATGCCAAATATTAAAAAATGTTAAGGTCATATCTTAGTAAATCACTAAGGTATGGTTGTTTTGCTTAATATTTGTTTATCACTACCTTTTGCCTATGGCTTTACCCTATTTGAAAATGCTGAGATAAAATGTAGATTGCTCTTGATGAAATAACATTAGAATCCTTTGGATATTATGTTATTCCATATAGTAAAAATGAAAGATTTTTTTCTTAGTCTTATTATATCAATTAATTCCCCTAATAAACACAGACTAAAAAACTTTTTATACCTATTTAGTAATCATAAACTTAGGACTTCAATCCAATGATAATTTCTATAACAACACCTAAGAAAATTTCATCATTACCTGTTATGATTCAGTAAAACAGATAATTACTTATTTTGTTATCATAAGGAGACAATTCAATAGATACTGTAAACATGAATATTGATAACTCAATCGATATTGATTGTGTGGTTACAATTTATTGAATTATGGCAGGACAGACAGGAACTCAGGTGAGCTTGTCGCTAAGTAACAGCTGTATGGATTGATCCATCATCGGGTTAACCAAAACTTGGGGTGGTTGGTCGATAGATGGTTGTCAATTTTACCATTTGGGTCCTGGCTTTCATTTGAATATCATTGACAGTCAATTGCAAGTTGTCAGAAGCCAGAAAGTCTAAAAACCTTTCTTACTTAAGAAGAATCAGGATGCCCATGTTCAGACGACAGCACATCAAGTTACCACAGTCTGTCAAATTTCTGCAATCGATTTTCAACCTTAAAACAATGGAGGTAGTTTAATGTTGGACTGGTAACATTTGACAGATTCATATAAGTTGACCTGCTGTTGTCTGTACTAGCTACATAGTTGAAGAGGTCAAATAGGCAGTGGCTTCATAAAACACTAGTATTCAGCTGCATGTGTTTAGATTTGAAGCTCACCCCAACACAGTTGGGAAAAGGCTATACAGATGAAGCTAGGTACTTAAGGCAGTCGTTAGTTTCTAATACCATCCAAAATAAAAAATAGGCATTTTATATAATTAGGTGATCACTTTTAAACTTCAAATATTAAATGGTACATCATCCCCAAAAACATTTTTCACTTCTTAATTGACTTTGATGATGTCTTTTTTTATTGAAATAATTCCTAATTCTAATTTTATTAGCCAGATTTTTTATTAATAATTAAAAAAAGTTGTTAAGTTAATAATTATTGGGATTGTCAATAACCTACACATATCCTTTGATTGGTGAACAGTTTTTTAATAACTTAATACAATAACTCATTTAAGCAAATACACAAATAAAGCTTAATTACACTAACAGGCTTATAGGTCAGATTAAGTATTAACTTTTCGAGTACATTTCTTTAAACAGCTTAGTCTTGCTGAGCTTCTTTTGTTGTTCAATCAATTTGCAAAGAGTTGGCTATCGGCCGTTCCCAATAACCTATCTAACTCTGGATTTGCTTACCAGAGATAGGAATTTGACATTACTTGTATGGGGCTAATGTCAAAATTCTATCACTAGTAAGCAAATCCAGAGATAGACAGAATATTGATTTCCGCAGTTAATGTGTTTATCGATTAGTTGAACATGCAAAATTATCTTTGTTTTGTTTCCTCAACCTTATATTGTTTTGTTATTAAAAAATAATATCTGGAGCAGTACTGTGGCATTACAAACCTTATTGGCATAAAAGGTATATATGTTTATAAAAATGAAATAGATATTCTATTTATTTTTATTTCCTGGTAAATAAAAGGCGTTAAAAATATTTACCGAGGAAACAGCTAATTAAAATTGTAAACAGTAAGCAGCTCACTTAGTAATATTACTTATCCAATTTCTTTAATAATTTGTTGAAATAGATGCTGATAGAGTTGTTGAGCAACAACTCTATTTTTAAGGTTCTGTACCCAAAGGACAAAACGGGACCCTATTACTAAGACTATGTTGTCTGTATTTCCGTTGCCACTATAACAACAAATACTAAAAATTAAAAAAATATGTATAATAAGGGTCCCATACAATAAACGTGTGAAACCAAATTATAACTTTGTTATTCATATATTTGTATGAAAACCAAAGTTATAATTTACGGTTTATAAAAATGTTTGTAATTTTTTTCATAGATAATGGCACGGAACCCTTCGTGCGCGAGTCCAACTCGCACTTGGCCGGTTTTTTGTTTTACCCTTCATAAGGCTGGTTCCTTTTATTACATTATTGTTTTAAATTCTTACGGAAATGCTAGTAGACGTAGGTATTTGAGAAAACTTAATAATTAAAAGTACTCCTAGTGAAAAGTCCCCAAAATATTTTTTTGTCATAGACTAGCATGGGCAAAAGCCTTAAAAGTAAAATTTTCACTTACATTCAAAATAAGATGTTAGGTATACAGTATTAAATTAATTCCATCATAATTGTAAGTTGATTGATTGGATTGGATCATGTAACATTTAGGGTAAACTTAAAAAAAATAACATTGAACTTTTTAGCTAACAATAACAAATATGCAGTTAGAAATTGAAGAAATACAAGAGAAAATAGGCATTTGTCCCATTACAATATAAATAACAATTCTTTGTCACAATTCTATGATAAACAGTATTCTAAATAAAATACTTACTAAGTTTATCATCTTGTCATTTGCTTACATGTTTCGTAACATAAATGCAAATCTGATTTTCCTATTGCATTGTTTAGACTTGCAGAACAAAATATTGCAATGTGTTGTGCAGTGTGCGTATTGTTTTATTTTTATCAGTACGATAAAACGGAATACAGGTTTTTTATCCTTTGAAAAACTGAAAACAATGTCTGTAAAATGCCGTTAAATCTGGATTTTCCAGGCTATCCACAAACATGTGTGGGTGTCATATTCTTTATGGCCATTCCTAATATTCTATTTTATGTTGATTTGCTTACTAGAGGTAGAATTTTCACGTAAGTCTCATACAAGTAATGTCAACTTCCTATCTCTAGCCAGCAAAACAATAAATATGTAGATTAATATTGCTAACGGCCGTAAGTCATGATGACTTTAAGCACTCCTTTTTTTTCTATTTTATGATTAAGAATCTCCCCAGTTAAATTTTTCCAAAATATTGCAAGAAAAGTTTATTATCTAATCTAGCCCTCTACCCTGGATTTGGTAAACACATTAAGTCTTCAACGTATGGCACGCGAAGTTACACATAAAGTAAGATATATGCCTGTTTACAACTTGAACCGTAAAACATAAAAAATGCTAAAGATGGGGCTCAGGTTCGGGTTCCCTCAGACCCCAATCGTAAACGAACGACACGATTGAGTCATTGTAAACGATCCCCCTGCCAGTCTTGCGTGGAAAGGACGTGAAATGGCTGTGACTGAAGAGATGGTCCGCACGTACTGTTTCGGCGAATAAGGCCCTTCGTACACAAGGCTTGCGTAAATCTTCGATACCCGACGATTTTGATCTCTAAGGTTCTATTGTAGCTATCTATCTACACATTATAATTATTGAAAACTCATGCCTGTACACGAAAGTTTTGTTTACCAAAATCTTTCATGGTTTTCATATTGTATTAATAACCGGGCTCAATTAATTTTGTGTTATTTTNCGGCCGTTCCCAATAACCTATCTAACTCTGGATTTGCTTACCAGAGATAGGAATTTGACATTACTTGTATGGGGCTAATGTCAAAATTCTATCACTAGTAAGCAAATCCAGAGATAGACAGAATATTGATTTCCGCAGTTAATGTGTTTATCGATTAGTTGAACATGCAAAATTATCTTTGTTTTGTTTCCTCAACCTTATATTGTTTTGTTATTAAAAAATAATATCTGGAGCAGTACTGTGGCATTACAAACCTTATTGGCATAAAAGGTATATATGTTTATAAAAATGAAATAGATATTCTATTTATTTTTATTTCCTGGTAAATAAAAGGCGTTAAAAATATTTACCGAGGAAACAGCTAATTAAAATTGTAAACAGTAAGCAGCTCACTTAGTAATATTACTTATCCAATTTCTTTAATAATTTGTTGAAATAGATGCTGATAGAGTTGTTGAGCAACAACTCTATTTTTAAGGTTCTGTACCCAAAGGACAAAACGGGACCCTATTACTAAGACTATGTTGTCTGTATTTCCGTTGCCACTATAACAACAAATACTAAAAATTAAAAAAATATGTATAATAAGGGTCCCATACAATAAACGTGTGAAACCAAATTATAACTTTGTTATTCATATATTTGTATGAAAACCAAAGTTATAATTTACGGTTTATAAAAATGTTTGTAATTTTTTTCATAGATAATGGCACGGAACCCTTCGTGCGCGAGTCCAACTCGCACTTGGCCGGTTTTTTTATTTACCCTTCATAAGGCTGGTTCCTTTTATTACATTATTGTTTTAAATTCTTACGGAAATGCTAGTAGACGTAGGTATTTGAGAAAACTTAATAATTAAAAGTACTCCTAGTGAAAAGTCCCCAAAATATTTTTTTGTCATAGACTAGCATGGGCAAAAGCCTTAAAAGTAAAATTTTCACTTACATTCAAAATAAGATGTTAGGTATACAGTATTAAATTAATTCCATCATAATTGTAAGTTGATTGATTGGATTGGATCATGTAACATTTAGGGTAAACTTAAAAAAAATAACATTGAACTTTTTAGCTAACAATAACAAATATGCAGTTAGAAATTGAAGAAATACAAGAGAAAATAGGCATTTGTCCCATTACAATATAAATAACAATTCTTTGTCACAATTCTATGATAAACAGTATTCTAAATAAAATACTTACTAAGTTTATCATCTTGTCATTTGCTTACATGTTTCGTAACATAAATGCAAATCTGATTTTCCTATTGCATTGTTTAGACTTGCAGAACAAAATATTGCAATGTGTTGTGCAGTGTGCGTATTGTTTTATTTTTATCAGTACGATAAAACGGAATACAGGTTTTTTATCCTTTGAAAAACTGAAAACAATGTCTGTAAAATGCCGTTAAATCTGGATTTTCCAGGCTATCCACAAACATGTGTGGGTGTCATATTCTTTATGGCCATTCCTAATATTCTATTTTATGTTGATTTGCTTACTAGAGGTAGAATTTTCACGTAAGTCTCATACAAGTAATGTCAACTTCCTATCTCTAGCCAGCAAAACAATAAATATGTAGATTAATATTGCTAACGGCCGTAAGTCATGATGACTTTAAGCACTCCTTTTTTTTCTATTTTATGATTAAGAATCTCCCCAGTTAAATTTTTCCAAAATATTGCAAGAAAAGTTTATTATCTAATCTAGCCCTCTACCCTGGATTTGGTAAACACATTAAGTCTTCAACGTATGGCACGCGAAGTTACACATAAAGTAAGATATATGCCTGTTTACAACTTGAACCGTAAAACATAAAAAATGCTAAAGATGGGGCTCAGGTTCGGGTTCCCTCAGACCCCAATCGTAAACGAACGACACGATTGAGTCATTGTAAACGATCCCCCTGCCAGTCTTGCGTGGAAAGGACGTGAAATGGCTGTGACTGAAGAGATGGTCCGCACGTACTGTTTCGGCGAATAAGGCCCTTCGTACACAAGGCTTGCGTAAATCTTCGATACCCGACGATTTTGATCTCTAAGGTTCTATTGTAGCTATCTATCTACACATTATAATTATTGAAAACTCATGCCTGTACACGAAAGTTTTGTTTACCAAAATCTTTCATGGTTTTCATATTGTATTAATAACCGGGCTCAATTAATTTTGTGTTATTTTATTCTCACTTAGTCAATGTATTTTCATCAGCAACAGCATTTTTTGCGCTGACTAAACTAATAAAAAATACAAAATCATGGTCCAACTAATTAACGTAATTACTTTTAGAAATGTAAATCTACGCCTAAATAACACTAAAAAATAATTTCGCCCTAACTTGGCATCTCTAATTCCTTCTCCAAAAAATAATTTTAGAGAAACTACTATCTGTGTATCTACACCTATTTTTAATCGCGTGATGTACCTAATTATAAACTGTGTTAATGTAACATAATTAATTGTAATTTCTATTACGAGTATTAAATTTATATTATGNATAACTCATTTAAGCAAATACACAAATAAAGCTTAATTACACTAACAGGCTTATAGGTCAGATTAAGTATTAACTTTTCGAGTACATTTCTTTAAACAGCTTAGTCTTGCTGAGCTTCTTTTGTTGTTCAATCAATTTGCAAAGAGTTGGCTATCGGCCGTTCCCAATAACCTATCTAACTCTGGATTTGCTTACCAGAGATAGGAATTTGACATTACTTGTATGGGGCTAATGTCAAAATTCTATCACTAGTAAGCAAATCCAGAGATAGACAGAATATTGATTTCCGCAGTTAATGTGTTTATCGATTAGTTGAACATGCAAAATTATCTTTGTTTTGTTTCCTCAACCTTATATTGTTTTGTTATTAAAAAATAATATCTGGAGCAGTACTGTGGCATTACAAACCTTATTGGCATAAAAGGTATATATGTTTATAAAAATGAAATAGATATTCTATTTATTTTTATTTCCTGGTAAATAAAAGGCGTTAAAAATATTTACCGAGGAAACAGCTAATTAAAATTGTAAACAGTAAGCAGCTCACTTAGTAATATTACTTATCCAATTTCTTTAATAATTTGTTGAAATAGATGCTGATAGAGTTGTTGAGCAACAACTCTATTTTTAAGGTTCTGTACCCAAAGGACAAAACGGGACCCTATTACTAAGACTATGTTGTCTGTATTTCCGTTGCCACTATAACAACAAATACTAAAAATTAAAAAAATATGTATAATAAGGGTCCCATACAATAAACGTGTGAAACCAAATTATAACTTTGTTATTCATATATTTGTATGAAAACCAAAGTTATAATTTACGGTTTATAAAAATGTTTGTAATTTTTTTCATAGATAATGGCACGGAACCCTTCGTGCGCGAGTCCAACTCGCACTTGGCCGGTTTTTTTATTTACCCTTCATAAGGCTGGTTCCTTTTATTACATTATTGTTTTAAATTCTTACGGAAATGCTAGTAGACGTAGGTATTTGAGAAAACTTAATAATTAAAAGTACTCCTAGTGAAAAGTCCCCAAAATATTTTTTTGTCATAGACTAGCATGGGCAAAAGCCTTAAAAGTAAAATTTTCACTTACATTCAAAATAAGATGTTAGGTATACAGTATTAAATTAATTCCATCATAATTGTAAGTTGATTGATTGGATTGGATCATGTAACATTTAGGGTAAACTTAAAAAAAATAACATTGAACTTTTTAGCTAACAATAACAAATATGCAGTTAGAAATTGAAGAAATACAAGAGAAAATAGGCATTTGTCCCATTACAATATAAATAACAATTCTTTGTCACAATTCTATGATAAACAGTATTCTAAATAAAATACTTACTAAGTTTATCATCTTGTCATTTGCTTACATGTTTCGTAACATAAATGCAAATCTGATTTTCCTATTGCATTGTTTAGACTTGCAGAACAAAATATTGCAATGTGTTGTGCAGTGTGCGTATTGTTTTATTTTTATCAGTACGATAAAACGGAATACAGGTTTTTTATCCTTTGAAAAACTGAAAACAATGTCTGTAAAATGCCGTTAAATCTGGATTTTCCAGGCTATCCACAAACATGTGTGGGTGTCATATTCTTTATGGCCATTCCTAATATTCTATTTTATGTTGATTTGCTTACTAGAGGTAGAATTTTCACGTAAGTCTCATACAAGTAATGTCAACTTCCTATCTCTAGCCAGCAAAACAATAAATATGTAGATTAATATTGCTAACGGCCGTAAGTCATGATGACTTTAAGCACTCCTTTTTTTTCTATTTTATGATTAAGAATCTCCCCAGTTAAATTTTTCCAAAATATTGCAAGAAAAGTTTATTATCTAATCTAGCCCTCTACCCTGGATTTGGTAAACACATTAAGTCTTCAACGTATGGCACGCGAAGTTACACATAAAGTAAGATATATGCCTGTTTACAACTTGAACCGTAAAACATAAAAAATGCTAAAGATGGGGCTCAGGTTCGGGTTCCCTCAGACCCCAATCGTAAACGAACGACACGATTGAGTCATTGTAAACGATCCCCCTGCCAGTCTTGCGTGGAAAGGACGTGAAATGGCTGTGACTGAAGAGATGGTCCGCACGTACTGTTTCGGCGAATAAGGCCCTTCGTACACAAGGCTTGCGTAAATCTTCGATACCCGACGATTTTGATCTCTAAGGTTCTATTGTAGCTATCTATCTACACATTATAATTATTGAAAACTCATGCCTGTACACGAAAGTTTTGTTTACCAAAATCTTTCATGGTTTTCATATTGTATTAATAACCGGGCTCAATTAATTTTGTGTTATTTTATTCTCACTTAGTCAATGTATTTTCATCAGCAACAGCATTTTTTGCGCTGACTAAACTAATAAAAAATACAAAATCATGGTCCAACTAATTAACGTAATTACTTTTAGAAATGTAAATCTACGCCTAAATAACACTAAAAAATAATTTCGCCCTAACTTGGCATCTCTAATTCCTTCTCCAAAAAATAATTTTAGAGAAACTACTATCTGTGTATCTACACCTATTTTTAATCGCGTGATGTACCTAATTATAAACTGTGTTAATGTAACATAATTAATTGTAATTTCTATTACGAGTATTAAATTTATATTATGACTAGCTTTTGCCCGCGACTTCGTTCGCGTGAAATAGTGACTTGGAACAGCTCGACATTTGTAGTAGTTACGGGATTGAACAATAGATGGCGCTGTATGTCCGGAATTAATTTATTTTTTATTTTTATTTTTTGAAATAAAAACTATCCTATGTCCTTTCTCAAGTTCCAAACTATGTCTGTACCAAATTTCACACAAATCGGTTCAGTAGTTTAGGCGTGAAGAAGAGACAGACAGACAGACAGACAGACAGACAGAGTTACTTTCGCATTTATAATATTAGTTTGGATTTGGATTTGGATTGGATTACTGGTAATTACCATTATTCAGGACTTTATCAGATAGCCATATTTTATCGCGTTCGACTCGAATTCTAAATCATTCAACGGTAATTCAACTGCTTCTTGAAATGAACCTGTGTACTCGTCCAAATGTCTGTCTAAATTAATATTGGAATAATAGTATATTATTTGATTCCAAATTAATTAATTGGTTATAAGCAATATTAATGAAAAGCAAAATACCAGGACTGAATAACTACAAACGAGAAAAAAAATCATATTTATTTATTGAAATAAAATATGTCATTTCATGTGCTTAAAACATGTGCGCCGATATATTGACAGATAGGTTTCAGTGATAAGACAAAAAATAATTTCCTTCAGAACGATTGACAATCGAATTTTTATCAAGATCCTATAATCGACTTCGCTATCTTAAAGATGATTTGTATATTGTAACCCTATCTTGAAATATTTGAATAATTGAATTAAGTAAAGTCCGTGCTAAGATCCTTTCTATTCATAAAAGTTGGGTCAATACGAGATAACACTGTCTTAAAATAAATTTACTCAATGGGTGTCGATACATATTATTATTATTCTATACAAATTAATATCCCGCTCCGATATTGTTTACTGAACTGAGCATTTTGATTGGTATATGATTAATCAGGTAGTGTTATCTGTATGAAATCCTGTTCTTTCATCTAACTTACATGGCCAGAATTTTCAAACCATCCAAAGAATATGTAGATTTGCACATAAATAAGAGCTTTAGCAATCTTATCCACAACTAAGTGAAAATAAGATAAATCTAAAGAAGAAAGTTTATTTCTTCTCCTATTTCACAACATGTCCCAAATCTCCTGTTTCTTCATGATATAAAGCTGTGTGTACACTATTGCAGCGCAACCGGTGCGGTGGGCGGGCGTGGCGTGGGCGGCAGCAGCGCGATGCATACGTCGAGGCATTCCGTCACCTCGTCTTCGGGCGTTCTTATGGTGGGGCCTAACTTCCGTGTCGGCAAGAAGATCGGCTGCGGTAACTTCGGCGAACTTAGGCTCGGTAAGTGATGATACTCATTTGGTCGTCTTGGCAGATTAACTAACCAGCCCTACACGACCGCTGAACTCATACAGTGACAGCATGGGACGGCGGCTATACCTGTCTTGTCAGGCTCAATGTCTTCATCTGTTGACAACACCGTTCCATCCATGCGCATCATCTTTAGAAATCAATCTCGATTGGCAATATGGTTTTGTGTGAAACCCTTCATACTAACAAAGGAATTCCCTATTTTTAGTACCTACATATGAGAAAAGGATTCCACGGTATGTTGCCCTTTTTGAGATCGTTTGAATGAAAATCTTGAATGTAATATTTATGCCGACAATTTCTAATCTCGTAGCGAAAGGGTTTTTGTGTTAGTCGGTCAGTGAATAACCCTTCAGGTAGATCGCTGTCTGAGGGTTTCTTTCAAATTGGCACGTGTCTATCACTAGTTTCGAATAACAATCTATTCTTACTCCAAAATATAACAACAAGAACTCCCAACATGATTCTAATCAACGAACTTTGATGCGATGAGTCATAAGTGATTGGTTTTCTACTCCTTCAAAGTTGCGTTTAGTGATGACGCATAGGATGAGAGTTTGGACCACAAAAAAAGACGGTGGAACTTATCCTGTTAGTAATAAGTAGGCTTATTCAAGTTGAGACGTCATGTCTCTTCATTATCCTTCTCATATTAACATTGACTACATAGCTAATGTACTTAAGTCCCTCAATGACATGTTCATAACAACGCGTCTTGCCGACCTTGCCCGCTTACTGAAATATGTAAAGCTATTAATAGTACTGTTTTAGGCACACCCTGTGTTCCAATTCTAACTAAGAGTCCAAGTAATGTCCTTGTCACTATTCTAAATTGGCATGATGAAAACAAATAGATTCCTTTATCCGGTACAATCGTTTTAGCAATACCTACGTAATAGTCTCTTTCCGAAAACTTGTGTAGATTTATGTGGAAGTTAAACATCTGGGTTTTACAGCCGGCACATTTTGCTTTACAGTTTTTACGTATTTATCATTTCGTCATGCGTAAAGATGCGATATTTATTATAGCCAGCCCTGTCTGTAACTCGCTGTTTATTATCGTACTGATTGCTTTGGGACGACGGAAATTAGATTTTCGCAAGATAAACAAATATTGTAATTGTAAGCTTCACGTAACGTTATGAATGTAATCTCATTGGTAGTGGAAACGAATCTTGTAAGATATCGGCAACAATAGTTATTTAGTAAGGTCAACTTATCATTGTCATGAAGATCTTTAACTGATAGGAAACAGAGTGAATCGAATGTAAATGTCCCTATTGTAACATTGCGCTGAGGGAAAATAGGTCACTATGCTGTCTGTATTCGAAAGGCTAGCAAGCTTTCCATCACAGCATACACATAAATATTATTGCTGCACGTTGCTTTATGCGATACGAAACATTTTGATGGTGTCTGGAGATCCGCTATCTTTGGGAGGAGAAAGCGAAACTAATGTTTGCGAAGTGAAATAAGAATATTACTTACAAAAACATTTTGCAATAACTTAAGTAAAGCATTAAACTCGCGATGATTTTTCATACTTCGAGCACAGTTAATCCGGCAACTTGCTTGAAGTTTTAAGGATCATTTACGTTGTGGTTTCTGAAGCTTAGTGGTTGATGAATAAAGTAAAATCTACGGCTACGTCATAAAATGAAAATGATTTTGTTACCTATAGGAGTATAATATTGTATGTATCTTCCACAACCTATATAGTGTAATATTCACCCAGCAGGTAGAAACAAGAGACGTAACAAAGGACCTCAGTAATAATGGAAGACTTATGACTCATTCTTTCGCTGTCAGTATTTGGAAACGCGCTTTCAAGTGGGCCTTAGCCACTGTTCACACGTGCCCAACACTATGATCACTTTACAACGAACACGAAATCTTTTAAAAGTACTTAGGTAGAATATTTACTTTTTATAATGTCACGGGCTTGCAACGTGTGAGCCTTATTCTCTGGGCAATAAGGTTTCGTATGGGTGTGTAGTCTGGGAGATTATATGGCTGCGTGCGGATGAGAATTGGATTCAACCTCGCGTCACTGAAAATAACATTATTGCGGACACGTGCGTGAGGTGATTAAGCCGATACATACATTATTTACTTTCCGAACTGTGTTTTAAAAATTTACCACTCATGGTAGAATTAATCAAGCTAAAAATCCCACGAATAAAAAGTAACTTGCTACTCCTACATAGTTTCCTGTGTGGGTTATAATTGTTTCCTCCATTTAACATTTTACCGTAACGATTGTAATCTAAAGAGCAATTAGCATTAATAGCATCTTGTTGAGCTATTAGTGCTTATATCGCATTTGTAATCATTACTTATTGAATCGATTGCTGAACATAAGTACTCGGTTATCTCAGTTTTCCAGAAGATTTCGAAACAACGTAGGTATTCAAAGTGTATTGAACACGAATCATCTTAAAGTAAATTATTTGTTTTTACCTTTTTTTCCCTTTTTATAGAAATAAGACTAGTGTTCGTGGTTGTTAGCCCCGAGCATTACCAAAAACGTGTAGGTGGCCTCTTTTCCGTACCCTCCCATTGTAATTACTGTGTCACTACACAATTTCCGATTTATTTTGTTGGATAGAGTATTTTTGTTCCATTTACTTTGGCCGCCTGATAAGATATTCATCATTAAGATCTAATTCTATGTAGATACGACAGTATGACGATCTTTATGATTGACGATAACGCCGATAACACAAATCGGTGACGTTCACAATTACTTGGAAATGTTCAAGTGTCTGCGATGTGTTGAGAACATTCTGTATTATAATTAAGCAAATCTTTCATTTTATTTTTACATGTTTACAAAAGAAAGTCCGCATGTAACTGTGTCTAGAAAATATAACATCGAAGTAAAGACAGTAAAGGTTCTTTGAACTTTGATAAACCTTCCTATATTAATATTACTAAACCCTTTACGGGACATTCTTGTCGCACTCACGCCTTTAGTGACTAACTTGAGTTGGACTAAAGTTACGTAGACCTGGGATTTGGGACACTAAAGTTACCCTGGGGGCGTACGTTTCGTCCACATTTTATCCGCGACATTTTATAGGTCAACCATCCATCTAGCCGTTAGCTGCCAAAACTTCTACTGTACTAAGCTAAAATTTTCTCTTGCAGGAAAAAATCTCTACAACAATGAACATGTAGCGATTAAGATGGAGCCTATGAAGTCAAAGGCTCCACAATTGCATCTAGAATACCGATTTTACAAGTTATTAGGCACGCATGGTGAGTTTTACTCTAATTGAAGTTTTTAATTATTTCGTGCAAAATAATGTTACGAAAATATATTGAGTCGGCCACAGACTTGCATAGTTGGAGGAAAATATCAGTCCATCAACAATTTTAAATAATGAATTGCAAGAAAATAAGTAATTGGCAACTAATTGCAGGTCTAAATTTTGAACCCATAATAATTTCAATGAACATTTGCCTCGCACCGATACATCAAAATGTTATTAATCTGTAACTAATGTATCTAAGTCTATTAATTGCGGGATACTCTAATTAGCTGTCGGCACCAAAAGTAGGCTATATTTTCCCACACATTTTAAGCATTTGGTTGAGATAAAAAGTAGTTAGACAATAATCCTGCTGACGATAAAATTTACTCAGAGGGCGTACCAAAAGTGTACTACTTGGGAACATGTGGCGGCCGCTACAACGCTATGGTCATGGAGTTGTTAGGGCCCTCGCTCGAGGACCTGTTCGTACATTGCGGCAGGAGGTTCCGACTCAAGACGGTCCTTATGATCGCTATGCAGCTCGTAAGTGCCGACCTATTCTCCGGTAGATAGGTGATTGTCTTTTTGACACAACACCGTAACCGATATCGCAAATCTAATCGAAATATTCGTGACGTCCGAGGGTTCGCACGCTGTGGCCATGGTCGTTGTTGAGGCCGTCAAAATGTGTTTTTTTTTCGTTATGTTAATTTATAAGGCTGAACACGTAGCAATGCTCTCGCGTGTCCTGTCGTGTATGATGTAATTGTAATTTGTAAATATCGGCTACAGTGTTGTGTCGTACAGGTGCGTGCGAGAGCAATGCTCGTGTGTTGAAATGTGTAAGTATTAAAGTGTGTTCGGTCTGTCTCCCCCTCCTACCCTTAATTCCCATGGCTCCTATAGCGCCGTCGACAGCGGAGGGCATACCGGAGGTGTATTACTTCGGCCCTTGCGGTAAATACAACGCGCTGGTGATGGAACTGTTGGGGCCTTCGCTAGAGGATCTGTTCGATCTTTGCGGCCGTCGATTCTCTCTAAAGACTGTATTAATGATCGCTATGCAGTTGGTGAGTATATCACACCCACTTTCTGTACGAATATTTTGGATTTTTCTAACTTCTATTGAAGCGTTATAATCTCAGAACCATTACAAATGCATCTGAAATCAATTTCTATAAGTCATTGAACTTAAATAACAGCACTGACTTGGAAGAGTGTTCAAGAAATATGATTGTAGAGAGCGCTTTAGCTGGCAGACTATTGTGACGTAACTGATGCAATGCGACGAACAAACGCTTGCATTGATAAGCAAATCGGTACTGGATGAATTAAAGCTTAAGGTTTAGATTTAATTCTAAACCTTAAGCTTATAGGCAATTTGAGTGCTGTCCCGAGCCGTACGTTTTTAATGAAAAAACGAGCTCTGCAAATAGTCCTGGAACACGATCCCCCAGGGGTAACTAAAGATTGAAAAAGTAGGACGAGTTGATTCATATCGGCGAAATATATTGCTTGGAGGGAAAATTTACTACGGTATAATTTGCCCGCAAAAATGCGAGTCACTTGATTAAATCTAGATTTAGTACGACCCGGAATTCTACTGTGTGCAAAATTCGCAAGAAACTCATAAAGCAGAAGTTCTGAAATAAATCAGCTGTTTATACAGTTATTGTTACGTTACCTTAATCAATTGACATATTGACTTTCATCGATACTAAACTGATTTGATGCATCAACATTAAGTTATGTAACGATATGCCCTTCAATGACATGATTTGTGGCGCCGTCAATTGATAGTGACAAGTGTAGGCATAAACTAATTCTGTGTCCTGTCTGTTTCAGTTACATCGTATCGAGTATGTCCATACGAGACACTTAATATATCGAGATGTAAAGCCGGAAAATTTTTTAATAGGTAGAACTGCAACTAAACGGGAAAAAATCATTCACATCATTGGTAAGTTTTACAAATCTGTTTTGTTTTTTCTTTAATTATGGGGTCAGATGCAGTGTCCCATATTCAGTAGACGTCCTGTGGCTGAATTGATGATGATTATACTGTCTACTTGAACCTCAGAAATCTGGGTAACTAGTCGCATGATACCACTCAGAAAGAGTGCAACTTTTGACGTAAAAGTTGCTACTAACATTAATGTTTTTCTAAATATGTATCGCTACTTGTAGCGTTCAGTTTTCTATGTGTAGACAAATGCGTCATTTAATAGACTTAGGTATGTGCAAAAACAGGTCAAACCTAGTACTTAAGCAAAGAGGGGTAGTAAATACCTCGAACGGAGAAATACTTTATTAGTCATTAATATAAAAGCCGGAAAGAGGTCATTGACTCACGTTTATAGTAAATATTTACCGTAAAACAGCTGTAGGTATTATCATGCAGCTGTGTCAAATATTTACTCATTATCTTATATGCTTCCGAACTTAGAATAATGGTAAATATCCGCTAAGCTGTATATTTTTTTTTAAATTGCATTTCATACATGAAGGTGAAATGCTGAAATATGTTAGGTAACTAAATATAATTTAGATTATGTTTCAATTTTATATTTTCAGTCGCTAAGTAAAAGTGACAGTGTTAACTCGGCGTAAACTTCATTTAAAATGCGAGTGTTTTTTGAACGCAATTCGACAAACGCTTAAAAGTAACAGATTAGAACGTATTGGAATTAGAGTCTTAATTAAGCTGAGGTTTATAAACAAAAAATCTAAATACACGTAGGTACACTATCCGTACGTAACACATTGGCAACTGTTCGATATTTGTCATAATTTTGTTTCGCGTAATTCATTATACGGCTAATTGATTATTCAAATTACGATGTCATGATTATCGGATTGAGTCATGAGCATTCAAAAATGAAAGTTTGCGTACAACGGCCGTTTGTTAACTAGCCCGTTTAATTGCATCGATTTCCTTGTTATTCGAGAATTTTACTCGAGATATTGAAAAAGTAAGATCGAAATTGCTTTAGCGAGTAATAAAATATGCGCAATGGTCCATTGTTCGATATAAATTTACTGCTATATGCAACATTTTTCTTTTCATAGATCATTACTATCAATGCTTGGATATAGATTGCCATGTCTTTTATTGCAGTTTTTCAGTTTTGTTTTTTTTTATTTCAATTCTAACATGGAAAGTTCAATCTTTTTAATGTGTGTAATTTCACTAATAGCTGTCTGAAACTTGCATTATGTAGTTGTTATTTGAAATACGACAAACTACTTAGCAGTTCTTGGAACGACATTTATATGCTATTCAATTCGGTATAGGGAACAGTGCGATTGTCGTGTTTAATAAGTAACATAATAAGACATGCTATTGAATATCTTAGTAAAATTATAAATGTAAAAGTTTGGTATTTTTGTGTTTTGCTATTTATGCATCAATCAGTAAAGTGCTGAATAATATTTTACACATTCATGAATTTACATGAAATCGTTCCTTTACACTTTTATAGAACGCGTGTGAATAGCCTTAACAACCTTACAATAGTAAACATCAAGGTACACGCCACAATAGTATATGACTAATGAATCCTCTCAAGAAACGTAGACAAAAGGTGACTCTTGACCAGATTATAGCTAAAAGTACTGGATTTAGCTCGTTCATACCAACGAAGGCCGTGCGACTATTGAGCGTAAAGGTCCTGGGGTTTTTCCCGATGAAAATTTATATTAATGACCTATTGATATGTTTGAGTTATGCTAACTTCAGGTAGCTTAGACTGGGTCTATCAATACGGATGAGACTGTAACACCAAGGTATATTTCAAGCCCAGATGACATCCTAACCGGTCGTTCATATACGATGTATTACAAATACATTAGCAAAAGTGGAAGAACTCGTAACTAAGTCCAATAATGAAAACTTTGACCTCAAACCAGAAGTAAACTAGAATTTTATTAGCAACAAAAATAATGGGCGGCGGTAAAACCCACGCCAGTGCTAATACAGAAGTCATGGCAATTATAATGTCCAGTGTCAACGAGGATCATTTGTGTAATGAACCATTACTCTGGACGTACGTTTGGCTAAGTGATAAAGTCGTTCGCGTCACGATTAGGTAACGAGATATATAACAATTGTGAAGTAATACAATCTTTGTACGAGGTCTGCGGTTTACTACTCGTGTTCATAAGTTTTTTCTTATATTGCTCGGAATGGAACTGATGCAGAAGGAAAATAAGGATGTTTACTTAGAGAAACGGTTATTGCTAAGATTTGACGGTTTACGTTGCTAGCGGTCGATTCGGTTAAGTAAAAATATACTGACGTTTTTTTGGTTATGGTCAAGGAAAATGTAGTCGTTCCACTTAAAACAGTTTCAGAACCACTGTATGGATACTGGATCCGGTTAGACTGGAGGCCGACCCCAACGTAGTTGAGAAAAGGCTAGGCAGATGATGGTCAAGGAAAATGTATTTGCCTTCGAGATGTGGCGCCAATTTTTTGTCCTTATAAATGATCTCAATTTAAATATTTATGAATCGATTTTGAGAAGTATGTCGGCAGGTACTTATAAGTGTGAAACGTGTGATTTGATTACAAATCTCACAATGAACAGTCATCGATCGTACCGCTTGCTGATGTATTGAATATGTATTCTTAAACTGATAAAATGAACGTCATGACGAGGTCAATGAATTTAGCGGTCTTTGCAGTAGTGGCAATTATTTATAGCCTCCTTTTTGTAAGCCGTTCAAGTTTTAGTACTGGCAGCCGCAAAACTCGGTTACAACAGGAAATCGTTGCACAAAAAAAAGTTAACACTTGCAACTTTTAAATATTGAAGCTCTAGAGTCTAGACTACCAATAACAATAAAAAGAACTAAAATAATCAATATTTGTTTCTTTATTTAATTCTTATGTCGTTGACCGTGTCCTAGCGTTTAGATACAAATTAATAGGTACTATGAATATTTAAATTAATCGATGTGTTTGTTGTATTTCAGATTTTGGTTTGGCCAAAGAATATATAGACTTAGAGACAAACAAACATATTCCATATCGGGAACACAAGTCACTCACTGGGACTGCGAGATACATGTCAATAAACACACATTTAGGAAAAGGTAATGTATAAACCGCTTTACTATAGACAGTAGGATCTGTAACCCTATAACCTTGCAAAGTTTAACGACATTAAAAAATGAAACATCGTATAGTACATTCTGTACATTCAAATAGTTCGTGGAATGCTCTAATTTGTATTCAACATGCAACTTCATACAATAATTCATACTAAAACTAACATGCCTGTTTGTATATTTCAGAACAATCTAGACGCGACGACCTAGAGGCGCTTGGGCATATGTTTATGTATTTTTTACGTGGTTCCTTACCCTGGCAGGGTTTAAAAGCTGATACACTTAAAGAACGATACCAAAAAATTGGTGACACCAAACGAGCGACGCCTATTGAGGTATGTATTCGACATTATCTTTATCTATCTAAACTCATATTGTAAACAGAAAATAATTGTATTTTTGCGTGTGTTTATGTTTGTAAAGAAATGTTGCACTGATGGGAAGCTGCTCTATCCCCATGTGACATATGCTATATTTTACCCGCATATGAGAAGTTTACCCAAGATCCGGGTGAAACCGCAGGAAAAAGCTTATGTTTAGTAATGTTATATTAGTTTTGACATTGGATTAGTTAGGGTAATTGTAATCGTGTCTACTCGTTTCTACTTCGTTATTTATAGTCAGGACTAGCTTCTGCCAGCGGCTTCGCCCGCTTCCCGAGGGAACTATTTCCCGTACCCGGATAAAAATGTTGTTCTTCAGGGCCTATTCTATCTCTGTACCAAATTTCATCAAAATCGGCTCACTGGTTCAGGCGTGAAAGCGTAACAAACAGACAGACCGAGTTACTTTCGCATTTATAATAATAGTAGGCATTGATTTACTTTACTTGCGTTTATTACTCAATCAACTTGTATTTATTACTCAATCAACACAAAGCGCACAAAGATTCCTTGAGAGTTTTTAGACTAGACCGTATTATCCAACTCTAGTTTGAACTTTTTCATGGTCCTTTCAAATCATAGAGATTTCTTCAAGTTTGAAAATATTGTCGTCGTTTTAGTAACAAATAAACGGGAGACTAGTCTTCTGAACTAGTTCTTGTTAATATTGGTCGATAGTGTTAAATTTTAATTCACAAATAATTATAGCAACTGACAAGCTGACGTAGTGCTATTGGTGTTTAGTCGATATTGACGTCAGAACGTGACATGAATCATTGCCATAGTATGAATATCTTAACATAGATAATCGATTCGGTTCAGTATCGAAAATACTTAATCTTTTAACGGATAATTACTTTAACACCGCCGTAAAAACCTTAGACTTCTTATATTTTTTATTCGGTATTCTTATATTTGAGGAAAAGTCTACAAAATCTTTTACAGATTTTAGTACTAGACGAACTACATGTAACTATTTCTCGTTTTTGTTACCGGTTTCAAAAGTCGTATAACACTATTATTACAAGATACTGTGATCCAGATTTTATTGTCAGAAAAAAATAAAACATTCCGACGGATTGCTAAAATAAACTCATCTTTTTTTGAAGTCGGTTAAAAACGGTGCTTATCTTCTTCTAGAGTTGTTTCTCCTAGAACCAATCAATTGTCCGAATAAAAACAATAGACTTTCATCATACACGTGTTGTGTGACGAATGTATGCGACAAATTCATTCATACGAACTAAATGGTCGAGCGAAGGGAACAAACATGCAAACAAGCATTACTGACAATAAAAATAGGCACGGAATTTGTCTCGACCGTGCCAATAACAAGACAAGACAGATATTTTACATTCATAATGATACATTCGTGAGTGATGACGCTATACCCTATCAATGGCGGGAACATATCGCCCTTATCAACACGATCGCTACAGATAAGACCAATTACATTTCGATTGACCTACACAACCAAAACTCGACGGTAGCTGAAACGCCAATAGCTGAGTTATTGATGCGAATTAATTTATTTACGTACATTGTTATTGCATTGAGGTCAAGACTAGGTTTTTAGGGCGCGTCCTTGCTTGCTCTAAGAAATGTTAAGATAGTTTTGATCTAGTGTATCGGGGAAACCACGGTTTCCTCAGGTGTTGATTGTTACCCTTCATTAATTGTCAAAAGTTTTTTTTTATTTATTTGCGTACATTTGCCGCGTTCTTCACTGTGAGTCATAAATCAGTGTAGAAACTTGGACTGAAAAATCTTGATACTTTTTTGACTTAGAAAAAGGCTATAACTAGCTTCAATATAATGAATAGATTAATGATTCACATGAAAATATGACGCATTCCTGAGTTGTTCGCTACCTTTCATTTACGCTAAAATAAAACATAATGCTATTTGTTATAGATTTCTTTTACTTATCAAAGGCTTCCTACTACTTCCTACGTTTTACATTTTATCGCCCAGTCCAATAGATTAAAACAATAAAAATACATATTTATTGAGTCAATATGAAAATTACAACATTCTAACTGATATAAAATTATCAGTGAATGAGTGTTTTCCAATAGGCAATGTCTAAAAATTTTCTTTATTAAGAACAGTTTTCTGAAGGACGTTGGTGTTCGATTCGTTCTAAGTTGATGTAGCCACTAATATTCATGGCTGTTGTAATGTAAAATCGATGTTCGTAGTACCTTTTATTTTGATAAACAATTGCTATAATCGTTTCTTCAGTCTCTACTTGGCGGATTTCAATAAGCTATTTTGATTTGACACTACTTGTACTGGGTCGATGTCAAAATTTTACCAAAGATAGATAGCTTATTGAAATAAGCAGTAGTATATAAGTGAATGTAATATTGCGTTCTTTGAACGGTGAAATAGTGTACTTATGCGGTTTGTTATCGTTGTATCTAAGTACAATGCAATCCCGCCTCGATATTACTTACAAGGTTTCAGTTTAACCGTTGTAAAAGTATTAAAGCCTTACTGAATATTGCTTGAATATTCTCAAATCTGTCTGTAGGACATTTCTGACTCATTCACTCACTCACTCATTCTTTTAATGTATCAATTGTTCATTGCCCCGTGTTAAAAAATCATTCAAATACTAGTTATATTACCTACTGGCAGTTCTAAACTTTCGAAGAAAATCTTCAGTCCTATTTTTAATATAAAATATTAATGGTGACCATTTTACTCGTTCCCAGGTGCTATGCGAAGGCCACCCCGAAGAGCTAGCGACGTACCTACGCTACGTTCGCCGGCTCGATTTCTTCGAGACGCCCGACTACGACCAGCTGCGGCGGATGTTCCGCGACCTGTTCGAACGCCGCGGCTATGTCGACGACGGCGAATTCGACTGGACCGGCAAGACCATGGTAAACAACTCTGTAGCATGATACAATTGTGTTTTTGTGCCTTTTATACTGTCTTGGGCGTAGCTAGCGGCTGCGGTTGCTAACTTTACACCTATTCAGGGGAGGGGTATTATTGCAGTGGGAGGTTTTTATCGAGTTAGCAACCTAAGTCTAGGGAAATTCTAGACGGCTTAATCCTGCCTAGTTTTAGTCTTACAATCGGGCTACGCCCTTATCGTTCACTTAAAGGCAAAGTCCGGCTCTTGAACGTCACTTAACAGCGTCCTTGATAATACCGATATGTTAAGTATTTGCATTCTTGCCGATAAGTGGATGCGCTCCTTGACAATCATACACGCGATTCTCGGTATCTAGAGTTATAATTAAATCGTTGCGATTTTATTGTTTTAGCCCGAAATAAAAACAGTCCTGTCAGTCTGATTTTTTGGCACCCTCGAATTAAGTATAGCCGATATTTGTGCTCGTCTTTCAGTTTTGATATGTCGTTACCATATCGTAGATTCGCTCTTTTCATGAAATTCCTGATAGCTTAGATATGGTTGCATTTTATGAAATTTATCAGAGCCAACCAGATACACTGCCAATATCCCAAAGTTTTCTCAATTTGGTTTTCCAATCCCTAACGCTTATAAAATTTATTAATCTTCTAACAATAGCTTCGATAACCACATACATTTTATCGCACGTTTCTGTATCACGTTTTTAAAATTAATCCGTCGATCATAATCTAGAGATGAAAATGTTATCTGCCTATCGGGGCGTATCGACCCAAATCTCATTCAATTGTTATCGTTTTTTGAACACATTCTAAATTATGGTTCGGCCGCTCAGAGAATGCGTTCCTGGCACCTGTCAGTTAGACACGACTAGTGATGGGCACAACATAACACTGAGTTCGTAACCGTTCCTCCAAAATGAACCGCCGCATTATTTTAAGATTATTTTCGTTTTTAAATTAGTGGAATCATTTAAAATTTATATTTTACTTATTTAAGTGGAAACCAAAAAAAGGTAATATATAATAAAATTGTTTTATTTATTCTTTGTTACAAAGTTTTAAATCTGTATTTCTATGCAATAAAGTAAGTAGGTACATTGAATTACGCGACTTCGTACGCGG
Source organism: Heliothis virescens (assembly GCA_002382865.2). Taxonomy (NCBI): domain Eukaryota; kingdom Metazoa; phylum Arthropoda; class Insecta; order Lepidoptera; family Noctuidae; genus Heliothis; species Heliothis virescens. The sequence continues at coordinate 6,028,879 of NWSH02000537.1, forward strand.
AACATGTCGCTTATGCCAGCGATAACGGGTCGTCAAAATGAAAGATTTTAAACGTCTGATGTCGAATTCTAAGAGCCCTGGGAAACGACGGGTTGCACGAGNATTGAATTGAATGTGCGTACAGAATATTAATCAGACTCCGATTCATTTGAGGAGGTGGTGTCTTCATCATCATCTTCGCCTACATGTTTAATTATATTATTATCAATAGCTTCTGCCCGCGACTTCGTACGCGGAACATGTCGCTTATGCCAGCGATAACGGGTCGTCAAAATGAAAGATCTTAAACGTCTGATGTCGAATTCTAAGAGCCCGGGGAAACGACGGGTTGCGCGAGACGATTCGAGATGTTTCAGACTTATCATACCATACCATTGCATTGCATTGACTGCCTTTTTAGAATGTATGGACAACGCCATCTATCGGTAAAAGTGAACACTTATCGGAGCTAGTTACGCGCGAGAAAGCTACATAAAGCTGTCCGTGTGAAAAACAGCGACAACGTCACAAAACGAAGAGCAGAAACAGCTTTAATTTTCATCGATTTAGTTTAAAAACTGACGGAGATTCATAGACACTTACCCCCCCTTTTTCACCCCCGTTAAGGCAGAATTCCCAAAAATCCTTATTGCGTCATTCTTAATTTCTAACCAAATAGCCAAATAAAATTAGCTTCAAAACTGACGGAGTTTCATACAAACTTACCCCTCCTTTTTACCCCTTAAAGAGCGAATTTCCAAAAAAAATATAGCCTATTCGTTATTCTGATATATAAGCTATATGTCTGCCAAGTTTCATCTAAATCCGTCCAGTGGATCCTGAGATTAGCTTGTGCAAAGAGACAAACAAACAAACAAACATACAAACATTCAAACATACAAACATACAAACAGACAAAATTTTTTTTTCGAATTCTTACTCTTCTTTCAATTTCTAATAACCCTACATATTTTGTTTTGTAAAAATATGAAATGTACAGACACGATTTTTTTACTGTTTTATTATATGTATATATAGATAGAAGATAGATATAGATATAGATTCGTAACGTATTATTTCATATTACAAGTATAACTGTTACAGATTACGATACTTGTCTGTTATTTTTAGCACAGCACTACAAATATAAAGCGATGACATGACATGAAACATGAAATGACATAACCTTGTAATAGCGTAGTTTATATTTATAAAAATATTCTTTACCAAATTATTTGATACTCAGTTTGGCACAAAATTATAACATTCATTGATTTATTGATATAATAATGTTGTTTTAATGCTCATCAATTTTTAAAACGGTAGACAATCAGCAAAAATATTTTTTTATCGTAAGTGCAACGCCATTACAAAGTTACGTCGTCAGTTCAATCGCAATGTGTCAGAAACGCATTCTCTGAGCGGCCGAACTTTAATAATCCTTACTAAGCGACATTCCTTTTTTTAATCATAATATTATATATTTATAAATAAATAAATATATTAAATTTTCCTCTTTCAAAGACTGGACTGTTTTTATTTGTGTTAAAATCTTCGACCCTTAGCTACTATAGAGCCTTCAATCTGTGAATTGAACTAAAAATATTGTTCATTGACCTTTATTTTTCTATTTCCTTGTCAGCCTGTAAACGAAGTAGACGTTCGAAGTATGTAATTTGGATACGGCACACTAATCGTCTTAAACCACGACCAAGACTTTCTCCGAAGTTCTGATTTCAACGCGATGTGTAGATAAATATTAGGTACTTTAATCAGGAGCCAAGTATCGCGTGTATGAGTTCTTTTATATTTGTTCTATATTTATCGCTTAAATAACGATTCTGTCTTATAAACTGGCTATCCAAGCGATACCCAAATTTCAATTAAGTTTCATGCTTACTTGAAAACTGATATTTTATATCGTAGACAAACGACTGGCTTTATGATTAAAATTTAATATTGTGATAATTTCTTTAAGCGTTTACGGTGATTTTAGAAACTTCGTTAATATTAATCTTGGCCTTGCACGATCGGTATTTGCTTTTACGAGCCTTTGTTTGTGTACGTTTAAAATAGCCAAAACACGGTGCATTTAACTTAACTGCTTCTCAAATGAACGCTTTCCTACTTACGAAATTAGTTTGACATTACGTGTTTTCTGAACTAAGTCGTTTCGCAGAATGCTTTATGTGAATGAGTAGATCTTCCATTTTGAGTCGCATAAACTAGAGATGTAAAATAATTATTCTTTAAATTAACACGCACAAATTGCATGGTCCGTAACGCACAGTTTTGAGTAATAAAATTTAGGCTTTGAGTGGCAATAAAGTAAATCTGACCTATCGTGTTCTTTATTAACTTTTCAAATGATATCTCTAAGTTCTAATTTCATTAGTATCGGTAGGTCATGATAATGGTGATATCCTGCTATGCTACCCCGCACAAAATGTTTTTTTACTTTATACTGGCTTGGATGTTTTCATTGCTTTATACTCCTGCAAAAGTTGACATTCACTTCGTTCCGCTTCAAGCTTCGGGCTAGCCAAAAACGCATGCGCCAATTTCGATATAAATATTAACTGCCAAAGGAAGTGTGATGTAAATACGACAATCATGGTTCCGTATGTCAACTTTTGCATATTTTTCTCTGATAATTGTTAGTTCACTAAGTTTTGATTGTATGCTTCCCCATTGTCTGCCAAATTAACCTCACATCTGTTTTTTCATAACTTGCCTAGTCTGCATCAACTGCATTATATTTTTTCACAATATTGTTCTTTGGACATTAATTTTTGTTAATACTTTTTTTTTCTTTTCGATCGCACCATGATGGATGATGGTCTAATTAATGAATTAAATAATTGTTTGATTATATTTCCTTAGATAACATCGCTAATGGTAGAAGTTGCATAATTTATTATATTTGTTTAATAAAATAAAAATTTTATGCCCCTATCAGTGTGTTTTTGTGTAGAGATTGTCGATATTATTTTTCTCGTAATTTTTCTTTATAAAAGCATGGGTTTTGTCATTCGCAATCAACTTTTTATTTGTCACGTAAGTGTGGTCAAAAGTGAATAACTTCTTATTCATTAATATCTCTTGAAACTCTAACATTTATGTGATAGAAATCTATGTACACATAAATTATTGTTATCTTCATCTTAAGTCGACAGATATCGATCCACGAGCATTCGAAAGCGTTTAATTATGTGTTTGTAACTATTCACCATAAAAAGATAAACTCAAATATGCTTTGAAAAGACTAAGGCCAGTAGATGGATTAAGCACAACTCATACTTTTCTACTTTCAAGTGCTCTTGGTAATATTCATGAGAAGAAAGAGCAAATGAGTTCTTAGGGGAAAAAGTTCTTCATCTTTCGGGTAAAAGGAGTTCTTCACACATAACCATGGTTTGTGGCCATCATTAACGTTGGTGTTGCATGCATGCTTACCGCTTTTGTTCGTTGCTGGTGGACAGCCTTCGAACATTCACGTGATGCGAATCTTGCGCAACGCACCGCCCTCCAATGTCATTAGGAATAAGTCTGACAAGGTTAGTGAAGGCATACTATTATTAAAGGGTGATAATACACTTGGATTTTTTCTTCGTCTGCACAAGATATAGCTTATGGCTTTATTGGCCAGTCAGCAAGATTGTAGAGCTGGCTGCTAAGGATATTTTATTGTAAAGTTTGTATCTAAAAGTTATATTGCATGAGCATGAGCTTGTGTCTTTTAGGACGCTTAAAGATTTTCTTTTGTTTTTGCAATCTTTTGGTGTTTATTTTCAGTCATGTCCTAGCACTATAATAATTATTAAGAATGTACTTTCTGGTTTCTGTTTGTGTGAACGTTACAAATGTACTGTATACCCAATCTATGTATAAATATCTAGTACTTTGAAGAGCAGTGTCCATTATCCTACCCCAAAATATTGTCAGTCGTAAGTTGTAATTGTACTAAAAAGATGTCATTTAATTGTCAACACTGCTAGTGGTATTTTCATCGTATTGTCGGTATGGTTTCAGTCTACTCCCGTGGGTTCCATCCAGACTGGCCACGAGATTGTTGTGTCACCCAACCGGGACAGCCATCAGCCCTTCCACAAGGTAAACTATACATTATTTAAAATATAATCTATTTGGTACTAGAGAACTAATTGCGTATTCTACAAGTGCTGTCCTATTGAAAATACAATACATTTCTTAAGTTCGAAATTATAATTTCCCCGTTGACAAATTCGTGATACGCAATTGGTTAACAAGAATATAATAATTTACTATTTATCTGACTATTACTGTAATATATTGAAGAAAAATTGTTATATGTTTACTAAACAAAGGATACAAGCACCGCTCCCATAAAGTTGTGAAAATGTTAAGGTGAACTATAACTTAAGTTCGACAAATAATTGTGGAAATTAAGGGGTATTTGCAATCATATAAGGAGTATCTTGTCAGTCCTCCTGCACAGGATTTTAGGACGTAAACTATCTGACCTATTTTGAGGCCTATTTAAATGCATTTTTGGAGAATATTTATGGCCTGAACTGATACAGCTTTTTTGTCAATGCAGGATGATTTGTGTGATTATATGATTGGTTTGGTTGAGGACGATGAGGCGGCGCTTATATCCGAAGAGGTTTGGTCCGCTTTCAAACGTTTTACCTTTCCTTGACGCTCGCCTCAAATATCCATCAAGTGAAAATGTCCTAGAATTCAATTACCCAAACAAAATGTGTTTAGTGCTCTCAAAGTTTTGATGATTGTGACCCTGTGTTGTGTGTCTTTTTATTGTTTTATTTTTACATCTTTTTTCTTGTTTTTGAAATCAGTCCCCTGTTTTTTTTTGCTGTCATAATTTGAGCTCGGGCCTGATTCCACCCTGAAACATTTTTGGATGGTTTTGTCATGTCTCTAATATAGACCCTTCCATATTATGACGGACTACATACAAATAACACTAATGTAAAAAGGGAAATGGTTATTCTAAATGTTCAAATCTCTCTGTTGGTCACAAGACAGAGGTTTTTTCAACATGTCATGATGAAACAAAGATGTAAAAATGAAACAATTCTTACTCGTTGTTTTATGTCTCCGGCATATCATTCGCAATTCTGCTTGACACTTCCCGGTTTTACATCGCTAGTTTTATTTTAACGGACATACCTATTTGTGTTTTGTGAATTCGTGTGGGTTTTTGTGGATGCTACCACTACAAATGGTTTTTATGGCAACTGTAAGCGTTGTGTCTGTCTTTTATCCTATCAGGAGATTTTCTATGAATGAAGGTTTTATAGAGCCTATATTGTATTATTTTATTACCTGTAATGCCAGTTTCGATACTTCTAAGAATGATATTTATCGAAAAAGAATGGATGATTTTTTATAAAAAATATTTTAACAGAACGAATTTTATACAGACTGAAGCCGTGAACGCGTTAAACCTTATTGAGTTAACCAAAGATGGAAGTATCGACACTGGAACTATTACGGTAGTTTACGAACTTTCAAATGAATTCTATTTACGAATTAGAAAATATTTCATGTAATATTACAGTGAATAGGAAAGTAATACATCCATTGCTTTTATAGAAGTCTCCTGATGTCATATGTTTTATGTGTACCTTGTGAAACGAAAGATATTTCAGTTTGTGTTTGTTTGTGAGTCCCACAGTTGTGCTAAATCCGACTGATAGTTGATGTGCAATGCAGGATAGTGATTCATGTTTAGGGCGGTTTTAAATATTCTGTCCGTCGAGCCTACTCAATAGTCTCGTATACTATAAACTTCATAAGTATAATATTAATTCATTTTGGATAATCTTCATGCAGAATTTAACCAAAGCGTGTAACATAGGCAAGATTTTCATACACCTGAAATCTTGTAACCAATTTGTACATATTTTTTATGGCCAAAAAATCCATATGCATCTCAATTTGAAAAATTAAGTATTTATTTATTCTATTTTCTCTAAACTTATTTGGCATGGCGTCTTCAGATGGCAGCATTGGCGAAGACGAAGGACTTTGGCACGGGCGGCACTGCGAACACGGGTGGAAACTGGCCGCACAGTGGGAAGGCTACTCCTCTCAATACTGGCCATCTCACGCCCGCTGATCGACATGGATCTGTGCAGGTTAGATATGCTAAAAAATATATGCTTAAATTTAAAAACGGAAAGAATACCAATTTAAAATTAAAATTTGAGGAAAATATTGATTTTATAAGTATTAAAGTGAAGCTAGATGAAAATAGTGATATTGATTAAAATTTTTTGGTCTATTATTAAACCTAAAAAATGTGGGTCACTGAAAATGGTATAATAATTTGAGCAGATAAAAGGGACAAAAATGGTCTATACCGTTACATAAATGTTCTACAATATTTTTTATTGCACATTTTGCACATTTTTTATAAGTTACTCCAATAAAAGTGTTAGTACATATTATCGTATTTAGCCACCACTTTAGTCAGATAACTGTAGATTTACAACACAACACACTTGCATGAATTTACTCGTATTTAATTTATTTTGGCATTATTATTATTTTATACGTGAATTGTGAATGTATATTGGTGTATTTATTTTTTAGCTATTGAAGAATAAACATTTTCGGTATGTGAAATTTCCCGGATCGGTATCCACGGTCAGTTTTGAATTTATTGCGGCAATCCTTGTGTGACTGTCTGCATGTCGCTTATAATGTGCTACCAGTGAGGCCTATACTACTACAGTTAAATATTTTCTGATGCAGTTTGCTATTTTTGCCTGTAGACTAACTAAAATAACAATAATGGCATTGATATGAAAACGGCTCAAAAATACAGTAAGGAAAATTAATTTCTTGATTGTATTTCTGCGCTTTCTTCTTTCTCCAATCAACAATAGAAGCTTTCGCGATTAATTTTGCAAATGTACTAACAAGAAATAGCAAAATATTTAATTGAACGTAGTCTGGCCGAACTGTTAAAGCTTAAAACCAAGCACTGCCAATATTCATTCATGAAGTATTGTACACGATTGAGCTTATTAGTTAGGACGCTAATATTATTGTATGTTTTACGTTAAACTGCACGCATTTATTTGCAACAGTAATTTACGTTTTTCACTTAAGATTTGTTGCTTTCTTTGTAAATACTCAGTCCCCTGGATAAATTCAGTTTCACAAGCCATAAATAAAAATTATATTATTTTCCTAATTCCATTTTACATTATCTCAGGGGACTGTTCAGCAGTACTAAATATTTTTTGTGTTAGATTTTGAATTTGGAACTCACCAACAAACAAAACTGTACTTAGTACATCACACATCCCATTTTAGATAATGGATAAGGGCTAAATGTAGATAGGAAAGAGCTCAATGTTGTAAGAAAAGGTGTCAGATATTTGGACGTAAAAATTACAGGATACAGGAAAAAATAAAAAAGTATGCTGTCTGTTTGTGTCCTGTGGTTTATGTGTTCCGAATATTAGAAATATTTGTTCGTAACATGTTAATTTTAAGTATTTTCTACAATGTACAATAAACGTATACACTAAATATTATAAAATAAGTAATTGAACAGTTTTAATCATAAGATTCATATTCAGTTACAAATAAATTTCCTAAGTCTTAAACAATTTGGATCTGATACACCAAAATCAAATAAAGTTCGAACCAGGAATAGGGCTTTCAAAATACCGGATATTTTCAATACCGGTATTAATTCCGGTATTGGAAGTCAATACCGTGATCACGGTATTAATACCGGTATTGAATGCAAGTTCAATTAGGACATTAATAAAACCATTAAAATAGTTTTTTTAGTTTCAAATCGGTCTTTACCGTCATTTTCTATATCTATCTATACTTATTATAAAACAAAGTCCCCCGCCGCGTCTGTCAGTCTGTCTGTTCGCGATTTACTCGAAAAGTACTGAACGGATTTTCATTCGGTTTTCAACAATAGATAGAACAATTCTTGAGGAAGGTTTAAGTGTATAGTAAGTTTATGGTTTGTACAAACCCACGTCGATCGGGAGCTTTCCAGGAAGCAAAGCGAGGGCGGGCAGCTAGTTTCTTATAAATACCTTTTTTTTATCAAAATGAAATCATTAGAATGACCCGCCACAATAGTGGCGGTAAATCCCCTCTTTGAAGAGTGGCTCGGGAGGAGTCATGGCGCCCTCATCTTCCGCATGACGCAGGTCCTCACCGGACACGGTTGTTTCGGGAGGTACCTGCATCGCATTGGGCGGGAGGTGACGCCCGGGTGTCACCTCTGCACGGATGGTCCAGAGGAAACGGTGGAGCACACTGTCGAGGTGTGCGATGCCTGGGCATCGCCGTGTCCTCGTAGCGGCAATTGACCTCTCGCGCTCAGCCTTGGTTCAAGCCATGGTGAAGGGCGAGAGGGAATGGGATGCCGTTGCCTCCTTCTGCGAAGCAGTTATGCTAGAGAAGGAGGCGGCGGAGCGCCTGCGAGTCCGCACCAGCCATCCCGGCCGTCGCGGTGGACCTGGTAGACTAGCTTCTGCCAGCGGCTTCGCCCGCTTCCCGAGGATCTATTTCCCGTACCCGGATAAAAAGTAGCCTATATGTTATTCTGATATATAAGCTATATGTCTGGCAAGTTAATCAAATACCGTCCAGTGGTTCCTGAGATTAGCGCGTGCAAACAGACAAACTTTCAAACATACAAACAAACAAAATTTTTTTTTCGAATTCTTACTCTTTTTTTCATTTCTTAATAACCCTACATATTTTGTTTTGTAAAAATATTTAATGTACAGACACGATTTTTTACTGTTTTATAGATAAGGAAGGTAAAGACCGATTTGAAACTAAAAAAAAATAATTTTCACCTCAGAGGCAACGTAAATAAATATCCATCACTGAGTCCACCTGCCGAGCCGTCATCAGTAATTTTACTGTTCGATTAAATGAGTGTAGTGAACGCGAGGGTCTTTTGGACAATATTATTTTAAAGAAATAAATTCCCAAATGGAATAAGATCACATCTAATATTTGTAATACCGTAATCACGGTATTGGGCTGTCAATACCGGTACTGAAAAATGACCATATTAAATCCGTGATCACGGTATTACGGGATCCCAGAATACCGGTATTGAAAGCCCTAACCAGGAAACACATAAAAAATCCAACGCAGTTGAAAGAGTAATATCGTCGTACCATCTAACATTATGCTAATGAAATTGAAACCTAAACACTAAAACAATAAAGTTCAAATTCCTCTCAAAAGTCCACCATTGATTCTCCAGGTGGTGAGTTCAACGAACGGCGAGCTAGGCGCGGACGACCCGACGGCCGGCCACAGCAACACTCCCATCACGCAGCCGCACCACGAGGTCGACGTGGTAGACGACACCAAGTCAGTGTTCCAACTGTATGCATTCCTTTTTTAATTTTTTCTTTTTTATTTTTATTTAGTTCTAATTTTAGTTCTTAGTTTGAATTCGTGTTTGGTGGTCATCCGAATCATGAACTGTGTGTAGTCTGTTCGATGAATTGATGTTGTCTTTGATTCGTCAATTTTAGAATTTCAGTTGAATTCTTGAAAACTTTTTCGTCTTATCATACAGTTGCTGTGTGTATAATACCAATTTAATGAACAGACTATACCTATATCATATCCACCATTACCAAGAATGCCCTTTTCAACTTTCATACACATTATCATCAAAATCGTCTAAATTCAACAAAAGGGCATTATAATTTTGTCTGTGACGTTGGTTTCAAAGTCGAATTATTAGTTTGAGAACCTGGGTTCGATTCCTGGGTAAAGAACCACGCTGGAATATTACTGTTGCTGTAAGGTTATCTCCTAATAAAATAAAGAGGAAACATTTTTTGTACCTTAAAGGCTCCATAACTACAGAATCTATTTGAAAAATGGGGTAAATCGCGCGAAACAGCTAGTAACAAATATTTTGTCATTGAATACTAATTTACTGAAAAAAGACTGGTGCTGCAAAACTGGCCTACAAAAGTGGAAGTAGTGACAAGTGCAAGTATCAGCTTGAGAACTTGGGTTCGATTCCTAGATCAGAGGAAATAATTTACTTTTGATATAGGTTTCACAGTAACTGGAAAATCGACCTATTCTCTCATTATATCATTCATTCCCTTTGACTTTATTCTTCACTGTCTCACATCCTATTTTTTACCCTCACTTTTGATGTTGTGAAGTTCAGTGTAAATAAACAGTAATGCTTAATCACATGACAGTCATTTAACACTTTCGCTGCAAAAATAACCAGAACGACAGTCTTACTATAATTTTGCAATTGTCTAACTAAAAGTAAAATTAGTTGAGGATATTTTCTTTGTAGTATCAACGTTGCAGCGATTGTGTCCCACCATATCGGCTAGTACCCCGACAGACTCTGTAAATCGTCATGCAGGCAATCTGTGTATTCCAGATGCTGTTGTTTCTTCAAGCGCAAAAAGAAGAAGTGCGCGGCGCGGGCCGGCAAGTGACGCGGCTCGTGACGTCACCGCCCAGTTGCTCCGACCGTACCTGTCACGTACTTACAGCGACACATTCACTCCGCCGCATTCATTTCACGACCGATTTTATTGATGCCATGCAACTGACGTTCGATTACAACCTCTATACGCTTACTCTGAATGCCTAAATACACCCAGCGTACGCTAGGCGTATTTCTTTAACGCGGTAAGTAACGCTAGATTAAGATAAGTTACTCAGCGGAAATTCTCTGTCATAGAGGCCGTAGCCTGTGTTGAGATTCGTGTTATTGATGGTCCAAGTTATAGTGACGATGCAACAGAGCGATTTAATAATCTAGACATTTTGGTGATTGACATATTTTTGTTATATAGTGTAATTGTTAACAGAAGTCTAAGGCAATAAAAAGAGAGATAGTTGATGCGTTGTTATTAGTTGTAAAAGTTGATATATGATTGCATCGCACTATAATTTTACCGAAATATATTGAGCAACTGGGTTTAAATGTATAGAAACATATTGCCGATTTATTTTAACAATCATTTATGCTACCCCGATCCTCGATTTATCAGAATTTTTATTCAATATAATTTTAGATTTTGTAATTTTGAGTAATCCATATTGCTAACTCATTATACGAAGCTATCATAAGTTTTAGTTTCATTTTGACCTTCTGCGTAACAAAGGTGCATAAAAATGTATTAAGTGGTTGGCAATCATATTATATTTCAGAATATACTACTATACAAAACGTTATACCCGTATGTACCAGTTATATACCTTTATTACGTTAATTGTTAATATATAGAGAACACTTCCATTACGATACTCGGATGCATTGAATAACAAACATTACAATTTTCTGTTGTCACTACTATTGACATCGTATGAGAAATAGTACTCGTCAACAGAGTTGCTACACGCGGTCATAGGACATTACTAGGCAATGTTAGGTTACGTTAGTCACTCTGAACTTAGATAAATCACACTCAGTCCTCTGACTGGTCAGTCCACTGTGCAGGCTATAGAGTTGGGGGTTCTGTTGAGCTGTCGCTGAATTTTCAATGTTGTATTCTTTTTGTAGTTTCTAACCGAGACTACCGAGCGCCTTTCCGACAGGTTGTCAAACTGATGTCAATTGAATAGTTGTTGCTTCTGGGCAATCCCGCGGATCATCTATTTACCACTGCAATAACATTAGGCTGCAAGTTGATTCAGTTGAACGGGCGTTTAATATTAGCAATAAATAAGTTTGAATTATAAGCCATGTGCGGTTGGCAGAATGTTTATTTTTGTGTTCCCGTCCGTAGTGAATTACGTTAATTTTCACCAAAACTTGTAAATTGTATGTAGTCTCTGTGGAGACGTGAGATTTACTTTACCTCATCGACATCACTCGCATTATTTTCACAGCCACACTCGCATCGATGATGTCCATTCCAGCACATAGTTCGAACAAATCCACAGATTTGTACATTAGGTCGTTCGCTCATAATTCATCAACACCCGTAGTGTAACAAATACTTACCGAGTAGTTATATCGCTTTGTTCCGTTATTACTGAAGCAGTCAAATATTATTTTTGTACGTTTGCGTTCATTACTATTGTGGTTGTCTTGATACATGAGTAGTGGATAAACAGCAGATATTGTGACTTTATAATAAGTTTGTGTGTTGATGAGTTTCGTGTTTCGTCCGCTGTGGGTTGAATGTCGCACTCTCGCCGCGGTCCGGTTGTGATTACTTGACTTGTCATCGCTAGTGTGTATTGATGAAGTATCGACGTTACGCGTCGCAGTGGTACGTGCTAGGAACCGGTTGGTAGTGTTTACTTGTCCTTCGATACAATAGTTTCTTCCTAGGTTTAATTTATCTGTCGCCATGGCTGCGGCTGTGGCACATCGTCCGCGCGTAAGGCCCGAGTGGGATTCATTCAACCTGCCGCTTGTATGAGTACTTTAGATTTATAACTTTATTTAGTCATTGTTTACCTAAGTTCGATTTGTATGGAAACGAATATAATAATATTTAAATTGGCTCCGTTCCTATAGTGACGCCACATAATTTCCTATCTTTATTTATATCTATTATTATAGTTTTTTAAGAGATAACCAGAAATTTATTAAAATAAGAGATACAATGTAAGTAACGATTTACTTTTTCAATACATGCTTTTGTGACAAACATGACCATATTGACGATTGGTTAATTCGATAAATGTTATTATTAAGTGTGCAATAATTTATATAGAAAATCAATACAATAGTGTTAAAACGTAATTTGTTTCAATCGGTGTACCCCGCCGAGTCCCGAGTGAACTGGCTTCTATATTCCTACAAGACTGAATGAAACATTTCACCTTGTGTACAAAACACGTGGCTCTGGGCTCATGTCAATTTGTATTATTGCGATTCACTTTTCTTTGTTAGTCTAACGATGGAAGTATATCATTTTTGATTAGGACTAATTGATACTTATATTGAATAGTCAGTGGCGAGGACGCCGTAGCCGCGGTCGGCCGCGAGACATTCCAAAGTATTGGTCAGTTTGGGTGCAAGGAGGGTATGTTTAGTCATTTGTTGTAGTGCATACGTGTAGCGGCGGCCACGGCTGCAGCGCCACGCTTCACTGTACGGTCATTTATTTTTAGGAGTCGATTGCGACGAGACTGAGATCATGGTAGCGCGGCCTGACCGTCTGCCTGCGACCTGGCACTTGTTACATGTTATACGATGTCTCCGAACGAGATCATGTGGCCACACGACTAGGGCGGTCGCTAAGATGATGGTGTAAAAATTGTACAGCTTTAAAAAAAAACATTTGTATATTTTTGCTTGGACTGGAAGCAGCAAGGTTTCGACAAGCGTGATTTGCGTAGGAGTAAGATATTTGTAGATGTCACTGTGAGCAGCGCAACGCCGTGACGGTATACCGAATTGTTTTCATGTAATCGTATGCTCTGATATATACTACTATAGGTACATAGTTTATACCAAAAGTGAGTCGCGACGTTGCGCTGGCGGCACTGGTACGTCGTAAGGTATTTTGAATTAGTCACGGATATGTAGTCATCACAAAATTGTATCCAATGCATTAGAAGTTATTCATTTGGCTAAGTACGTTTGAAGTGTTTTATAACATAAAAAATAAATAAACATCTTGTTGTGTCGTTTTCATATTTTTTAGAAAAGTATAGTTAATGCGAATATTGTCGATATGTAAAAGGAAATTTTTAAATCAATTCTTTAAATAATGGTTTTTGATAAATTATTGTAAACAAATTGAAGTATTCTTCTCGTTAAATGGATCGTTAATACTTATCGTACAACCATTGCAGTATAATCGAGTGTAATAAACCTAAGTCTTAATACATGATTAATACCATAATTGTACCTAATTGTTACTTTCTATTTGCTAGATAGAATAATCAAATTAGATTGGGTATTAAATTCGAAGTGAATTTGTGTGATCTGCAGAGGTGAACGAACGAGCTCTTCGTGTGTGTAAAGTGAATGTTATAACAAAGTAAATTGTTAAATAAAGTGAATACGTTAGGTCTCGTGCCAGCGAGAGGCGCTCGCGTCGGATGTCGCGTATCATGTCGGGAGCATTGTAAATTATCACTATTATATGGTACGTCGAGGTCATCTGTGAACTGTCGCTGATTGCTTGAACATTCACTACTACTATCGTGACTAAAATGTATTCGAAAATAATAAATAACTAACTACGTTGTAATGCACTTTTATTTTAATGCATACTTCGACTTAAATTTCTGCTATGTATAAAATAAACATAACATGATTATTTATTATGAAGGCTGCACCAAAAACGTAGATAGATGCGCGGCGCGACCGTGCTGCGCATCGCCCTTCAACTCGCGTGGATAATCACTTGTGTAGTTAATTTAATTTTAAAATTCGCTTACTAAGTAAGTCATGTTCAGTCGGCTTGTGGACGCACGAGGAAGATATATGAATTGTAGTTATTAACTTTTATGTATTATACATGCTTTTCCAACAGAATTGAATGTAAAAGTAAGTATAAAAGAATAAAAATCATATTCATAGAAACAATTCTGTGTTTATTTTTCTGTAAGATGGTAAATATGGGATATGTATTCAGTTATGTCACAAACCTTGTTCGAAATTACGAAAATATTTGTTAATTCATAATTAAATAAAGCTTATTATAAGATATTCGTTTTATTTTATTTCTGTTTACCATTTTTATGATAATTTAAAGATGATCTACCTTATGGCGTGGAAGTGAATACTTATCAGTGGACCATTTCGAATGATTCAATAGTACACAGTAGCAACAATGAGTACCTAGAGCCAAAATAGTAAGTCATTATTGACTCGATTTTTAGAGAAAAGCCTAGGACCTTCGGTTATTTTGGAAATTGAAGGTGAGATCTATATCGCCGCCCTCTCTTATCTCGATCTTTTTGAAGAAAGACTAAGCTTCAGCCATCTTTTGATGATTATCAAAAAATATATAGTCTAAGAGTTGGATCTACGTCACTGCTCAAAATTATCTAAATAAAAGGTGGCTTCTTTGCCGCTCTACCACACTTGAGTCCGTATTTCGATAATTCTGGACGGAATTCAATAGGAAAGGAATTCAATTACAAATAGTCATTAGTCTGGTTCTGTATCTGGTATTAGACTTAATAGTAGAGTGAAGGGTTATTACGATTGAAAAACGATTTTATTACACAATTTATTCGAACCAGCATTCATTATTGTAGTCCATTTTGTTTAAACGCTTAGATGGTAAGTAGGTAAAACGAGCTATAATCTAATGCAAATGAAGTACTTAAAATCAAAATCTAGCTAAAACTGAACCAACAGTTACTAATATAATTGCACCAAGTCGTAACAGAGAAAATGCTTAGTAAATAACTTATACTAAACTCCTAAAGTATGATTCGTAAATAAAAAATATATCTTGATTTAATTATATATTAATTTTGATTTCTCGAATAAATATTTCAACAACTTTCATTCCCAGAAACTGACATGTAACCATACTTCAAGTTTTAATAATACTTATGAACTAAATAAAATCATTCATAGCGTTCTCACTAACATAAACATAATTATTATGTATAACCTAGAGACTAATTCCAAGGGTAGTCAGCATGACTCCAAGCATTGAGTCAGCACTTCACGACCGACAGTCGAAATAAACACACACAGTCAAATTCCCGACCAACTACACGCGAGGAATAATTTCATTGAAACTATATAATTGTAAAAAATACATTCTCTGTAAAATAATAGTAAAATAGTTATCTGAAAGGAAACAACAAGGAATAATAAAGAAATAAAAATATAGAATGTGCTAACTGCTAAGCTAGATATCGTTGAGGGTGCCGTTGACTACGAAGCTCTTGACTTCAGTTGTGTTTCTGGAGTCGTAGTCCGAGATCTCCTCGATGACTAAGTCGTCTGTTTTAACCGGTATGGGAGGCAGGAGGTCAAGCAGTTCGCCGAGTTTGCGGCTCGTGGAGATCAGCGTGTTGGTGAGGAAGCTTTTTTCGTTCATGATATCGCCATCGTCTTCGGTTTTGAACTTATCTATCTTGTAATAAGGTTCATAGTTCTCTTCCTTGACGATAGGCGGCATATACTCGCCGTCATTGTAATCGAGGTCGTGTTTTTTCATGCGTTTCTTCAAGTTCGGGGGCCAGTCCTCATCGATCGGAAGGTCCACGTAGCCTCCGGCGAGCACCTTGTGCGTCTCCGTGTTCTTAACGACCTGGTAGTCGTGGTCGGAGTGTGGGCGGTTGAATGTGATCAGTTCATCCATATTGAACTCTCCATCATCTATGACGGTCTCGTCGAGCGCCATTTCTAGAGAACAAAAAAACGGAAATGTTAATAATCTGCTTTTGATGAACTGAACGAAAAACTGCAAAGTTATGTAAACGGTTTTTTTGGGCCAGCTTTCCAAAGTGCACAAAATTACGTAATCTTTTCATTGAATCTCGAAAAGTAGTGCAGCCGATTATGCATGGCGATCGAAATGTTGCGCCGAGAAAGTCGATTCGTGTATTCGAGCATAACGAACATCAAAAATTTACGTAAATTAAATTCGTGATAAGGACGTTATATAAGTTGTAATAAACAGTTGTCAGGCACGTAAACATGTTACTTTCGAATGAATTCACGAATGTAGTATTGTATGACCTTAGTCACGATTGAGATAGTTAAACAATATAATCTATGCCGCATGGAAACTCGAAAGTGATAATTGTTATCTTTCGGTCGCGGTCCAATTAAAAACAAGGTGCTTTTCTTTTTATAGATGCACGTAGCGAACTATTTGTGGACTTTTGTGACTGATTGACCAGTACAGCTATTACTATTTTAAGCTATGCCATTACTTGAGAACTAGTTTCGTTCTACGCATTGAAATCCTGTTCAGTAACACACGTTCAATTCCGTTCTACGTAAATTCTTTGAAATCCTGTTTGTAAAGTTCAAATTTTGTTATACATTAATTTGACCCACTAATGAGATTTTACATAAACGAGATTACTGCGTACGTTTTGAGACAAGAACGAAATGCTTATGTAATCAATGTAAGCGGTATCGCAATGTGTAACAAAGTTCACGACCGCATCAATCTGACTTATCTTTGGAGAGCCCAGGAATTACTGGGACTTTTATTTGCAAAATATTTTTAGCATCGTAGATGTCTTATTTGTAGTTACGTATGTATGGTTTCTCCAAATGATGTGTTTTGATTGATGTCAAATAACTTAAAGGAAATACCACTAAAATGTATATTAAAATAACAACAAAAACAACAGATAGATAGACTTCGGCGAGAACTATACCGATCTACAACAAAACCAACCTGTACCTACGTTTACCTAAAATATAGGTCGCGAGTTTTGACGAAGACTATATCCAGGCGCCTAAAAAAGGCATCGTATACTCTAATCGCGCTATTCTTTGCCATGTCGTGAAAAAAGGTCTTTAAGTTATAGCTCCGTCAAACTTTTTGTCGTCACTGAACATTGCGCGAGTAGCTGCGCAGAAACCAATTCTAGGTCATCAGTGGGTAGCTTAGTGGTAGAAGGTGTGCTTGGAATTTAGATGCTGAACGACACCGACGGCCAATTTCAGAGGTTCCAGAAAAAATCTACATAGCTATCCGACTGATCAGGCCATAGAAGTTTTCAAATCTGTCAGATAGCTATCTAGAACTTTATCTGGAACCTGTAACTGGCCGCGAGTTTTTCTAGAACTACTTACTGTACTTACTATTGGAAGCGGAGAGCAGAGCCCTAGTGACGGCAGGAGACGCGGGCGACGTGTCGGCGGCGCGAGGGCGTATCTCCTCACGCATGGACGGCAGCGCCACCAGAGCTACGGACAGCAGCAGTACTAGGAGACATGTGGCCGGTTGCGCCGTCTTGTTTGTGGAGCCGCTTGTCACGCCTGTTAGCACGTTCTGGAAAGAGAGGGATTTGGTTGAGTATTTTTTTTTTCAGATTTGTCGTGTTTACTATTCTGCTAATATTGTACAGATGATAGCACATCAGGTTACTACAATCTGTAAAATTTCTGCAATAGATTTTCAACCTTATAAATTGGTATACGTTGACCTGCTGTCGTCTGTACATGCCAAAGTTTGTATGTCTGGATGTTTGTTCTTCTTTCACGCAAAAACTTCTGAAGGGATTTTGATGAAGCATCATTAGAGTACAGACAGCACGTCAAGTTACCACAATGTCAAATTTTTGCAATCGATTTTCAACCTTATCACATTGGGGGTAGGTTAATGTTTGATTGATAAAATTTGACAGGTTCGTATACGTTGACCTGCTGTTGTACAGGAGGTGGGTGAAACCGGTGGCGTAAACTTGTTTTTCAAATTTCAGTAATATGAAATAGTTTCATAAATACAATAATGGCCCTTTCATGTATGGATGTGTTCATATAGACATACACTCATTACATCATACATATGGCAACAGGGCTGTTTGACAATGTGTATAGGGCCGAGGACATTATTAAGTTTACGTTGCTCCTCTATTATAACATCTGAACACACACAGCAACTAATTCAAGGTATTTTCATTCATATTTCATTAATATTGAAATCGAAAACATTAAATTATGACCAATAAAACTTTGTTAGATATTCATCATATTCAATTACATACATATTATATTTTATGAATATTACTCATTTATAGTCTAAAAGAGAACCATTCTATCATTAACTGTAAATCAAGACGCATCTAATAACTGCTTCACTATAGAACTATTGACTGTCTTGTTATCATTAGTAGGACAGATTGAACAAGATCTTGATTGCCACAATTGGTTGGTCATAGTAATTAGGGCGACAATAAAAATAGATGCACTTCTATTTGCATTTTGTTTTTATTTTGCTTCATAGAAACTGATTTATTTTTCAAAAAGGTCAGAGCAAACATCACGCATGTCTATGTATTACATAATATAGCTATTCTCCTAGGTTCCAGCCGTGTCCTGGGGGAACTTCATTGCATAACCCGGTCAAATATAAGTAGCCCATGTTATTCCGATGATGGTACAACTTCCCAAAAGTGAAATAACTTTTCAAATCAGTGCAGTAGTTTCGAACCCTTTAAAAATGGTTCCACTTTATAATTTTAGTTTAGAATGATGAAAAAAAAATCCGTAATGAAAGTCTGACTCGGTCATTGACCCCAAATTCAGTGACCATCAGCAGAATAGCCACTAACTCGACAAATATCTACAAAGAACAAAAAATACTGTCACACTGACGTAAATATTACGAAAGTATGAATCACCTAGCTTCTGTCCGCTTCGTGTTCGATAAACACGGATCCACGTCAACCCTGAGTCATAAAGATTTACACTCGCTGCTCTGGTCAGCTCTGCTCAAATATTATATTGCATTAACTCATGTTGGCTGTTTTTCGCGGTTTCACCCTTGTCCGGAAAAACTTCTCGTAAACGGATAAAATATAGCCTATGGCCTATGATAGCTCGGTAGAGTGTAGCTTCCCAATTGTGGAAGAATCTTTCAAATCAGGTCCGTAGTTTCGGAGCCTATAGGGTACAAGCAAACAAAATAATGTTTCCTCTATATTATATTAGTTTTGAAAAGGACTTAAAGATTTAATGTAAGAACACCCGTTCTTTTTTTATCATAAAATCAGTTTATTCGATCCTGACTTTGTATTCAAAAATAGTTCCTTAAATTTANATCGTATACTCTAATCGCGCTATTCTTTGCCATGTCGTGAAAAAAGGTCTTTAAGTTATAGCTCCGTCAAACTTTTTGTCGTCACTGAACATTGCGCGAGTAGCTGCGCAGAAACCAATTCTAGGTCATCAGTGGGTAGCTTAGTGGTAGAAGGTGTGCTTGGAATTTAGATGCTGAACGACACCGACGGCCAATTTCAGAGGTTCCAGAAAAAATCTACATAGCTATCCGACTGATCAGGCCATAGAAGTTTTCAAATCTGTCAGATAGCTATCTAGAACTTTATCTGGAACCTGTAACTGGCCGCGAGTTTTTCTAGAACTACTTACTGTACTTACTATTGGAAGCGGAGAGCAGAGCCCTAGTGACGGCAGGAGACGCGGGCGACGTGTCGGCGGCGCGAGGGCGTATCTCCTCACGCATGGACGGCAGCGCCACCAGAGCTACGGACAGCAGCAGTACTAGGAGACATGTGGCCGGTTGCGCCGTCTTGTTTGTGGAGCCGCTTGTCACGCCTGTTAGCACGTTCTGGAAAGAGAGGGATTTGGTTGAGTATTTTTTTTTTCAGATTTGTCGTGTTTACTATTCTGCTAATATTGTACAGATGATAGCACATCAGGTTACTACAATCTGTAAAATTTCTGCAATAGATTTTCAACCTTATAAATTGGTATACGTTGACCTGCTGTCGTCTGTACATGCCAAAGTTTGTATGTCTGGATGTTTGTTCTTCTTTCACGCAAAAACTTCTGAAGGGATTTTGATGAAGCATCATTAGAGTACAGACAGCACGTCAAGTTACCACAATGTCAAATTTTTGCAATCGATTTTCAACCTTATCACATTGGGGGTAGGTTAATGTTTGATTGATAAAATTTGACAGGTTCGTATACGTTGACCTGCTGTTGTACAGGAGGTGGGTGAAACCGGTGGCGTAAACTTGTTTTTCAAATTTCAGTAATATGAAATAGTTTCATAAATACAATAATGGCCCTTTCATGTATGGATGTGTTCATATAGACATACACTCATTACATCATACATATGGCAACAGGGCTGTTTGACAATGTGTATAGGGCCGAGGACATTATTAAGTTTACGTTGCTCCTCTATTATAACATCTGAACACACACAGCAACTAATTCAAGGTATTTTCATTCATATTTCATTAATATTGAAATCGAAAACATTAAATTATGACCAATAAAACTTTGTTAGATATTCATCATATTCAATTACATACATATTATATTTTATGAATATTACTCATTTATAGTCTAAAAGAGAACCATTCTATCATTAACTGTAAATCAAGACGCATCTAATAACTGCTTCACTATAGAACTATTGACTGTCTTGTTATCATTAGTAGGACAGATTGAACAAGATCTTGATTGCCACAATTGGTTGGTCATAGTAATTAGGGCGACAATAAAAATAGATGCACTTCTATTTGCATTTTGTTTTTATTTTGCTTCATAGAAACTGATTTATTTTTCAAAAAGGTCAGAGCAAACATCACGCATGTCTATGTATTACATAATATAGCTATTCTCCTAGGTTCCAGCCGTGTCCTGGGGGAACTTCATTGCATAACCCGGTCAAATATAAGTAGCCCATGTTATTCCGATGATGGTACAACTTCCCAAAAGTGAAATAACTTTTCAAATCAGTGCAGTAGTTTCGAACCCTTTAAAAATGGTTCCACTTTATAATTTTAGTTTAGAATGATGAAAAAAAAATCCGTAATGAAAGTCTGACTCGGTCATTGACCCCAAATTCAGTGACCATCAGCAGAATAGCCACTAACTCGACAAATATCTACAAAGAACAAAAAATACTGTCACACTGACGTAAATATTACGAAAGTATGAATCACCTAGCTTCTGTCCGCTTCGTGTTCGATAAACACGGATCCACGTCAACCCTGAGTCATAAAGATTTACACTCGCTGCTCTGGTCAGCTCTGCTCAAATATTATATTGCATTAACTCATGTTGGCTGTTTTTCGCGGTTTCACCCTTGTCCGGAAAAACTTCTCGTAAACGGATAAAATATAGCCTATGGCCTATGATAGCTCGGTAGAGTGTAGCTTCCCAATTGTGGAAGAATCTTTCAAATCAGGTCCGTAGTTTCGGAGCCTATAGGGTACAAGCAAACAAAATAATGTTTCCTCTATATTATATTAGTTTTGAAAAGGACTTAAAGATTTAATGTAAGAACACCCGTTCTTTTTTTATCATAAAATCAGTTTATTCGATCCTGACTTTGTATTCAAAAATAGTTCCTTAAATTTAGTTTTAACCCGGCGAGAGTGTGGTGAAAAAATGTTACAAGGAGTATGTGGCAGGGTATGACATACCCGTTTAGAAATCTGGCTGTAAAACTTTATTCTAATAAAAAAAATATTGTACAAATTATTTATTATTGTAAAACGACTATTCAATAAGGTAGCAAAAATAAAAATCTCGAGTTTTTTTCATAATTTTTATATTTTACTCAACTTCAATTAAATGACTATGAATTTTAAACAAAATTTTTTATCCTCTCGAAAAAATTATGAAAAAAAAAACTAAACAAGTTTTATGAAAAATAACTTAAAACTATTCCAACATGGACCGAACTCGGCTTGCATCACGCTTAAAATTCATTTTCTACGTAAATCTATATATTTATGAAGAAAATAAGCTCAAATAGTAGGAAGGTTTTTGTCACGAAATATATACACTAACTATGTGGCAGGGTATGATATACCCAAACGCGGTTTGCAAGCGTGTCACTCGAGTGCAGGCTGTCGTGTCACTGCAATCACTCCACTATCCCCTCCCGCAACCCTTTAACTCCAGCTACTCAAGACGACAACCACTTTGAAGGCCATAAACAAAAAATATACGCAAATAAGTAACACGGTGGGTATGAAATACCCTGCCACACCCTCGCCGGGTTAAATTAACAAATTTAATTGAAGATTTTTAAATGTTAATCAGTAACCATTTTTAAGACCAGTGCCATTCAAAATTATAGCTGACATATTAAAAACCAGTTTAACTAGACCTGAATGGTAGTATGAAATATTGCGGCAATAATAGTTGTCACTCGGCTGATATAAATGATAGTCAAAAGTTTCTGTGAGCTAGTTATGCAATACTTTAGTGCAACTAGATCGGATTAGAAATGGCGGCGGGACTATTGTTATCGAAATTTTGTCTCACTCATACATACAAAGAGAGAGTGAAAGGTGAATATCGGTAATTTCTAATACTATTGTCCAAATGTTCATGACTTTTAAGACGGCCTATTGTTTAAATTTGCAACTTGCGATCTCTAATTAAATGTCTATAGATAACTTGAAAGCCAATCTCTATTCATTTACCCAGTTTTGGACATGAATTTTTCAATGTAATGTATCGTCAGTAGTATTGCCCATAAATTCAGTTACATAACTATATTGAAAGAAAGACGTAGCAATCAATTACCAAGACAAAATCTTGCCTAAATATGAAATGCAACTGAAGATTTCACACCAATTCTTCAAATCATTTCCTGGCAATTTAAAGGTGATGTAAAAGTATCAAGACTTTTCAGTATCACGCTCCATTTGACGGAACAAAAAGGTCGTTTTACATAAAAATCGCTACAAAAAGTGGTATTTACATAAACACTATTTACCTGTAATCTCTTCAGTTGCGCAGACAACGATTGGTTCTGTGATTGCAGTATCTTTATCCTCCGAATGAGCGTCTGATTTTCCGCCGTACATTGTTTAACTCTGGAACAATGGACAAATTGTTGTTATTTCCTTAAGCTGTGACGGAGTTTCGTGTTATTAAAATAATATTCTGTTATAGCCATTGCCATGTTTTAATTGCGATTTTAATATTTAATGTTCCCAATTAACCTTTGTGTTAGTGTTTATTTATATATTATACGCGCTACATTTTTAACCCTTCAACCGCCAAGCTTTTTTCAGTTGGCGTGCCCCCAGCGCCAGGCACGTGAAATTTAACATTCGAAAAAAAAATGTTTTTTAGGCTTAAACATCGTAATACATTCAGAAATTGAAATAAAAAACACAGGGTTTTTTGTCGGAAAAATCCGACTCTGGCGGAATAAGCCCGAATTCGTTTGTCGGATAAATCCGACTCTGGCGGTTAAAGGGTTAAGTCATATTGAGGTATAAAGAACAAAAATAGAACTATTTAATCCCATAAGTGTCATGAACAAGGTAATTTTATACTTAAAAAAATCTTATTTCCAAGTTTCGGAACGGACCAGTCCATTTTGCACCTGAATAAACTGTATCAATTATTTCCGAATATATTTGTCTCAAGGACAGTTGCAATACTGTAAACAGTTTAAACTTGCAGGTTATAAATGCTTTTTCATAATACTTTACATTTTCTTTAATAACTACTGCCTTCCGTGTAGTAAAGTGCATAATTGCATGATTTTCGCAATGTTCCGTTGCAGCCTTCTATACCTAGTCGTAGCGTGCTAAACATTGCTTCATAGAAATTACAATTGATTTGTTATGTATAGAAAATTTTTAATATTTCTGGCTCACACAAAAGTGAAATTAAATTAAATGCAATTAATTAATTAAAAATAAAACAGAACCACTAAGCGAGTACCTAATTCGTAAAAAAACAATTAAGTTTCAACACGCCGGCTAAAAACCAGTTTATTTGCATTTTCAGCCCATTTCATAAGCAAAATAATATTACAAATTCGCAAAACTGGTCTCCTGCCTTAAATGAGGATGTCAAACCGAATGATTTTGCTTTCATTTTCTACTCACGTCGTACAAAAAATTATGTACGTAAAAAGATTAAAGTCACGATCGACAAGATCGCAGAGAGATCGGATTGGATTGACGTTTTAGGACTATGAAAGTGCAGTTAAATCTGAACATACATTCACTTTCTGTTAATAAAGTTTTAACTGCTAATGGCACTTTATAAGAATTAACTGTATAGTATGTGTGAGATAAAATTGGATTTAAATACTGGAATCGCCAACTTTGAACATTATGAAATCTCACATGTTCAGAGTCTTTGAGTGAGTAAATTCTTTGCTCAGACGAAAACTAAATAAGTTGATGATAAGAATGAAAGTAAGTATAGTAATATATTAAATAAATTTACCTGTCTTCGAGCCCGTCAACATACTCCTTCTTCCTCTTACGGGAATCTTGAGCTGAGATCTTATTTCTGATTTTGCGCCTGATTCTCTTGAGTTCTCTCTCTTCGTGTTTGGTGAGGGGATAGCTCGTCGGTAGGGTGATGCCTTCCTTTGCCAACAACCGTCGTTCCTCAGCGGTTAGAACGAGACGAGGATAGCCGTTCTTGCCGTCGGGGACTGCGTCTTTGTGATCGTCGTCGTCATCACTGCGTTCGCTACCTGAGTCATCTGGATGGGGCAATAAAGTTAGATTGGTATTTTATAGGTAAATAAACTACTATAAAACAAAATGTCTCATATTAAAAACATATAAAAATTCATACAATTCATGGAAATCTTTAATATTAATTCTCCATTTCGGTAATTTTGAGCTTAATATATCGTGCACGCAATTTTTCCTCTAATGAAGTCATATAAAGTCGCCAGACTAAAAATCAATTGGCCAGCAGACTACTGTCCGCATAACCTCTTATTTGCACACAAAAGTGTCTGCACTGACAACTTACTACATAATAAGAGGCATAATATAAACCCGTCTTTACAAAAAATATATTGAGAAAACCAGATTAAAAAAATATCACCAATTAAATAAATTGAAACCTCTTTGGGAGAACCTTGGCCTCATTTCAAACCTAGCTCTCAACCCTACAGTTAACGATCCAGTAAAATACAGCTATTATATAAGACGTCGTTATCATCTATCAATTATGGAGACAGTTTCAACTTTCGTTTGAGACACATTTGAAATCTATTTCTGTACGACAGCATTAAAGAAAGTAAATATTTAACGAGTCTATTGACCAGAACAACCGGTTGTTATGTCACCACGATCGTACAATTGTTAGCTATCATAAAGGCAACCGATATCTTACTTGTACAACGGACTATATTTGCGTGCGGGTTAGCATTTTTTGTGGCTTATTTTTTTTTAGTTCTTCTGATATGACAATGGTAGTGCGCTGTGAATGGCACACCTGATTGACGATAAGGTCAAAACTAGACTAACTGTAATGCCACGCCTCCAATAGCATAATACCAAAACAGAAAAAAAAAGATACGGTCGAATTGAGAACCTCCTCCTTTTTGGGAAGTCGGTTAAAAAAAGTCTTTAAAGATTCATGTCTGAAAAATGAAATATCATGCTAATAAAACGTTTCTCACCGCAATTGTTTCCACTGTGGTCGTAATCATAGTCGCGGGCCTCAACCTTCAAGTCTTGCAGTTTGCTCTGTGACAACAGATTAGCTGCGGCCAACTTGATGTTCGAAGCGTTTTTCAAGTCCGCTGCGTTAATGATCTTTATGGATTTCAAGTCTTTCATGTCTTTTATCGTGACTGGGAGTAAGATAGATCGGGGGTTGCCGGCCATGGGGGCTACGCGGATCACTCGTCGTTGAGGGGCCACACTTTCTACTGGTTTCGAGTAGACTTTAGTTTGCGGGTTCAGTACTTGAATGTTGGCGACCTTGACGGGTTTCTGCGGCTGTGCCTTGACTACCAACTGCGGTTTCGGTGTGCTTGTACTGGCTGGGATTTTGATAGTGGGCTTCTGGACTTTCGGTTGCACGGCTACCTGTGGCGTTTGGGATAGACGCCGTTTTCTGTTGCCTTTACCTGCGATGGGATAGTTATTGTTTTTGAATAGTTCTGCATACTATTATTGATGAGTTCTATAAGTATCATTAGAAGTACAGAATTACGCAATTGACACAAATGACTCAATACCGTTGTCTAGTCATTAGCGAACAGTTTCAGAGTACATTGACCAATAAATTGTTTGTTGCGCAAATATCGAGACATGTTTATCAGAATTCCATTGAAATAAAATGTCTTTTTCCATAAAAGCAGCGATGATACAATTACCAAAAAATCTTTTTTGACATTAATATATTGACTCAAGTGTCGTATTGAAAGCAGTAAATAGAATATTATATTCGAAGGTCGGCTGAAATTCGATAAACGAAAAACAGATAATGTAATATATAGGTATCTGGTATTTAAATTATATAAAGCGTTTGACTTGAAGTCTTAGATAAGAGTGCCTAGTTCTGTATGTAGGTAGTCTTGTTATTCGCGAACAGTGGGCAAGCCACGTGCGACTGGATATTTACATAAGTTGATCTTGTCTGATTTCTGCGCAATACATACTTATTTCTGCGTATCTATTTTTGTGTTTATTTTTAGGCACCAAATTGAGCATTATGTGCTCAGTTTTTCCTGCTAATATTACAGACGATGTGCCCTGTAGCTGACTTTGAAACTGCGTTAGGTATAACATTTATTGGCTTTGTACCGACACGCTAATACGTATTAAAATACCTGTGTGCAATGTGCATTGGTTACGGTAGGTTAAGGCTTAAGAAAATCTTACATTATTTTGCTTTAAAGAAAATCTTGAAGGAGTTAGACAAAAACTTAGATAATGGATTTAAAATAGTAAGTATTTCCACTATCTTAATTTTCGTTCGGAGACAAAATTATGAATAACATAGTCATTAGTTTCAATGTCATCTGCTAATTAGCATTAGTGTCATTATGAATAATTTCTACCTAAACAAAAACATAAGGGCCTTTTACGCAACGTTCGAGTAGCAACTAATTACTACGACCACTATTCCCAAAACCACTTCAAAGGTACATAACTTCGTACCTATGTTATTCCGAAGAAAAAACACAAATTTATTACCAGGATAGAAAATCGTCTAAATACCACTCAATATTAAATCTACAAACAAAAAATCTTCAAAACAACTTACCAGGACTTTGGAATGTATTTTTGTTAAGGAATCCGGGAACAACATTCTGTTCGAAGTTCAGCATATCAAAGGTCTCGTCGACGACTTCACTCGAGGAGTTGGATCCATCGCTGGAGTCCTGGATGATGACGTCCTGAACGTTGCCAGGGCTGGTGGGCTCCAGGCCAATGGGGGAGGCGCCCGCATCCTCGTCGCAAGAGTTTTGGATCAGGAATGGGGATAATTGCTGCTCGAAGTCACTGTAAAAGAAGGAGGGAATAAGACATGTGTTACATCGTAGTCCTGTCATGTGTATTGATTCCTGCTGTAGAACTACGGAAATCCTTCAATTTAAATTGCAAAAAAATGCGGGTATAAATGTGATATATACCTACTAATCTAAGAATTCTTGTAAGAAATAAATTTTTCATATTGACATTGATACGGCTTTTTCCTTTCTTAGAATGTTGTCTTAGAATGTTCAATATCTAGAGCTGTCTTTTTATGAATGGTATTAAAATATAGCATCGTAATTGTTGAGGCACACACTCAACTACTTTGCTGCGTGCGGGAGGGGGCCACCGGCGACGGCGCGAGCGGCGAGTGCCGTCCGCCCCGCGCGTCCCTTCACCCGCCAGTCAGCTGTGAGACGCGACATCGTACACTCGCGCTCGCGCTTATAATCTTATATTCTTCCGTTAACCATAATATATTGTAACAGTCTTCATTTTACCTTAAATATTATAACGTACTTATTATACAGTCCACTCGTGCTTCATTTATCTCCAAGGGCTATCGTCGCAACATATGCTGTGTGAAGCAAAGTATTGTGTTTTTCTGGACAATATTTACAATGACCTAATTTGCAATTTTGTGCATAATGCCTATCGTTTAATATAAAAGCCACATTCCTAAGCCTATAAAGTGTCGGAAAATAAAACTTCACCATTTCACGGTATAAGTTATGTTTTCAATACTAGCACAAGTAGTAGCCATAACCTTGATTTTCACAGCAAGGTCACGTTGAAAACCGCATAGCACGTTTTAATCAATATCATGGTTTGGCAGAACGGTTCAAAGTACCATAAAACGATCCACGTGGAAAATCAAATAGTACATTTTTATACCAGACTCCAAAGAAGGGTTATGTTTTTCTCCAGACAGTATATTATTTAAATAAATTAATATTAACGCAGAATTACCATACATCGAAGTGACGGCTGACACACGCCAGGTCTTAGAGAATTCCGTAGATACTTTGTAGTTTCAAGTATCAAGATTGCGTGGAAAATATCAGGGACCTTATGACACTTTAAACGTGCATCACTGATATCTACCTATGCACAAACGTGTCACGGATATACACATGTAAGAATTTTTATGTCTTATCTCTATCTTAATTCTCTGTATAAAAATAAATATATCATAACAAATTAATTTGCCTATTAGCAAAACATTTCAGAGAACTGATTCTTCGTTGGGTAGGTATATCTTTTAGCTACTGTTTTACTTGCCATATTAAATTAAATATTCATTTAGGTCATACATACAAACATATATACATCGTACAAAAAGTAACTTAATAGTTACCCACTCATAAGGGTTCATGTCCTAGCTATTAATTAGTTATCTTTTATAATAAAGCATTTACATAGCACATATGCATAGGAGGAAATATCTGACCTACATTACGGTAACAAACGCTATGACAATTACTTACAACATTTTGTATGAAACAGCTACCTATCATGACATACAATAAAAATCCTCTGGCACGCCGCCACGTATCAAAATCAATTCCATGCCCATCTTAGCAAAGAAAGTAAGAAAATAAACGGAAATAACGGTTGAATGTCACCCTATTCGCGAGATAAGAGTGAATGGAAAGATGTAGGTTACGATGTCTCGTAGAAATGGGGTGAATGTGAATGTGAAGGGGTGACGCGTACGCCCGAATGCGATGTTGCAAATTCGAAATATGGGTGGAACGAGAATATAGACCCAAGTTCACCTACTACACAAACTTATACTTTTTTTAAAAACACTGTTCACTTTAAAAATTGAACGTGAAAATTTATAAAAAAGAGGGTTTAAGAAAATCGACGTTTATGCTGTCGGTGATCTTGGGCTTTAAGGTGAACTGATATTTAAGCAAGATTCAGGAAATAGTAGGATTTCAGCGTTCTTTATTCGAGTACACAATCACCACTATCATGGTACGGTAAAACTACAGCCAATACTTCAAACAAGAGCCCCATTACTACCAAACCGGTTTCGATGGCGGTCTGATTTTGAGATAGGTAATCAGGATGTCGAACTTAACATTGAAGCTATCCAATTATTAAATCTAACTGCTTTCAAAATTCGTGACGGTCTTTAGAAAACTCACAGTACCTAAAAAGAGCCGTGACTAAAATAAAAATATGCATGTTTTAATAACATTTCTTTCTTGCTTATCAGCGAATTACGCAGTGCATTGAGGTAGTAACAGTTGAACGCAAAATCTGAAGTAGGTATTTTATGATTAAATTATTGAGAAAAATAATCCAACATTATGTACTCATGGAAAATCTTGATACTTTGTTGTACCTTTTTATTATTTTTTATGTACAAAGATGCCATTTTGAGTCTACGGTAGAATTGTTCATCGTGGGTTGCTCTCGACATTTTGACGGGTCTGACAATAAGTGAAAGGCAAATATGAGTAACGAACGAACATCTCAACACGTAGGCAATCTTCGTAGAATTTACCGTTCCAGAATGTTCATTTGATTCAGCAATTCAAATAATATAATTGCTGACATAATTAAACGTATAAGATAGTACCTAAGTAATGTGTTAATTTGGACCGAGCTACGATTGCACTTTCAGAGAATTTGGGTTATCAAAGTATTGCGTGTATTATTTTCGCTTCACGTTTACATTATCAACAAAACATTTTAAAATAACAAAAAAATGTGAATAGATATTGCCGCATTATCAGCTACGATTGTACTTTAATCAGTTCTTATTAAAATCATAGTAAGTATCTACGTGATAATTAACGTTTCTACCATTTAATTTATATCAAAGTTTTGACTGCGGAAGTACGATAAAGGGATTGGTAAATCCCATAATAAATTATTATTAACTCGAGCAGAATATTGCTCAACCCTGAAATAAAGGACAACAACTGACGCAAAGGTCATCTGAAAGGGCAGTGCAAGTTTTTTCTCCATACCATCTTAGGAGTGCACAAACAATATTTTTATCTCGCCGACTTATACGATAAGAACTGCAGTAAATATTTTATACATATTATGTTGTCGTTGCTATAAAAAGAAATACAAACGTAGCTATCTACTTGAGGCATAATTGACTGCGTCAATTCAGTAGATAAAAGATCATTTGCCTAGCCTTTCCTTACTATGTTGGGTTCTGCTTTCAGTCTAACCAGATGCAGCCGAGTTACAGTATTCTGACCTCCTCAACCCAGTTACCTGGGTAAGTCCTTTGTCAGACTTTCTGGCTGCTGACTGCCTGTAACGACTGTCAAAAATTCTCGATTCCCAAAGTAAGATGTCAAAAGCCCTAATAATTTTGAAATAGAACAAAGTATCAAGGCCTCCGTATTTAAGAAGAAATTACAAATTAAAGTATGCACTAAAGGTTCTTTGCATTAAAGAAAAAGTGGTAAAGGGTAAACGCCACGTACTAAAACCTCATTCGTAAATCGTATGCAAATACCCGTAGAGCAGCCGGCTGATGAAATTCACGCGAAATATTATTTCTGAGTCAGACTAAAGACCTTACTTTAATGTTGGTATCGGCTTCGAACTAAATAAGAGTATAGCTTATTGCAAAATAATAAAATAAAAGTAAGGAAACTAATACAGTTATTCCTTGGAATAGTGTAATTAAAAAGTGATTTACCTTTGAAAACTGTTGTTTTACTAACAAAATTTTAAGCCATTTCACTCATGACGGACAAAAGTGTCTCATTCGTAATTCAATATCTTTGATCTGCCCGTATTGATTCTATGTATTAACAAGCCACCCTTTTCTTAAAACATCCTAACGCCAAGTACATTTTTGGAAAGGTCACAGTCGGTAGGTTCTATGATCGATTTTTAATTTCTCTTCAATTAATCACGCTGTATTTGCGTCATTTTATTACATGAATATAAAATGTTATTTAACCTAGATATGCCCTTAGTCAACCTGTCCCGTTGTTTCAACAACCGCGACGTACTTGAATGGCGTGTCTAGAAACGTTTACACGGGCCATTGTATATAACTTATTGATATAGCATCTATGTTTTTACGTAGATAGGTTGCTACACGTGTTGACCTCAATGCTACAAATGTAGTTCAACCTTTTTACTTTGTTTTCTATTTTATAGGTAGCTACATCAGAGCAAGTGATTATGGTATCTGTTTATAATTTAAATATCTTCAAGAGTAAATATTGATAACGGTAAAATGTACCTAATATGGTATACATATTATGACGACATACCTAACTGTTTGTAGAGAGTAAATAGAAACAGTGTTACCGAAATTATTCGGTTTGGGAGACTACGGGTCGATATAAAAGGTACTTGGACAAAAAAGAACTGGCTAGCAACAATACGTAACACTTGGTACACCATTTTATCGCATGCATCCTCCGACGCATGACACGTTCTAACCTCTGTCTATTATAAAAAAAAAAATTCTTATCGCGTGCCGCGTTACAGCCAGCACTGATTAGAATACTAAACACCAAGTGTCACTAACATTTACGCTTCACAAAAATAAATTGGATAGAAGCTCACAAATTGCATCAACAGACGCTTGAGTCATTGCCTTCTTAACGGACCTATGATTGGAGGCAATAGATAAAATGTATTGTCGTTAACGTTCTCAGCTTCGTGCAAATTACGCCAATAAAACAAACAAAGCGGCTTTTATTAGACGTAGTTCAATGATATTATATTGAAATCTCATTTTTCCTAGCGGTTATTACCTAGTCTCCAAAGAAA
This sequence comes from Heliothis virescens, assembly GCA_002382865.2. Classification (NCBI taxonomy): domain Eukaryota; kingdom Metazoa; phylum Arthropoda; class Insecta; order Lepidoptera; family Noctuidae; genus Heliothis; species Heliothis virescens. The sequence continues at coordinate 6,061,495 of NWSH02000537.1, forward strand.
GCAATAAGAAAGGCAATTAGTCATACTCATATTGGCGACATTCCTGAAATACCCATGTAAATCTAAGTATAACAAATTCTACAGGCTTTATACCTAAATTACATTAATTCGAGCGGGTTTTCAAAAGGAAATGAGTACTTTGAACATGTTTACGAAACGCAAAAGTTGTCTCACAGGTATTCAAAACCTTGTTCATTAACCCGAGAATAGGGTGGAGTTGTCCGACAACTTCACGATTTGATAATAGCCATTAGCGTCGCGCTAAAATGGCCTTTATTGTACGGCAATAAAGTTCCTTGAACTTGACTTAGCGGCTCTTGTGACAAATATGTTTAGCGAGATTTACTATTAATCTTTACTGCGTCTTAGTTATATCATGGGATAGTTTTAAGCACTTTTATTTATTCGAATTTTTTTTTAATCAACTCGATGGATGAGAATGAGCGGATTACAATAATTTTATTTTAAAATTAGCGGATTTTGAGTTTTCTATGCAATTCACTTTCGAGCTTAGAAGCAAGAATTCAAATCGAAACCCATAGTTTTTTATATTTTAGATTCACGAGAATTTTCTACCAGATGAAAATATTTAAATTATATTGCATTAAAATTAAATTTACACAAGTTTTAGAGGAAGTTTCTGTTATCTGAAACAACGTATCCGAAGTGCAAATGTACCCAACCATAATTCTGCATTTACGAAGGATGACTAAGATCGCTGTTAAGCCCATTATATTATATCATATCATTAGTTTCAACAGCACAAGGCTGGTTTTATAATACCATCAGGTAATTGCGTTAAAACTCGTTGTTTGACTCGACTAATTTCTTTCTGTGGTTTCACACGCGATACTCAATTTTGTACTTATTTGCAAGACTACAAATAGGTTCTTATAATAAAACAACATCAAACAACGTTTAAACATTACCTATGCTAATCAATTCCCTGAGATAATTTCTAGCAATTTATACAGTCCATAGTTCAATAGCGAAGATCAATGCTGCATAGATTCTACATATGTTACCTAAGTCTACACAAATTGAAACTACGCGCATATTCATTAATAATCTTACATAACGGCGTGCTCACTTATCAAGCTCATTTCAATTTAAATTCTACTAAAATTCACAACAATTTGAGTGATAACACGTCCTTGGTAGTTAATACTAATGAAATACCCAAATTGTTCAAGCTATTTGGAATGTGTATGCAAAAATTATTAGATAAATGCTGATTCATTATGTTGTATGCAATTGTGGTTGTGTGTAGCTGGCCTTACTAAGTTAGTTCAAGTAATGCATCATCTTCCTAGGCTCTTCCCACTATGTTGGGGTCAGCATCCAGTCTAACCGAATGCAGTTGAGTACCAGTATTTTACATGGAGCGGCTGCTTATCTGACCTACTCAATTCAGTTACCACAGGCAACCTGGTACTCCTTGGTAAGACTGGTTGTCAGGCTTCTGACTATACATAACAACTGCCAAACATGTTTAAATGACAGCTAAAAATTAGTAAAAGTATAAGCCAACTTACAATTCAGCCTGGTCACTTGAGAGCCCACTGTCAGAGCATGAGCTGCTGATAGCCTCCGAGGGTTGGGAGACATTGTCACACAGATTGAAGTCAGGCATAGCATCCTCGAGGAAGTTGAGAGAGCCTTGCTCCAAGGAGAATATGTTCTCCAGCAAGTCATCTGACGTCGGCCAGGGGTCCGACTGTAAATAAAAATATTTTTTAGACTTGTGATGAAAATCCATAAATATTCTAAGGCCATGAATTTTCAAAGACATTCATGATTAGAATAAGTATTACCAAAACGATTAATTAGTTCATAACTTCTACGAAAATTAATTGTCAGTCAAAGATTAATAAGAGGATCAGTATTACTTAATTTTGAGTCAAGTAACATGTTGCTCATTAAATAATGTCCCCTAATTAAACAAAAAGAGATTTACTAATGAGATGTATGGTGTCATTAGATAATTAGTAATTTAAAGTAAGTACATGGTATGTGTGGAAGAAAGAACATTGAAAATCTATGATATTATTTCAATGACTTCTTAATAATCATAACATGAGACTATTCCAATAATATTTTAGATTTAAAAAATCTATTATTTCTGTCACCAAATCACAATAGATTTATTGGATATAGTGTATAAGAATTAAAAAATATTGATGCTAATTGCTAGAATGCAATAATCATTCAGTACCTTACAAAGATTTTATGTTTATTTGAACCCCAAACTTTTGAGGCCTAGCTAAGGGAAAGGGCGAAAAATATACAACAACATCGGAATAGGCACCTGTTTCATTGCAATGTCAGGTATTTATTGTGCAATGGTAAACAACAACCCACCCCTATCTGATGCAATGTATGCAAACATTGCTGACATCTAGATTAATAAAGAGGTCAATTGCTTATAATAAATTCTGATTTAAGTAACTCGATCCTATAATTCTTTTACTGAGGGAAAGCTGGACTATTCCTAAGAGGTTCAGGTCATGCCTCATATCCATAAACTGTGGACTCTATGAGAGCAGAAACTACTTAAATATTTTATGTCAGAGCAGTATTACTTATTGCTATAATTATTTCAAGAGCATGTTCTATTTTCTCTATTGCAACAAGTAAATGTTTCTAATTAAAACCTTCTCTAACATATTCAATTACTTGACACAAATATTTAACTTATTAGCATTTTTACTTTGTCTGTTACAATCTATTTACAAGTCATTGTTGATTCTGATTTGTAAACATGTAGTTCCTATTAGAAAGATTTTAGTATCCTAAAAGGGTGAGTCATATAAGAATTCCCAAGGCCCAACAAGGTAAAATATGTGAATTGTGAATCAGTTCCGCAGTTTGCATTTAGCTTGATAATACTACTTTCATTTTCTTGAAACCTCCTTTAGTGAAAGGAACACCTTTTCTAAAGTTTTATTACTTAAATATAATTTTATTTAATCTTCTGACTAAACAGCTAGTGGCAATTAACAAAATAAGTTCTTATCATATTTTGACTATTCTAATGTGGTTCCTGTATACCTGTTATCTTATATCACTTAGATTTAGATATTAGCGCAGGTAGTTTATATGATAAGATGATTTACTCGCTAGTACTGATAACAGTTACTTGGTGGCCTTGCGAAATAATAATAAATATGACTAACAAGAGGGTAGTTACTACCAACAGGGAATTAAGAAATCAACATATTTTACCTCAAATAGAGACATTAAATCTAGTTTTTTATCCATTTTAAACACTTCACGTTTGCATGGATATTAAATCAACACTATTAACATTGGTTATTCACAGAAAACTGTCTGGTTCAGGAAAAATATCACTAAAAATGTTTTTGAAGCACTTCGTATGGTACACTGTATAATCCTGTTAATGGTAACTGAGGAATTGTGGTATACTTGAGTGAATATTAATTAATATTTAAGCGGCATATGGATGTGGAAGCGACCGCATGGTGCCTAGCTGGCAAACTACAACTTGTTTACGCGGCTGACGGCCGGCGCGGCGCAACTCCGTGACGCACTGCCTTAAGTAAAGATTACCACAACACAACACGCTCGTTAGGGGAAACCCTCGCTCCAATTAGCGGGAATTGACTAATTAGATAAGGAAGACACGGGAATGTAAGAAGTTGAGTCCGCGAGTGAACTACGTCCGTTCACGAAACCAAATGAACGTATAACGGTAAAAGTGGGAGCGTGAGTTCACGAAAGCTGCTCAGCGAGGTTCGACAATCGTCGGGCGATCACTATTACTTCACCGCACGTCTACCGCACCGCTCGTACACTCTAGCGGCCCGGTTCATCACAATATCTCGTGAAGCCTGATACCTTATCACCATACTGATTATTAAATGAGTGAGATACGAACCATTAAGCCGTCCTGTTGAAAGCTATCCATTTTATTTGTGTTCTTATTCACTTCGTCAAGCTCGTGGTCATTTCTTGTAAGATAATCCAAGATCTTGTTCACATCGTCATTGTAGAGAGTCATTTCGATCTGACAAGATCCACATTGAGGTCATCGTGACTAATTACTTCGTTACAAACACAGAAATTGTTATTTTTTTTAAACACTGTAGGTGTGTGAAGGCTTTACGACGTATTTACAACATTTTTATTAATTTTACAATTTACAAACATCAGTTTACAAACTAAAAAGCGACATGACATTTCCTCCCAACTTCCAACGTGGAAATAATGACGTCATGAAAGTGGGACACTTATCAATATTTCATTGGTCGCTCCTATGATAAAACAGTACTGATTACGCATCGCGCCATCTATTAGAATAATTTAGTACTACAAGCGTCTACGTTTAGTTAGTTGCTGCGCTCAGAAATCACGGTATGGGTGATATTAATTTCAATTGATGTTATCGTGCTTTTTAAAAATCAGGTATTTAATAAAGAAAAAAATGTGGCAAAATGATAAATCAGATATCACTTTCACTGATTGAAAGTAAGCTAGTGTTGTTTTCTCATATAGTTCGTAAGAAACAAAACGTGTTTAGTAACTTAGAAATATGGCGCCAAAGCAAATAAAACGAACAACGTAGAAATAATTATATGGTTCATTATTGTAGGGTTTGGGAAACTAAACTCTTTATTTTATATTATTGAATAATCAAAACTTTTCGTGAAAATTTCTCTGCGCACATCATTTTATCCCACACCTCACAATTTCTTGCTAGAAGAAAAAGTTTGGAACAAAAAATTCATTCTTGCCCATTTACAATAATTGTAAATGAAGAGGACTACATACTCGTCGAATGTTAAGTGTAAAGGCGCCTCCAAACTCACGCCGAGAACACCCGAGAACCCCCGAGAAGCGTGAATGTGATCGGTTTCTCGCAGTCTCGTTCTCGCGCTCGCCTGTTCTCCGATCAGTGTCGGTATTTTTGCCCGCTTCAAAGGGTTTCTCGGGCGAGAAAAGAGAACGGTATCACACTCTCGTTTGGTCTCAGAGCGACCGTGTCATTGATTGTGTGTTGTTGTTTAGGTTTTACATTCTTATTTAAATTCTTATGAATTTGCGTGAGCCACCATCGCCTGGGTCTTCGTCTCTTCGTAATTTGATATATAATTTTAGTATATACAAGATTATAATATGCTAATGCACACAAAACCAAAGCCGCTGCAATGTTGACGTCTATTCCAGTTAACGATCGAGAATGCGAATGAGAAGGTCGCGTGAATGTAGATGCCTCCTCGGTTCTCGCGCAATTTCTCGGCAAGACTTCTCGGCGAGACTTCTCGCGTGAGTCTGTAGCCGCTATATAAGGTAAGTGCCATCAGCTAGATTTTCCAAAATATATTGGAATGTAAGTATGTCAGTATGGATGGAAGATGGATGTTTGGAAACTAATTTGCAGCCATCGTAGTTATGCATTTACTTGCTGCGAAACTCGCCAGGTTACGCCGAATGCGCACCTACTGTATATCTAACGTAAGCCTAGGTACAGACGACAGCACATCAAGTTACCACAATCTGTCAATCTGATTTCTGTAATCGATTTTCAACCTTATTACAATAGGGGTAGGTTAATGTACTGTAATGTACCGTAAGCTGCTGTTGTCTGTACATACATACCAAAACACACTTCAAATAAATTTTCACCTCGGAATCCAGGCATTTGATGCCACGCGCAGCAGTGAGTGGGTAGTTTTGTTTGTAGGCACTGTTTCTTTTCTTCTGATTTTTAACCGACTTCAAAAAAGGAGGAGGTTTCTCAATTCGACCGTATATATTTTTATTTATGTTATTCGACCATTTTGCCAACGGTTTTTGACCGTGATTGTTACTGTAAAAGGACTAAACTGGCTTTAACCCCTTCGGAAGGTTAATTTGACGTTAGCTGTAGGTACAGACGACAGCACATCAAGTTACCACAATCTGTCAAATTTCTGCAATAGATTTTCAACCTTATTACAATGGAGGTAGGTTAATATTCGAATGGTAAAATTTGACACATTGGTATACGTTGACCTGCCGTTGTCTGTACTTACTTACTAACTATACGGCGAAGAGTAGCAATTTGCTAAGGGCTTCTTGGACAGCCAAGCAGGAGACACCTAGGGTTTTTTTTCTCTATAGAGGCTTTTAGGTCTATATGAATGAAGTGCCTGCCTATATTTTAATTTGAATTTGGCCTAGCACCTGTTTAGTCTCATATCTATCTACTGGATGAAGACACAAGAAAAGTACTGGGTAACAGGTACCTACTTTAAGTGCTCTGGTCTCCTATATATTAAAGAAATATAGGGAGGGTATCATTTTTCGTTCCCTTCACAATATATACCCTATGACCTTTGATTATAAGCTCCTACCTGCTCTTAAAGCTTGGAGGGTTTCTTCACAAAAAACCTTTAATTTAGGCAATAGGGGCATGAGATAGTGGTCCAATTTTTCTCTAAACCATGAAGGGGCCTTTTGTGCGTCCTTTTATGCCACAGTAACAGGTTCCATTAGTGGGCGACACGATGAAAAGATAGTTGAGTGTAGCACACTTTATGCTCGCATTTAAGAAGTTTATTTACACGACCAGTTTCCTTTATGCGAAGCAGACCCTGACAATAGAGCGGGAAAACCTGTATGACGAAGTAGTTCTCTTAAGTGAAATGCGTATTGTAAATATAGAAATCGGGTCACTTGAAATATAATACACATGATAGACACGTGACTGTGTTTGGCTCGTGGCAGAGTATTCGTACCTGGGATAGCATACGAGAGGTAGCCATTTTCTTCGCATGTGTAAATTGATATCGATGCCCTTTAATGTGTTAGGTACTAGTTAATAAATAAGATTCCACGAAAGTTTGGTTCTCATGAAAATATTAGCTATCTTTTAACTCACGTCATCAACAGCCTGGAAGACTACTCAGATTGATTAAAAAAAAAGTTTTTATTATAATTCTTGGATTGCGAGTCCGATAAAATTATTTCTACAAGTTATGATTAATTATGACCTACATACCTATATGTTTGATATCAATGTCACACTCGTCTACTTAAAAGCTTAGACGTCACAAATATGTTAAAAATTGAATTTCGCTTTTTACTATTTTTACTATTCTTTGGCGTGTCAGCGTTTTCACACTAGTGGATTTTCCCCTCGGTTTTTCCGAGCGATCCCATAATTCGTAGGGATTCCTGCGACACCGCCCATACCAACCGAGCAGTAAGTACATTGCTCGAAATAACCAGTGAGTAAACGCAGTAAATGCGTGCACAGGTTAATCTTGACCATTTTTTTAGCAAACGTCACAGCTTACTTTATTCACAAATTCAGAAACGACTGCAGCTTTGACGTTTCAGTACTGCAGCCTCACTCCCGGATCAAAGATTGTAATAACACGCTGCACGGAACTCCAAACATTAAAATTCGCACTCGCCTTACACGCTGTTACATTTTCCCCTTTATCGGGTAAAAGCGTGGACATTGTGAGCGTTCACAGCGGCAGACTGCAAAAAAGGAGGAAGCTTTCAGAAAAATGTTGAAAATATCGTTCTGAGATAAAGTAGAATGTGTTACTGAGCTGCCATATGCGATGTGAGAGAGTTATACAAAATCTTAACAAATAGAGAGCATAGAATAACTCAGAATCAAATGTTTGTTAGTAGATAAATCCAGGTACAGACGAACGCAGGTCAACCTACCACAATCTGTCAAAATTCTTCAATAGATTTTCAAACTTATCACAATAGTGGAATGTTGCTGTTCAATTAGTAAATTTTGACAGATTCGGGTAGGTTGACCTGCTGTCGTCTGTACAAAAGAGCATTGTAGTTTACTTTTTTCCTATGGAAAAATAACTAGTTTTTCAGGTTCCCAAGGATATCCATACAGTTAACTTTGGGTTCAGATTTAGAAAACAAATTACTATGAAATAACACATTGTTCTTCAATTTAAGCTTTCTAAAGTTCAACATAGTGAAAGGTTGCATAAAAAGCCAAGCCATTCGTACTCAAATCTTAAATCCGAATAGGCTAACTTTGCACACAGGTAGGACAGGTAGATAAGACGGTACAGGTTCCATAACACCATAGCAAATATCTATAAACAAAAAGTATAATGCCAGTACCCTTGTTCAAAAAGAAATATGAAGCATCATACCCAAGGAATTCATACAAGTCGTAGGTGGGTAATTCTCACGAAATCCCGAATTTTGGTCAACAAAAACTGTGTTATAATTTTGATACGAATTTGTATATATTTTTTATGGAGTAAGAAGTATTGATGTTACTAAGTTTAAATTATATAGTGGTCCCCCGTATAAACGTGTTTTATGAGAATAAAAAAAACAAAAGTGAGGGAATGATAACTTATGTGAGGGAATGACCGTTCTAAGATATTTATGAAAAATAGTAAATGATATTGCTATTGTTATTTTTTAATTACCTTTTTATTAAGTTACAATACAATAATACAATGTTATTTTCTTACATTAGTAGGAATTATTACCAGGAAATCGGAAATTATAGTTAAAAGTCATTCCCTCATAAACCATCATTACCTCACTACAAATCAATATGAGGGAATGACGGTGAGGGAATGACGAAACAGAGATAAATAAAAAAGAACTCGTAACATAACTGCACTTTAAAAAGAGTTTTTATTTATAAGTTTAATACTCCCAAAGACCTACTTCACTGTGCAATTAATAAGTGTCAAAAGTACTTACCTTTTATTTTTCAAGCTGTGATGGAATGACGATCAGATATGTAATATTAATAAAATAAGCATTAAATCTTTTTGCAGCACAAACTTCAACAAGCCCAAGTAAAATTCGCTATATAGATACATTGACAGTACTGCCTACTATCAAAACCGAATGGCTGCGTTCAAGTTTAATTAAAAATGCGTTGACAATTTGACTGTCAAAAAAATGTGAGGAAATGATTTATTTTTATGAGACACACGAAGATTTTTTTTTTAATTCAGTTCCTAAATTTTTAACTCAAATTGTGTTTCTTTTTTGATTAAACTATCATATTTTCAATCGAAAAAAAAATGTTGTAAAGCTTTGTTACATTATTTTGTTTGTTTAATGATATAAAAGTAATTTAATTTGGAGGACGGGACATAGTGAGGGAATGATTTTAGGGATATCATATAGGCAATTTTTTTTTATTTACACATTTGATTAAAAAACTGATAAATGAAACTTCTAGCTACAGTAATGTAGATTGCAAAAAAATATTGTTAGCCGCTATATGTCTCTTATATATTTTTTTAAGCTCAAAGGACAAGAATTTCGCAATTTCGTGAGAATTACCCATCAGGTAAGTTGTGGTTATATAACGGTGTTAACGGTTTGCAAAACAAAAATTATGTTGCCGTTTCGACTAGGTGTGTTCCGTTTCGTTTTTTGTGCGCACTTTTTGCAAGCATTTTCGAAGAAATTAACGTGTGGAGGTCGTTGCCGCCGTACCTATGTACACCTACATACATTACGTACATTCAACCTATTTATACGTGTCATAAACATATATATTTTTTTAGATATCCTTGAAAAATATGGCAAGCTTAATAAACTTTTTACTTTCTTGAAATTTTAAGCCCTTATTTTTTAAATAATACACCTAACTCATAACTAATTTAATGGTAGGTATATAGGCACCTATTACGTAGAATCGAAAAATTATTGAAGTAAAAGTACCTATTAGAAAAATCGGCCAAGTGCGCGTCGGACTAGCGCTCGAAGGTTTTATTGTTATCTATAAAACTGTCAAAAAATTACGTTTATTGTATTGGAGCCCCTGAATATTATTTTTTTATTCTAGTTTTCAGTATGTGTTGTTATAGCGGCAAAATTTTTTACCTTCGGGCATGAAACAAACTGAAATTCAACAAATAATTGGAATATCTGGATAGCTATCAATTTTCCGTTTTCGCGAGAACTGGAACTCATTGATTTTGAACTATAACAATTGTTTTTCCAGGGAAATGCATTATCAGTTTATTATTAACTTCAATATAAATGACGTAGGTACTATAGTCATATTGTCCTCGTACGTTGTGTCGTTATTTGATTCGATTTTTAAACTTACTTATTGTGCCGTTTTCAGAATTTCAGTTCGATTTTCCCCTTGTTAAGGTTTTTTTCCTGAAACTTTTCTGTTTTTATACCATTTGTGTATAAGGTCACCTACCGAGGCGATAGGACAGACGAAAGCACATTTATCAATCATACCACAATCTGTCAAATTTGACAGATTTGGGTAGGTTGACCAGCTGTCGACAGGACGACAGCGCAACAGCCTATCACACTTTGTCAAATTTCTTCAATAGATTTTCAAGCTTATCGCAATAGTGGAAGGTTAAAGTTCGAATGGTATTATTTGACAGATTCGGGTAGGTTGACCTGCTGTAGTCTGTACCTACGTACAAATTTTTTTTCGGCCTCCGTTCAATTGTTATTCTAACGTAGATTATGAAATATCGCGTCATTGACCTTTGTAGAGTTTTTAAGGTTTGTTAAAACCACAAGAACTCTATACATAGGTTGATTTCTCTATTGTATGAAATAGGTACTGTAGTAGTTTAATTAAATTTTGGTCATCGTGGCCGCAACTTGGCACGCAGCTTAACCACATTGCGTCTATACTCAGGCTCTACATGGTATATGTTATATCTACCACAGTAGGCTCAAGGTGAAATTATGGTTAGAATTTATTATTAACGTGTAGTAGATGACGAAAATGAAAAGGAGTTCTGTACCCACACCAGAACTCATCATCTACGAGCCATTTAGAGTTTGGTTGGTGGTTTTCTTACATTCAAGCTGTACAAAATCTTTAAGCAAATCTCTTACCAATATTGTAAAAGTGAAGATTTGGGTGTTGTTTCATGATGTGAATGTTTATACTTTTCACTGAATTGATTTTAGTTAAATAACTTTTTATCCGGGTGCAGGAAGAGGCTTACCCGAGACGCGGATTAAACCGCGGAGAGCTAACTAATTTCATTTCACTTTGTTTAAAGGCAGTACGATTTTAACCTAGTACTAAGAAGTTATATACTTAAGGTGAATGCGACGACTAGAAGCGGGAAATTCAAATATAAAATGGTTTTTCATGTTTTACCTTAGTTAACATTCAATATGAGGCGTGATCTTATGATTGGCGGTTATAATAACCACAAAAGTAATTTCTGATGTCCTTGTTTAACTCCGAAACTTCTTACAAATTAAATGTAACTGTAAAAAACGTTTTATTGCGAAATATCATAGTTTCGACAGTTTATAGTTCATAATAAGAAGTTCGGAGTTAAAAAGGACATCAGAAATTACTTTGTGGGATATTATAACCGCCAATCATAAGATCACGCCTCATATTGAATGTTAACTTAGGTAAAACATGAAAAAACCATTTTATATTTGAATTTCCCGCTTCTAGTGGTCGAATGCACCTTAAGAAAGGATTGACCGTCCTTATACAAAAATACAAAGTAAATCGTCCTCTGTCGGCTAGACGATACCAATTCTGAAGAACACTTCAAAGTTTAATATTTCATCTGTAACTTCTTACAATAAACATAATATTTAATGTCGGTATAAATCATACATACTAACGAATTCCTGATTATGATAGTAATGTTTCCAAAGTTTTAATATTTATAGGACTCAAATAGCATTTTTTTCTTCAAAGAGCAAGAAAACCTTTTGCGCTATAAAGTAGGTAGGTACGTGAATGTTTTAGGGTTCTCAAGGGATAGTTTCCCAGAATTAAAGGTGTCTAATGTCAGAAATTAAAACAATAGTTCGTTTTAATTTTTTTACTTTACTCTTTGTGGTTCTGTGAATTTAATGTATTTTTGCTGAAACTGATGGCTATGGGTAAAATGGATAGATGGTAAATTGGAGCGAAAGCAAGGCGTGGCCTCGGGAAATGCTACAAATCAATCTGCTGCCGGAATTTCAAGTTGATATTTATCTAGTACTGGATTGCAATAAAATTAAAATGTAAAGGAAATGTTATCTAAATCTATACATAGGTATTATAAAAGAAGAAAAAATCGTGTCTGTACATTAAATATTTTTACAAAACAAATATGTAGAGTTATTAAAAATGAAAAAGAGAAAGAATTCGAAAAAAAATATTTCCCTGTTTGTATGTTTGAAAGTTTGTCTGCTTGCACACGCTAGTCTCAGGATTAAATGGACGAATTTTGATGAAACTTAGCAGACATATAGCTTATATATCAGAATTACATATAGGCCACTTTTTATCCGGGTACGGGAAATAGTTCCCTCGGGAAGCGGGAAGCAGCTGGCAGAAGCTGTATAACATAAAAATGCCCGTCATTTGCAATTTATAAATGTTGCAATTTTTCTTATCGTAGAAGAGCTCAAAATTATCGAAACAATTACATATTTTCAGCTATCTGTAAAATAAGCAACCTCAGGTAATCTAGTCTAGACGAATGACCTCATTTCATTCTCATTTACATTAGGTACATGAGTTTATTTCGTTAGTTTGAATATACTGCTACTTAATTTAGTATTGATCGAATCTTAATTCAACGTAAGAACGAAAATAAGATAATAACGAACCTTTTGCTAAGAATGTGCCCAATTTGCCACAAATAAAGATTGATGTGTGATCGGCTATTGATTATTTTCACCCCACTATTTTGTCCCAATGTTCTGGAATTAAGTTAACTAATTCAGAAGTAGCTTTTGTGGGCACATTGTTTATTTTCGGACCCTTATGTTGTAAGTTTAGTAGGAGTCCGAGCCCTCACTACGGTACTGGTTAGCTAATACATACTATAGCGCTCTATTCTAAATCATTCTTGCACATAGGCACTGTAGTACCTACCTTAGGTGTCCCTTAAATTTCAAGGTCGATATTTTTTTACGCATACCTTCTTAAAAGTTTCGTATCAAACCTTATATTGTTTAGAAAAAAATATTATCTCGATTGATTGATGATAACCCGTGCCGACTTGCGATTTAAGTTTTTCCATACAAATAGCGCGAGTACTACGCTGCGACTTATGGCTACATGTCTTATTTTTTACGTAATTTTCGAGATTATTAGTTATTCATTGTTTAGTGCGTTAATATGTCGGTCAAATTATGAAGTGATTAACAAAAAAAAATCCTTATTGGATTGCCTAGCTATCAAACATGTGGTGCCCAATTACCATCTAGTCGACTAATTCTGTCAGTCTTATTTTACAATTATTCTAGAGGTTAAACTGACTGTTAACTTAATTTTGTATTAAGATTCTTCTAATTAACAGCCAGACATGTGTCAGCAACACAACACACCTTCTGGGGAGTTTGTTGCGCCACTTCTTCTTTCCAGCAAAAAACACATAGGAAAATATGAAGCGCGGGCGTTTATGGGACAGTCTCCTGTAACTTTGACGTTTGAAAAATGCTGTTTTTTAGCCTACTTTGAATAAATACTTGATTTTGATTTTTTTTAATGATTAGGAAAGCATTATATGTTGGTAAAAAGCAAGAATACCGATAAGAGTATTTCCTAACTGCGCGAAGAACTTGTTGGATGGTGAGGGCGATCTATTCTTTAAAAATATGTTTTATTTTTCTTACAAAGGTTAAACTGTATGTTTTCTTATTTATTGCCGATATTGCATGTTAAACCTTGCTCGAATGCACAGTTGCGACCAATCAAAAAGCAAAAAATTTAATCAAGACATTAATAGACTACGCAAAAGTAGATGCAACAATTGCTTAAGCTCCTATAAGCAAGTTTATCCATCACTTGTGGTATTTATGTGAAGACACAGTCACTCTATCACTGTTTGATGACGAAGTTGATAACCAAACTACGAAGAAAGTGATTGCTAACTTTTACAGGGACAAAAATTCAAATTTTAGCAAACACTATGACACGTCGAAGGGAAAACAGACTCGAAGGTAGTTTGGGAGTTTTATTAATTTTATATGACTATTTTAATTAATTTTGTTATTAGAATTGTTTAATAATAATTTTTATTTTTATTATCTTGTTTTTTAGTTTCAGTTTTCAGATTAAACGCTGGATGATTTCGTATAGCAAACAATTTCAATCACGACTCCAGATTGATGTCAGTTTTGTTAAGGAAGATATATCTTCTGGGATATAATGCTGCTTTTCTTGATGCTAAAAGAATAAAAAATAATTGAGAATTGGGAATGGTAATGCTGAGAGGGTTGTTAAATTTAATGCATGGTTTTAATTTATTTATCACGGCTCAAGAAGAACAATAACAGTTCTAACTGCGCTCTGTGTCCAGAAACAGAAAATACATATATCCGAACTGTAAAAAAAATATTCTAAAAAGGAGTTACCCTCGCTGATTGTTCTTTTATTTATGTTATTCATTAAATTTAATATTCATCGCATTAAATTTTTACATTTGTTTCCTAATTTATTGAATTTATAGTGATTTTGTTGCAAACCGAAATGTTAGGATTTAATGCGATTTTTACTAAACTTTGAAAGCTAAGTCGGCACGGGTTAAATTATGCTAGAATGATGAAATTTTGTATTTGAGTATCTTAAAGCATAGGTAAGTAAAAAATATAGAGGGTATGCATTTCGAAATTCGAAAAAAAAATTTTTTTGCTCATATAAGGGACACCCTAACCTACCTACTTAGCAATTATCAGGTCCGGTAAAAAAATACAATACTTAAATTAGAATATCTACGAAAAAAACGTGCTACTGTGCGCCCTTGACCAATACATTAAATAACTTATTCCGTTCGCGTACAATGGGTAGATATACCACTGGGGCTCTACACAGAGAAATAAAGATTTATATCAGAAATATCGACATTTATAGCTACTATAAATATAATAATATCTCGGTATTAAATATAATAAACTATGTAACTTCATTTGTACTTCTTCTCATAAATAATATCTAAGAACGTTAGTATAAAGAACAACAACCGAAGGGGTCGTTGCACTGTGTAGTCTGCTCATTAAAATACAATGCAAATTATGCAATCATAGAAACAATACATGTTTAACACCAAATAATTTCAATCTAGCGCGCACTTATTGGCAGCAGATAAAATTTCCCCATTTATGGGTAATATTCCCGAGTATGGCAAGGTAGAGCGGTCGTCTCGGGCTCAATC
>NWSH02000537.1:6084378-6102605 GCA_002382865.2 Heliothis virescens
GTTTAACTTAGGTAAAACATGAAAAAACCATTTTATATTTGAATTTCCCGCTTCTAGTGGTCGAATGCACCTTAAGAAAGGATTGACCGTCCTTATACAAAAATACAAAGTAAATCGTCCTCTGTCGGCTAGACGATACCAATTCTGAAGAACACTTCAAAGTTTAATATTTTCATCTGTAACTTCTTACAATAAACATAATATTTAATGTCGGTATAAATCATACATACTAACGAATTCTCTGATTATGATAGTAATGTTTCCAAAGTTTTAATATTTATAGGACTCAAATAGCATTTTTTTCTTCAAAGAGCAAGAAAACCTTTTGCGCTATAAGTAGGTAGGTACGTGAATGTTTTAGGGTTCTCAAGGGATAGTTTCCCAGAATTAAAGGTGTCTAATGTCAGAAATTAAAACAATAGTTCGTTTTAATTTTTTACTTTACTCTTTGTGGTTCTGTGAATTTAATGTATTTTTGCTGAAACTGATGGCTAATGGGTAAAATGGATAGATGGTAAATTGGAGCGAAAGCAAGGCGTGGCCTCGGGAAATGCTACAAATCAATCTGCTGCCGGAATTTCAAGTTGATATTTATCTAGTACTGGATTGCAATAAAATTAAAATGTAAAGGAAATGTTATCTAATCTATACATAGGTATATAAAAAAGAAAAAATCGTGTCTGTACATTAAATATTTTTACAAAACAAATATGTAGAGTTATTAAAAATGAAAAAAGAGAAAGAATTCGAAAAAAAATATTTCCCTGTTTGTATGTTTGAAAGTTTGTCTGCTTGCACACGCTAGTCTCAGGATTAAATGGACGAATTTTGATGAAACTTAGCAGACATATAGCTTATATATCAGAATTACATATAGGCCACTTTTTATCCGGGTACGGGAAATAGTTCCCTCGGGAAGCGGGAAGCAGCTGGCAGAAGCTGTATAACATAAAAATGCCCGTCATTTGCAATTTATAAATGTTGCAATTTTTCTTATCGTAGAAGAGCTCAAAATTATCGAAACCAATTACATATTTTCAGCTATCTGTAAAATAAGCAACCTCAGGTAATCTAGTCTAGACGAATGACCTCATTTCATTCTCATTTACATTAGGTACATGAGTTTATTTCGTTAGTTTGAATATACTGCTACTTAATTTAGTATTGATCGAATCTTAATTCAACGTAAGAACGAAAATAAGATAATAACGAACCTTTTGCTAAGAATGTGCCCAATTTGCCACAAATAAAGATTGATGTGTGATCGGCTATTGATTATTTTCACCCCACTATTTTGTCCCCAATGTTCTGGAATTAAGTTAACTAATTCAGAAGTAGCTTTTGTGGGCACATTGTTTATTTTCGGACCCTTATGTTGTAAGTTTAGTAGGAGTCCGAGCCCTCACTACGGTACTGGTTAGCTAATACATACTATAGCGCTCTATTCTAAATCATTCTTGCACATAGGCACTGTAGTACCTACCTTAGGTTGTCCCTTAAATTTCAAGGTCGATATTTTTTTACGCATACCTTCTTAAAAGTTTCGTATCAACCTTATATTGTTTAGAAAAAATATTATCTCGATTGATTGATGATAACCCGTGCCGACTTGCGATTTAAGTTTTTCCATACAAATAGCGCGAGTACTACGCTGCGACTTATGGCTACATGTCTTATTTTTTACGTAATTTTCGAGATTATTAGTTATTCATTGTTTAGTGCGTTAATATGTCGGTCAAATTATGAAGTGATTAACAAAAAAAATCCTTATTGGATTGCCTAGCTATCAAACATGTGGTGCCCAATTACCATCTAGTCGACTAATTCTGTCAGTCTTATTTTACAATTATTCTAGAGGTTAAACTGACTGTTAACTTAATTTTGTATTAAGATTCTTCTAATCTAACAGCCAGACATGTGTCAGCAACACAACACACCTTCTGGGGAGTTTGTTGCGCCACTTCTTCTTTCCAGCAAAAAACACATAGGAAAATATGAAGCGCGGGCGTTTATGGGACAGTCTCCTGTAACTTTGACGTTTGAAAAATGCTGTTTTTTAGCCTACTTTGAATAAATACTTGATTTTGATTTTTTTAATGATTAGGAAAGCATTATATGTTGGTAAAAAGCAAGAATACCGATAAGAGTATTTCCTAACTGCGCGAAGACTTGTTGGATGGTGAGGGCGATCTATTCTTTAAAAATATGTTTATTTCTTCTTACAAAGGTTAAACTGTATGTTTTCTTATTTATTGCGATATTGCATGTTAAACCTTGCTCGAATGCACAGTTGCGACCAATCAAAAAGCAAAAATTTAATCAAGACATTAATAGACTACGCAAAAGTAGATGCAACAATTGCTTAAGCTCCTATAAGCAAGTTTATCCATCACTTGTGGTATTTATGTGAAGACACAGTCACTCTATCACTGTTTGATGACGAAGTTGATAACCAAACTACGAAGAAAGTGATTGCTAACTTTTACAGGGACAAAAATTCAAATTTTAGCAAACACTAGACACGTCGAAGGGAAAACAGACTCGAAGGTAGTTTGGGGAGTTTTATTAATTTTATATGACTTATTTAATTAATTTTGTTTATTAGTAATTGTTTAATAATAATTTTTATTTTTATTATCTTGTTTTTTAGTTTCAGTTTTCAGATTAAACGCTGGATGATTTCGTATAGCAAACAATTTCAATCACGACTCCAGATTGATGTCAGTTTTGTTAAGGAAGATATATCTTCTGGGATATAATGCTGCTTTTCTTGATGCTAAAAGAATAAAAAATAATTTGAGAATTGGGAATGGTAATGCTGAGAGGGTTGTTAAATTTAATGCATGGTTTTAATTTATTTATCACGGCTCAAGAAGAACAATAACAGTTCTAACTGCGCTCTGTGTCCAGAAACAGAAAATACATATATCCGAACTGTAAAAATATTCTAAAAAGGAGTTACCCTCGCTGATTGTTCTTCTATTTATGTTATTCATTAATTTAATATTCATCGCATTAAATTTTTACATTTGTTTCCTAATTTATTGAATTTATAGTGATTTTGTTGCAAACCGAAATGTTAGGATTTAATGCGATTTTTACTAAACTTTGAAGCTAAGTCGGCACGCGGTTACAATTAGCTAGAATGATGAAATTTTGTATTTGAGTATCTTAAAGCATAGGTAAGTAAAAAATATAGAGGGTATGCATTTCGAAATTCGAAAAAAAATTTTTTTGCTCATATAAGGGACACCCTAACCTACCTACTTAGCAATTATCAGGTCCGGTAAAAAAAATACAATACTTAAATTAGAATATCTACGAAAAAAAACGTGCTACTGTGCGCCCTTGACCAATACATTAAATAACTTATTCCGTTCGCGTACAATGGGTAGATATACACTGGGGCTCTACACAGAGAAATAAAGATTTATATCAGAAATATCGACATTTATAGCTACTATAATATAATAAATATCTCGGTATTAAATATAATAAACTATGTAACTTCATTTGTACTTCTTCTCATAAATAATATCTAAGAACGTTAGTATAAAGAACACAACCGAAGGGGTCGTTGCACTGTGTAGTCTGCTCATTAAAATACAAGTGCAAATTATGCAATCATAGAAACAATACATGTTTAAACCAAATAATTTCAATCTACGCGCACTTATTGGCAGCAGATAAAATTTCCCCATTTATGGGTAAATTCCCGCAGTATGGCAAGGTAGAGCGGTCGTCTCGGGCTCAATCCTGGATGATTTCGTATAGCAAACAATTTCAATCACGACTCCAGATTGATGTCAGTTTTGTTAAGGAAGATATATCTTCTGGGATATAATGCTGCTTTTCTTGATGCTAAAAGAATAAAAAATAATTTGAGAATTGGGAATGGTAATGCTGAGAGGGTTGTTAAATTAATGCATGGTTTTAATTTATTTATCACGGCTCAAGAAGAACAATAACAGTTCTAACTGCGCTCTGTGTCCAGAAACAGAAAATACATATATCCGAACTGTAAAAAAAATATTCTAAAAAGGAGTTACCCTCGCTGATTGTTCTTATTTTATGTTATTCATTAAATTTAATATTCATCGCATTAAATTTTTACATTTGTTTCCTAATTTATTGAATTTATAGTGATTTTGTTGCAAACCGAAATGTTAGGATTTAATGCGATTTTTACTAAACTTTGAAGCTAAGTCGGCACGGGTTACAATTATGCTAGAATGATGAAATTTTGTATTTGAGTATCTTAAAGCATAGGTAAGTAAAAAATATAGAGGGTATGCATTTCGAAATTCGAAAAAAAAATTTTTTTGCTCATATAAGGGACACCCTAACCTACCTACTTAGCAATTATCAGGTCCGGTAAAAAAAATACAATACTTAAATTAGAATATCTACGAAAAAAAACGTGCTACTGTGCGCCCTTGACCAATACATTCAATAACTTATTCCGTTCGCGTACAATGGGTAGATATAACACTGGGGCTCTACACAGAGAAATAAAGATTTATATCAGAAATATCGACATTTATAGCTACTATAAATATAATAAATATCTCGGTATTAAATATAATAAACTATGTAACTTCATTTGTACTTCTTCTCATAAATAATATCTAAGAACGTTAGTATAAAGAACAACAACCGAAGGGGTCGTTGCACTGTGTAGTCTGCTCATTAAAATACAAGTGCAAATTATGCAATCATAGAAACAATACATGTTTAACACCAAATAATTTCAATCTACGCGCACTTATTGGCAGCAGATAAAATTTCCCCATTTATGGGTAAATTCCCCGAGTATGGCAAGGTAGAGCGGTCGTCTCGGGCTCCAATCGCGGCGAGCGCCGAGAGCAAAGTAGCAAACCAACCAGTCAGCATCACGTGCGCGGACGTGACGGCCGTGTTTTGTGCCGAGCCGACGGATTATTCACGCGCTATTTGACAGTTATGCCGTGTACAGTAATGACTGTAGTGCATCACAGTGTAACGTAGTGATCGTTGCTGCCAATAAACACGTGAGGAATTTGTCATAAAAACGCATTTAGGAAAGCGTAAAGTGATAACAGGGAGGCGGGATGCGAGAGGTGAACGCTCGTCACAGCGGCGCCGACTCTCACCGGCTACTATTGTCTAAGTGCCACGGAATCTTGGTCCTTCCCATCGGATTCCATCGATGAAGCATCCGCCTTTCGACGTGGGCTGCACGCGAAATACTTGCGTCGACGATTAGTCACAAAACCGAATGTTTACATAGCGAACCAATGGATACAGATAAGATAAAAACTTGTCTTTTGATAGTAGATTGTCTTTAGTGAACGAAATGTTTTTTAAACTAAATAACTATGCAAATTACGAGCTAGTTTGGCATGCGATGCTTGATAAATTATTGTCGATGCTAACTGTAAATAACTCCGCCAGTCTAGGTAAACGTGCATTCATAGCTAAAGGTATGGCTGGCCTACTTTTTAAAATGCAAATATTGTAACGTGGTAATTGTTGAAGATAGATGTATTCGCTCAGTGACTGCTAATTATGATTGAAACAAATATTTTACAATATGTTCTTCTGACAAACTGTTTCATTTTGTCTATCTAAATATGATAAGTGACAGAACTAAAACAAATTATTATGTGTTTCTAACTCAAACTGTATATAGCATAATGTTTTGCACTTCTCTCTGGGCAATTTTATATCCTTACCTGCAAATAATATCCGTTACCTTTTCATTTAATAATCAGTAAAAAAATATATATGTGTCACGGTGCACCAGATAATTCAATTACTTTAGGTGCCTAAAGATAATCTGTTGACGGCAGATAAAACAACACAAACATATAACAAGTAACTGACATCATCTCACAACAAGAATACAATAACAAGCGTTTGTATGAAATATCTATTGTGATACAAGGAGAGGTTATCAATGTAACTAATAAACATTTCCTAACTCACTGGTGATTTGTCAATAGTCGTAGTTATGTGGGTTAAAATCTGCAATTTCAAAATTGTTTCAAATCCTCATTCGGTAAAGTGTGTTAAAGATATTTCTATGTAGTGTATAAATTATAACAATAAGCGAAACAATTCAGTTTTAAGTAACAAATTATAATTCAACGGAAATCAACACGATATAATGCACGTTTCAATAACAGAAGTTGTGTGAGTTGCAAAAAATTGCCCTGAACTCCTTTATGAGAAGAATATAAAATAAACAAAAATAACCAAAACCGCTTTTGTATAGGACGCACCACGCAGCTACCATATGGGCCAAAACAAAGCTGATACAAAAAAAACTCAACCGCAATTCCATTCCACGCAGGCTCAAAGATAAAAAAGAAACCGCGAATGAAACATGAATCAAGTTATTCTCTAAATTTTTTAAAAGAGAATAGGAAACCCGTCCAGACGCGTGGAAATGATCCATGTCTTGTTTATACAGAAAAAGGGCAAACGTCAGACGTAACAATGCTCTCGCCAAAGTAGGTTGAAGTATGCCCGATGAAACGCACTGTGATTAATGGTTGTCCGGTGATACGGTAATAAAGAACGGCATAACAGGGAACTCTATCGGGGTCTACACTTTTGTCCTTCATGTATACTTGACCCACTTATTGTGGAAGTATTGCCAAAGGCCGTACGCTCGTCCAAGTTTTAATTTGGCGGAAACCGATTTCCGATTGATTGCTAATTCTCTTGCACGGACATGTTAGGAAATCCTATTCCCTATGTGAAGTCATCAAACAAATATATCAATCGTAATTGGTAACCCAAGTTCTGTCCCTGTTAATGGCACTTTTCAAATGGACTCACTTCACTTGGCTTTATTGCGTGTGACATAGCGAAACTTCAATGTGGCCCACGTCGAAGAGACATGATTCCAATTCTCTAGTAAAGGTTAATCTGTTGCTGCTGATTCCACCAGCTTTAGAGCAGGTTTTCACTGACTGGATAACCTTAATATTTTTTCTTTCAGTAAAAACAATGTGTACAGCTGTATGACAAAATATAGCAACAATCTCTACGTTACAATTACAATAAATATTTAATTAGAGACTTGGTCAAACAAGAAATACTTTGGAAAGTGTGTGTGCAATGCTGACAAGTACTAGCCGGTGAGTGTGAGAGTGTGCGTGCGATGGCGCGGGGTGCCGTGTTATCGTCGACCATTTTGGTATCAATTTTATCACTATTGGAGACTACGTTTGCACACTATACTCCTACATGGGCCGTCCATATACCGGGAGGGAAGGAGGCTGCCGATGCTGTGGCGCGAGACCACGGGTTCGTCAACTTAGGAGAGGTAAGATCTCAATGAATCAATTGCATGATGTATGTTGCATGTCATTTTATGTTTCACATGTCAAAGAATTAAGAATTTTTGAATAAGGTAAAATTATTGTAGCACCTTTAATTTTGCAATATATTTGTCGTCTAAATATTATTTCAATTTCCATCAGAAAACAAATACTGGAGCATCTTTCACATAAAATCTTTTCTAAAGAAGTTATCAAAAATAGCTTTGCCGTCGCCGATATTTTGTTAGGTCTCTTAATTATAACGTCGCGATAATACAAAGCTCTATTTCTTTTGAACGCTTTCTAGGATATTCAAGCTTGGCTTTACCATTTCTTGCTATTTTGATCAAGGAAAGCCGGGCGTGGGTGGTCTTACCTTACCTTACCCAGAAATACAAATGATTACGGTGGCTTCTATTCATTTGCTTAAAGACCTGAAAGGTTTTCATTCTGACCTCATTTCGAGATTCCGTATTTACTTCTTGCCAGACTTTCTGTTGCGTTTCGAAATGCTGTCGCTTGCGATTATAATTAATCATGTTTATTTATGTGTGCAGTGTGCACGATGAATATTATTCTCGTCACTCCACATTTTGTAGGGTTCCAATTCAAGTTAATAAGGTTTTATCAAATGATGAAAAGATAAAATCAGGTATCCATTCTATTTGAGAGAATCTAATGCTACAATTGTCAGAAACTTTGGCTTTTCATGTCATTGAAACTAAATCGGATTTAAGCCTCACTATTCCATGGATAAAACGGTCATTGCCAGGTTACGAGTTTAATGATTTAACCTTGAGTGGTTTGTTTGAATTTCCAAATCAATGGTGTATTCTGCTATTGTTTGCTTAAACAATTAAACTGCTTTAATGTTATCAGTTTGGCGTCACTAACTTAGTGCCTAATTTTTGACATTGACCGAGTACCTCTAAAGTAAATTAGTTACTTCAGGTAAAAGAAAACGTGGCCCGAAACTGGTTTAGTAGAGTTGAAAGGGTTGCGCCGCTCAATATAATTTTCGAAGTCTCATCTTAGTTTACAAAAAAGCTTTATGTGGCATTACTTAAATCAAAGACAGGTAAACCTACATAGGTACTAGCCATATAGCCTTAACGTAGTTCGTGTTAATATGAAAGAAACCAAGCGATCGTAACAAATTGCTACAAGTGAGTGTTCGTATCATATAACAAGTGAACCGCATCGTTAACACTGCACTGAGATAAAATTAGTGTGGTATTTCGAGGCAAATGCTGCAAACTCATGTGTTGTAACAACAGATTTCAGGAAATGTTCCATTTAGCATCGCCGCCCACTTCACCACAATTCACGAGCTCTCAACATCTTCATAAACACTTTGTTTGAACAAGAAGATTAATTGTTTAATAACTACGTGCTTTAAATATTTTGCATTCACGTATGAAAACATATTTTGGGAATTGTTGCAAGACAATAGTTTTACTTTCACTTCAATGGGAAACTTATACGAGAATTATGCAGACATAAAATGGTCTATACATCCATGACGACAAGTACCTGTAGATAAACTGACTAGTTATTATTGTAGACTCTGAACCATGCTCGTATCCCAACAAGGTCAGTGAGTTGGGGATGGAAATAAACGATAATGTTGTAAGTTTTGAGTCAAAGAGATACTTCTAAAATATTGATGCTTAAATCTTCCAAAACTTCCAACTCCACGTTTAGAAAGCACTCGCGTGCGAAGTGGGGGGACAAAAATAAACAGGAAATTTAAGCGAGCACAGTTATTTATTTAAAGCGACAACTTCATTTGGAGTATCTTCTGCTTATGGATATCTATTTATAAGCACGCGAGCTCTTCCATATACATCTAGCTATGTCATGAGGTACAAAACGACAAAGCAAAACATAAGCCTGTTTCCCAATTACAACGTTAACTAATTTGGTATGAAGAATTCCAGATTAATTCGAAGGATTGCTTGGCTTAAAATATCTTGTTGTTTTCGTGAGATTCGAATCTACTCCGGTATTTACTTAGTACAGTGAAAACAAAAGGCTGATAATACTGTCCTAGTAGGTATTATTGTTACTGAAACAACGTTTGTGCGATGCCAGAGGGAAGAATAGGAGCTTTGAGGCACACTGAGCTGAGGACAAAAGGGGGCTGTCACTCGAGCCATCGCTTCCATGTATCCGATAACAAAATGCTGTCGTTGGTGCCAGACCTGGGTGACGTCACACGCGCTTACAATAAATACTGGCAGGCATCTCTGACGTCATTCAATGTATTGACAGCTTTAGCGAAAATGTGTCTTATGTTCAATGACAACGTTCACTATTTTTTTTTTAATAAAGCAGCATAGGAGTGCAACATGTCAGTCTCTGTTGTGGTTTGCTTTGCTTGGGCGATCAAGCGAAGATCGTTAGTGAGTTCATAAATGCCTCAGACGCAAGATTTGGGACATCGTTTTATCATAATATCCAGAGCAGTTCAGGTCAACCTAGATTGTCATATCTTATTAAATAATTTAAGTTACTTAATAAATTGATAAATTACATATTGTTAACAGTAAGTACCTTTGTATTTCACGTTGTGTTGTATGTGCAAAGTTGGATCCAGTTTTATTTAAAGCTTTCTGATAAATTCTTAGACGAGACTATCATATAACAAATAAACATATTATCGTATTATAACAAAGGTGAACTTCGTTGTAAACTTTTATAATATCTTATGAGTTATAAATTATAGTTTTATCACAGCATACATTCGCAAACAAGTTGCAGAAAAGTACCGACGGCTTGATTAATAGCTTTATTTTTCTTGTTATCTAGCTAGACTATTAGGATGAGCTGAATATTTAACAAATGTTTAGGTACGTGAAGAGGTGTCTATGTAGTCATATTATGTTTAAGATTTTTCATGCATGAACTCACTAAACTTTATTTTCCTAAGCCTACCACTTGGTCACGTAGGTTCATTATCGACGGCGTACCTGTAAAATATGTATAATTATTTTACCAGTATCTTCATCCAGTTTTCTTCAAACATATCCTTCTCAAAAGCTAGAATATCAGATAGGATCATACACGCACAGTTCTTTATATTGTGCTGAGGGTGCAGTGCTTATTGTTCAGCTGACAGACGAGAACCTACTTGTATAGTTTATCATCAGGAGCTACTCTTTGCCTCTTCTCTGTATTTTTAAGCAGGATCAAAGCTTCCATATATTCTGCTATGTCCGTAGGGTTATTAAAACCAATTTACATGTAATACAAAAGTTTGACGCATTTCTAAATATCCCACTAAATGGTGATATATTTCTTCCAATTATCTTAAGTGTTCCATTAGCAATAAAGGAATATTTCGGTAATAGTACATTCTCTGCGTAAAATGTATTGTAACATTTGGAAGATATTCCTAATGAGTTTCTTGAAAACTATTCGAGAAGTCAGCTGAAGATTTATTCGAGTTCGTGGCGACAAAGATTCGAGTAAGATTTGAGTTTTGCTACGCTGGTATTAGTTGGCATGACGTCTAGTGTCGCGTGCGGACTGTTTACATTAATCGCGATACTTCGCATTTGTTTCGTGTAGACTAGGCAAGGTGCTTTTCTTTGTTTTACGATAAAAGCTGTCTGCGCTCTTAGGGGCTGCATTTCAGACTTTCTGATTACCGTTTAAAAAAATCAAGTACTTACCTAGCTATACATACCTACAACATTATTTATGTCTACAAACACAAAAGTCAATCTACCTAAATAAAGAAGCAATGAAAGGAAAGGGCTCACCGCCGTAAAGGAATGCCACGTGCTAACCAGGGATAGCGGAAGGGTATGCGGCAGCCACACCCCTTTACAATCAAAAGATCTTTGTTAAAATTAATAGAATGGCAGTAGCTGCGTCATTAGTCAATATCCCCCACT
This sequence comes from Heliothis virescens, assembly GCA_002382865.2. Classification (NCBI taxonomy): domain Eukaryota; kingdom Metazoa; phylum Arthropoda; class Insecta; order Lepidoptera; family Noctuidae; genus Heliothis; species Heliothis virescens. The sequence goes on from NWSH02000537.1 coordinate 6,095,591, forward strand.
TTTTCGTGTTGGGTTTTTCTTCTAAAATCCAAGCTACAAAAGAGGAAATTACCTTGAGCTCTAACTGTTTTCTTTATGTTGGAGTTGATTATTGTTTGTTTCATCGCTACCCAGTTCCGTTTGTACATAAGCCGGAACGTGCACTCATCACGACTGTCGGCTGGTTGCCAAAATGCGTTGGCGCCGACGGACGGGGACATGTTCAGCGCAAGCCGCGGAAACGGTCTGCCTTTATTGTGCGAGTCATTCACTCCGCTTTTAAATACTTTTTAGGTAATTAGGATGCGAATTTCAACGGTCTCGCGAATTCTATGCTCCGAGCAATGTGTGAGAGTGTGAGCTTGTGTGCTTGTGCTAGATTTTACCAGATGTTTGGTGAACCGTATGCTGATGTGCAAAGACATTTGTAAAAAAAAGGAACCAGTGCAACCAATCAATGGCTGATTGGTGATGATATTGAAGCAGAAATGGAGCAACCTCATAGATATGTATCTTTCTATTTTATTACATGATTTATCACAAATTATGCCAGTTCAACCTTATCTAACCTAATCTTACGCGAATAGAATATTAATGATTCCACAAAGTCGGTAATAGTTTCATACGTAAAGTTAAAACAATACATAGGAGAGGCTGTATGGTCATCGAATACGAGTTAGACAGTTGATAAATCGCTAACATAACTAGGGATAGTTGAGGAGGATAGTAAAATTCAAAAAGCAATTGTGAAAGATTCTCAAACAATGAGCGCCGGTACGGAATGAGATTTGGTTTTCTTTCGAATCCATTCTGCAGTCGAATGCGGGGTGAGGACGGGCGGGTGTCACGACTGCCTTTTGTAAGGGGCAATCGTCGTTGCCTTAAACGTTCTCCCTAGCCAGAGGGAAGAGGGGGTCTGGAGGCGAGGAGCGGAGGGGCATCTGCTTTTGTGTGTCTGCGGCTTTATCTCCAACCAGCCACAAACACAGTCTACAATACCGGGCCCCAGCCTCCGCTAAACCGATTGCATTAACTCCACTAAGAAATAACCGCTCCGCAACGACGAATCACAAAAGATATTGCGACAAACCAAAAGTTTCTTTTGCCTTCCATCAGAATCGCTGGGGCTAATTAAATTTAAAACGAATCATTCATCGTTAGGACCAAAGTTAAGTAGAAAACAAGTTCACTGAATTTTGTAAACTGTAAATTACTTGAAACAAAAGAAACACTTGTTATTTATTGAACCAAACACTGTATTACCCTGTTAAAATTTGTGCCTTTAGCAATTTAAAATTATTCTGAGTTAGGGAGAAGAGTCTACAGAAATTGTATAGCCTATAGAAAGTTCGAGAGAGAGGAATACAGATTAATTAGTGTTCTACAGATTGTATTTCCGACTAACATTGATAAGGTCCGTACATCCAATCAGAACGGTAGGCCTTCGATTTACATAGATTAATGGTGTTAAAATTTAATTTAGACCCAACGTTTTGACCGATTTAAATCATCCTTTTACTATTGAATAATGTTTTCAATGAAGACATTGGACAAAGATTAAAATCGCACGCATGTGGAATAAAATTAGCCTAATTTGAAAAAGGACATTTGAGAATATAATAAAAAGCAATAGGTAGCAATATTTTGAAGTAGCCGATATAATATCAAGCAGGTGTATTTACATGTAGGTAACTACGTGCCTATGTTTATTTACTTAGATAATATATGTAAGTATGTTCGCATACACTGTGAACAATCAGAAACATACAACTCCCCTAATGAAGGTATCCACTGATTGCTTCATTAGATGTCTCGCCATTTTACTTGTTTCAGTTTTATCTCTCTTAAGTGCTTACGAAACAAACAAACTTATCGACATAGACACATATGATGAGAAGTTTTACTGCTGCGATTTATTACTTTGATGCTACTCAGATGTTTTTGTTTTGATATTGGAAAGAGAATCTTGAAATATAGGGGGAAATACTAGTGGTGTTAATGAGCTGGGATGATGGACTAGAAGATATTATTTTCTATGGGAATTGGTAAATATGTATTTCCATCACCGTAGATAGGTATAGAACATCATGGATCATCTTGCTAACTTAATCACCTTTGTACATGTTGAATTCGTTTACCTAGATGAAATGACCCTAGCAACAAAGCTTATGCCCTTACCTCATCTAAACACTACTTCAGTATTGTGCTACTAAAAGCAACTGAATTAGTAACTTCTTCAGGTAGGTACTTACAATATTTTTCAAATAGAGCTAATATTGGGTTACATAACAAAGGCGGCAGGGCTAAGGTAAGCTTACAATTCTTTATTATGTAGTCTTTTATCAAAAAGAGTAAGCGACAGATTTTGTATTCGGTAAGGTCTGGTCTCAAATTTATCTTGGCTCCGTTGACCCGGTAAATTGTCGTCTTAACTTGAAGGAACCATTTATTTGCGTTTAGTCTCGATACTAGGCTTGTCTTATATTATGCAAACGAGTTTTCATTCGGTCCCTGGATTTGGGACGAAAATGGAAACCTTCCAGCAAATCTTACAAAGAAGTCAAATCAAAGGGGTTCAATAAAGCTTTTTCATATTTCACTCTGAGAATTTTCGGCTTAAATCAAACTGTTGTCGTATAAAGTGATTTACCGTCTTGTTAGCAGACAAGCGTATTGTTCAATTGATTTCGTACAAATGTTATTTGAGCCAAGCGGATTTGGATGTTGTAGATGCGTTTTCATTTTCAAAGCCTAGTGGTAGAGTTGTTTGTCATAGGCTAGCAAGCCTAAGCTTTGGATTTGTGTTTCGTTGTGTGTATTGAAGTTACGTTGCTTTATCCGAAGCCTGGACAATACGAACAATGGGAAATTTATAAGTAAGGCACTGGTGAATTCTTGAATTAGAAGTATAATCTGGTTTAAAGTTTCATATGTAGGTTATTTTGAGTAGCACTTATCTTTGCACACCTAAGTTGTTACATATTACTCCTAATGTTCTGATTCTAATCTAATACTGATTGACAAAATGGTAAGAACATTTTGAACCTAAAACAAAAATATTAGGTCCACTTGCCAATAAATGTGATTTAATCATAAAGTTGAAAAGCTTAACAGAAGGTACTTAGCAATTAAACATCGTTATTTCATCATTGGCTGCACGAAAGGATAGAATCATCAACATATTTTATAACAAAGCAACACAAAACAATAATCGAAAAGAAGGTAAGTAATAAAAAGCTAGTCGTGTTGTCAGTATGTTAGGGGAGCGATTACCAGTCGATAATAAGGTGGTTCGACATTGGGTCGAGATGAAAAAACTTGTACCTGCCGTTGTCCTAATGAAGGTCGATGTTGGGAACAGACAAATTATTACCTTCGCCGGATGTTGAGTCATACATTACAAAGGTAATCAGTAAATGGCGAGCCATTTGAGAACTATTCCTTTTTTGTCTTCTGCAAAATGGGTTTGGACGAGCTATCATGCTTTGCAATTTTTTTCATCTGTTTCTGTTTTTTGCTGTTCTATTTTTAAAATCAATACAGATTATCTTTAGATCACGTTTCGATGTTAGTAGGTTCAGCTTCTTGATAATCACGATTTTTTTAAATCTTTTGTGGTCTCTGCACATACATATTCCAAAAATATTTTGGAGCATGTTGTAAAATACCTGATGATATTTTTTTATGAAAATGAGGCAGATAATTAATTATATCGTGTTGTTCTTTTGTTTTGGAAAAAGGATTAGTGGCCGGTGCGTGGTCCCATCCCGTGCGCTCGCGGTAGGTCGTAGCCGACATAATAATAAGTCCATTTGAAACAATCTGCCTCCATCTCTTTTTATTTGCTTTAGTCCGTTGTGGCCGTCTCTTTCTTTTTCTTCGTTTTGGTTGCCTCCTGCCTTTTATTTTATACGATTTTTATCATGAGGTACGTTGCGTCCACCTGGTTAAATTTGGCGCGTTGTGGTCGTCTGATTTTCTTTTGTTTATTTTAAGCGTGTCACCTGGTGTCACCTGCAATTTCGCCAAATGTAACCTATTCTTACACGCAATAAGCGTGGTATCTGTGAATAGATGTTTTATATCGTTAAACATTATTTACTGACTCTTCAATACCTGTCGCAAAATTTTCACTAACATAAACCACACATTCCACGTGAACTTATTTATCTAAATCATTACCAACACTATCGGTATGTTTTTCGCAATTTATTAGTAAACATAATGAAAGTGTATTCTAGGAATCCACAAGATAATTTTAATTAGCTCGCAACGTATAGCTTCATAAAGTAGGTATCAACACGACGTTAGATATTAAATAAATCATTTAGCCAACCTCACACCTCATTATAAACAAGTACGAAGCATTAATTAAAAACACGTACCTAGTTTGCATATTTTCTGATAGGAAATTAATTAAACTTTTGATGGAAGTTAAAAGTGGGTTCCATTATAAAGGACGGATTCTGCCTTCGTGGGCCGGGGATGAAATTTTTGATTAAAGCAGATAGCATTTTGAGTGACTGTGCCTACTTAAAGGTGCAGGATTACGTTCCTATGAAAAAAAATGAAGATGTTTTTTTAATACCTTGATCTAGGTACTTTCTTCTATTTTGTTCACTGCATATATTACGCGTAAGACCTATTCTATCAGAAATATATTTTCTGACCTAGATAAAACTTGAAAATGTGTAAGAATTAATTGAAGTAAAACGAAACCACCTACGGATAAATATGCATTGTTCCTTCTTCCTTCCACCCGAACTCCAATTAGATTACTTTATTATTTAATCTGAAATACAGTTCAGTGTCAGATTACTGGACAGACAATGCCAGTCTGACTGTCAGACCGAACCCTGGAATAGCAAGAAAAGGCTTTAGATATGGATGCATTTTCAGCTCCGAATATCCTGTGAAACGTTTGTTCAGGCTTTAACTTTAAAACTGGAATTATTCACGAAGATACCAGCCGTGAAATGTCACGCTTATCTCGTAAATTGTACAATTTGTTCCAAAAATGTAATGAAGGATATTTTTTTCATTAATCTTCATGATATTATCGTAATGTTTGAATTACGATTTATTTCGTAGATCTATTCCTCGACCGGCTTCACACCAATACTGCTTTAAGAATTCTGAAACATTGGCTTCTAACGTTTTGCTATTTTATTGTACAGTAAAAGCTCCTTATTCGCGCTTCCTTCATTCGCGTTTTCAGTATTCGCGGATTGAAAAAATGCGATCTAATTCCTTTATTCGCGGCCTAAGATTTCTTTATTCGCGGATCGGATCAGTACAACGGTACATACATACCTCAATACAAAGCATTCTGTATAATATGTCATCGCGACAACAAGTGAACTAATAAAAAAATAGACCTTATTATTACTACGCCTAGATTGTTTTCTCAAAAGCTATCGGCGTTTTTTGTTTGGTTCAGCGGTTCCTTTGTGGTAAGCCGCCGCCGCTGCAAAGGCGGCAAAGACAAACATAATGTTTAGGTAAAATAAACTTATTTGTTATGACATAAAGTATATTATTAAATGCTGTCACAAACGTCCCGTCCTTTGATAAGTGCCGCATTGCGTGTTCTATTGTTTTAATTTTCCATTCGTTACAAAAATTGTGATCGAGTAACTCGTATCTTTCGCTATCATCCGTCACCTAGGAACGTATCCCTTATAACCCCTTATAAATTACCATTCCATATTCACGGTTTCTGTATTCGCGGCATATTTACGGAACGTAAACCCCGCGAATGAAGAGCTTTTACTGTATGCTATACTAGCTGTTTTCCAGCGGTTTCACCCGCGTCCCGTATGAATTACTGCCCATACTCGGATAAAATATAGCCTTTGTTACACGAGGATAGTTTAGCTTCCCAACAGTGGAAGAATTTTTCAAATCGGTCCAGTAGTTGCGGAGCCAGCAGGGTACAAGCAAACAAAAAAATCCTCTTTATTATATTAGTCTAGATAAAGTCTTTCGACACTCTCTTATACTATAACATAGCTATGAATATCTCCTGCGGTCCAGTCTCTCTCGGCGTTTTAATATAAAGCTCGTGTGGCATTCGACATCACGAGCGCGTGCGTGCAACAGACTCGTTGTCTATTAACCTGCGGTACCGTTAATTAATTAACCCCCGACGAAAAAAGAGGGGTGTTATAAGTTTGACGTGTCTGTCTGTCTGTCTGTCTGTCTGTCTGTCCGTCCGTCTGTGGCATCATAACTCCCGAACGGATGCAGTGATTTCAATTTAGTTTTTTTTGTATTAAAGGTTACTTACGGGCGAGTGTTCTTAGACATGTTTGATCAAAATCGGTTAAGCCGTTGAAAAGTTGTGGGGGTAAAAGTGGGGAGATGAATCGAATGTCGGCAAATATCGAGTATATTGATATCGAGTATATTATTGATGGGGTCTCAAATAGCTTTGTATATTAAAATACCAACTTGTACCGACCGACCTACCTACCTATAAAAAGAATGAAATAAAAATTAAATTAAAAATTTAAAAAACCCCCGACACAAAAACTTAATTTCCCTTTAAAAAGTAAGAAATAATAAAAAATACGTCGCGTTGGGGGACCGCTCCTAAAAAGGTAGGCATGTGATACTTATGAAAAAAATCGTAGATAAGTAAGAAATAATTAGGAGCGGTCCCCCAACGCGACGTATTTTTTATTATTTCTTACTTTTTAAAGGGAAATTAAGTTTTTGTGTCGGGGGTTTTTTAAATTTTTAATTTAATTTTTATTTCATTCTTTTTATAGGTAGGTAGGTCGGTCGGTACAAGTTGGTATTTTAATATACAAAGCTATTTGAGACCCCATCAATAATATACTCGATATCAATATACTCGATATTTGCCGACATTCGATTCATCTCCCCACTTTTACCCCCACAACTTTTCAACGGCTTAACCGATTTTGATCAAACATGTCTAAGAACACTCGCCCGTAAGTAACCTTTAATACAAAAAAAACTAAATTGAAATCACTGCATCCGTTCGGGAGTTATGATGCCACAGACAGAC
>NWSH02000537.1:6122799-6139066 GCA_002382865.2 Heliothis virescens
CACGCGAGTTTATCGTCGCAGATAGGTTTAACACTCACCACCGCAGCTTCGGCTTGCTGGCCGGCGGTGCCGGCCAGCCTCAGCCACGGCGGCGAGTGTTACAACCACCTGCTCCTCAACTCGCGGCCCGCCTCGCTCCTCCGCGCCTACGCGATTTGGAATTGCACTCTAGGGGTAGGGCAGACAAGACTGCGTGGAGTCGGATTTACAGCAATTCGTTTCTGTCATTAAAGCTGGAAACATAACTAAATATGGCATCATAATACTTTATTTGGTAATAAGCCTACATTTTATGGTAATCACAGTGGTTTATTTAGGGAGAAATAGCGCATTAATTTGGTCGCTAAGATTTGGTGATCATTTACTATATTTGGTGTTCGAATACAATTTAAAGTCAAGTTGTGACTAAAATAGGTAGTACTATTGCAATTTTAGGCTTTATTTTTTTGGTGTTAAATAAATTTTTTTGGTGATAGATCTAAGGGTATCACAACATTTTTTGGTGGTCGTTATATTTGTTCCCTTATTATTTACTAGCTTCTGTCAGCGGTTTCACCCGCGTCCCGTGGGAACTACTCGGCGCACCCGGATAAAAAGTAGCCTATAGCCTTCCTCGATAAATGGCCTATCTAACACTGAAAGAATTTTTCAAATCGGACCAGTAGTTCCTGAGATTAGCGCGTTCAAACAAACGAACGAACAAACTGTTCAGTTATATAATATTAGTATAGATATACCTTTGTCAATGTTGGGTATTATTAAATTGAGTCGTACTACGGAACATTGAATTCTCCGAATAGCTAATTGCAGACGCTCGAGGGCGAGAAATTACCACATTGCATGTTAGAGTAGACTTTATAAAAACGTGCCATCTTGCTGTCTAGTACTAAAACAGTGACGTCATAATAGTACGTTGCAGGAGTGGTAACTATTAATTATTACGTTCGCGTGATGGCTGGAATGAAATATACGGCAGATAATGTACTTGACGGCGTTACAGTCAGCTGTGCTAGACATTTGACTAGACTTTGATTTAGATGCCATCTAGCTTGAATCACGTTCATACGTTTTAGCTTATAGGCTGTTTCCTTGTTCTATGTATTTCGTTTTTAAGGTTCCATACCCAAAGGGTTAAACGGGACCCTATTACTAAGACTCTGTCTGTCTGTCTCCAGGCTGTATCCCATAAGCCGTGATAGCTAGAATGGTGAAAATTTAACAAATGATATATTTCCGTTGTCGCTATAACAGCAAATACTAAAACTTAAAAATAGTTTTAAGGGGGATCCCCATACAATAAACGTGTGAAACCGCAAATTATAACTTTGTTATTCATATATTTGTATGAAAAACAAAGTTATAATTTGCGGTTTTCCTTAATGTTTGTATTTTGGCTAGTTGTAGGTAATAGATAAGTCTCTTCTTCATAGATAATGGTACGGAACCCTTCGTGAGCGAGTCCAACTCACACTTGGCCGGTTTTCAATTCAAGTATCACGTGTTCAACTTTGCTGCAAAACAGCACAGGTGGTTTTGTGAAAGTACTTAGTTCTCCATAATTATGTTTTATTTGTATCTCCTATATTGTGCCAGATATAAAGATGCAAGCTTTGTTTCAAGTCACACATTCCCGCGCGGCCATCATAATATTACGGAGAAATATACCAAACAATTGTCTTCTCTCATTTCAAATTAACGTCAAACAACATGATATGTTAGCTCAACACTTGTGATTCTAATTAATTTTTGTTGCCGACTAAGACAATTAAATCTCTTATAATTTGTGCAATTAGGTAAGGGCGATTTGTAGGCCACATTAATTTATTTAATTTAGGAAGGTTGTTTTCTTTCATCAGTGCGCTGTTGTGCCAAGTGGCTGTTTATTCATGGCATTACGCTACGCCCCGCTTAGCTCTGCCTCCAGTCTTACTCCCGAATAATTTTCTTGTGTTCACATTAAATTTAATTAGTTTAATGCAATTATTCTATTTATTTACTTAAGGCTTTTTGAAACAATGAAGTGCTTAAGAAATGGTTCGGATAAAACATTGAGTTTAAATACAGACACATGCACTCCCTTTCGTTTTAAAATAAACGCTTGGGTCAAAGTGACGAACAACGGGATATTTTTAGAGCTGAGAACGATTATAGGCACTCAAGAGTTTTATTTTTGCCACAGAAACAAACTCGACTTTGACATTAAGTGGTTTCAGCATTTGGTTGGAGACCAATCTCATAATTATAAAAACGTAAAAGAAATATTACTCCGAGCTACAGAAAAATGTAGGTTGCTATTATTAATTATATTTTATATTAGCGACCCGACCCGGCTTCGCTCGGTTGCAATGCAAAATATCAGTATTTCACCACTATTTAATGGATATTGTTATAATAAACCTTTCACTTCGATCACTCTATCTATTAAAAAAAACCCTTCAAAATCCGTTGCGTAGTTTTAAAGATTTAAGCATATATAGGGCTGAGAAAGCGACTTCGTTTTATATTATACTGGCTTCCGCCAACGGTTTCACCCGCTTTCCCGTGGAAACTACTGCGCGCACCCGGACAAAAAGTACCCTATAGCCTTCTTCGATAAATGGGCTATCTATCAATGAGAAAATTTTTCAAATCGGACCAATAGTTCGTGAGATTAGCGCGTTCAAACAAACAAACAAACTTTTCAGCTTTATAATATTAGTATAGATAGTAAAGTAAATTAAACATACCTATATACCAAAAAAAAACACAAGCTGCTTATGAAGAATCACTTTATTTACTTTACTTATTAAGTATGAAAGTTATTGACCCGTCGCAGGGCAAAAGGTGAAGAGTTAAAAGTGAAGGTCTGACATTGACGCTTCAATAGCTGTCGCAGACAGACGTGGTCTGACACTAAATAACGTTGCTTTTGTTTCAGACATTAGTAGGTCTTGTACAGACGACAGCACATCGAGTTACCATAATCTGTCAAATTTCTGCAATAGATTTTCAACCTTATCACGAAAGAGGTAGGTTAGTGTTTGATTGGTATTTGATAGATTCGGGTACCGTGACCTGCTGTTGTCTGTACAGAAGCCAACACGCCGAGCTACACGAATCTGTCAAATTTTACCAATCGAACATCAACCTTCCACTATTGTGATAAGGTTGAAAATCTATTGAAGAAATTTGAGAGCTTGTAGTAGGTTGATGTGCAAGCGTCGGTACTTTAATTAATCTCGGTTATACCGTCATTAACTTAAGTGCAGATTATTTTAACAAAACTTTTATTTTATCTTTTAGTAAAATTGCCTTTTATTTCTGTAAAGGCTTTGTGTCATACGTATTAATTGAAATCGCGGTTTAGTTGATATTAAAATGTTGCAACGTGTATTTAATCAGAGAATTCCAAGAATTTATCATGTCACTATTTAAGGTTTTTTATTTAAATACTAGGAAAACAAACATTGATTTTTGCTTATTGAAAAACTGGGTGATAAACAAAATGACTGTAAAACAATAATTATATTCACAAGTCCAGCGAAATTCAATATAAATAATATATTATGCTAACAAAAAAAATTGCAATCAATTTGCATTCTATATTTTAAAGTAAACACGACGGTAGTATTAACTTCAGAGGCTATTCATTTACTTCTCGGCTTAGCAGACCTTATTACTGTCCATCGCAGTTTCAGTAACGAGGTGCTTGTGCTCATTAATGAAACATGCTCTTGTTAAATACCCTTTTTAATTAATCAGTGCAATATTTTCTTATTTATCGTTACTAATATTATAAATATGTAAGTTACTCAACATGTCTGTCTATCGCGCTTTCACGCTGAAACTATTAAAATTCGGCTTAAAGTAAATTAATCTTGCCAAACAGATGGAAAAAGGAAATATTTTACCCGGTTACGGGAAGTAGTTTTCTGTTGCCGCGGGTAGCACCACGGGGAACAGTTAGTATATTTTAATAAAAAAAACGAAAACCTAATTGAGTCTTAAAAAAATCTAATGTTCCCAAGTCTTAAACGTAACGATACAGCCATAAAGCAAATGATGTTTTATATTTGTTTACGCAGACCCATTTTATGTAATACCAGGGAGTAAAGTTTCGTGAAAAAACTTCGTTGCCGGAGAAATAGAGGGTTTTATGATATCTTCACTCATTTCAGTTGATGGATACTTATGTCGTCGAGTCATGTTTTAAAAGTACTTATTTACTTAGGCTAAGTACACACGATAGCAGGTCAACCGACCCGTATTTTTCAAATTTTATCAATCGAACATTGATGGCGTCCTAGCCGATAGCCAGCTGCGCAGGACATATTATAGTGCACAATACATTTGCGCAGACCCAGGTGCACTCTCTATTCCCTCACTCTCATAACCCGATGGGACGGCAATTTGACACGACCTGAGAGATCAGGCGCAGGACCGACATTAACGTGCTCTCCGATGCACGGGTGAATCAATCAATCAATCATCTAAAACCCACAAACCGATTTCTGCGCGACTCGGGAATCGAACCCGAGACCACATGCACACCAGTCGGCTTTGCGACAACTAGACCAACGAGGCAGTTAATTCGAACATTCACCTTCCACTATACTGATAAGGTTGAAAATCTATTGAAGATATTTGACAGATTGTGGTAGCCTGATGTGCTGTCGTCTGTACATACGTTCTTTACTTACACAGAGAGCTGGAACAATGTGCGAACATCTGTAATATAGAGCCGGCTAAGTTTTGCAATAAATAAAAACTTGGATGTGCTCGCTGGGAGGTACTATTTGTAATGAGATACGAGACGGTAGACAGCAATTATGTACTGTTATTTACGTGTATTTAGGATCTGTGTTTGATTTAAATCTTCTTTGAGCATTATTATAATATTAAATATCTTTAGTATATGTATTTAAAGCTGAAGGGTTTGTTTGTTTATTATTATTCTTGAACGCGCAAATCAATAGAGTTATTGGTGAGTCTATTGGCGGTGCTTTCAGTGTTACATAGCAACATTATCGAAGAAGGTTTAAGGCTATTTTTTCCCACGGTATGTATTATATAATATATATTCTTGGCTATTCTTAGAACATTGATCCTCGCATGTATTATTACCAGAATATGTTTTGTAGTCTATCTATAGAAAAGCATAGACAAAGGGCATTCTTTTATGCCAACGATCATTGTCCTGTCTGGCGCCAGGATTATAACCTTAATTACTAAAACTCTTTACTTAGTAGCGGTCATTGTCATAGACGATAAATATTGCTAACAATAAGTTCATGTAACCGGCTTATCGTTGAGCCGACAAGACAATGCATAGAATAAAAAGATTTAAGATTACATTCAAAGAAACAATTAAGGAGAATGTTATTATTATTGATAGCTACAGAAAGCAGTAGCGTGTACTTAAATATAGTTTTTGCGTACGTATGCACATACGCGCTATCTAATTAAATGATAATTAGATACCTTCTACCTCTATGTATAAAATACCGGCAGTGTCACGCGCGTCCCGTAGCATATATTCGGCGCACCTACATAAAAGATATGATATTGAATGAAACACTGAAATCTTTTAAATGATATGTTCAAAAAAATAAAACAAATGCTTTAGCTTTATATTCACCTAATCATATAATAAAACAAATATAATAACATATAATAAAAAAGTAAAAAAAGCGTGTCTGTACATTAAATATTTTTACAAAACAAAATATACAGGGTCATTAAGAAATAAAAAAAAGAGTAAAAAAATGACTGTTTGTATGTTTGTCTGCTTGCACAAGCTAATCTCAGGATCCACTGGACGGATTTTGATGAAACTTGGCAGACATATAGCTTATATATCAGAATAACATGTAGGCTTTTTATCCGGGTACGGGAAAAAGTTCCCTCGGGAAGCGGGCTAAGCGCTGGCAGAAGCTAGTATATAAAAAAAGAAAGTAGTTGAACCGAGAAGTTTGGATGAAAAAGACATGCTACATTGTCAAAATTACATAAGAGGAGAGTGTACCTAAATAATGCCTTTCATTTCAAAACGACCTCTCGGTCCACTAATGCCGTAAGTTTGCAGATATTATAGTATAATATGTAGTTTGACGAATGACCGTATAATAACACACCCTTCGAAGGAGATAATCATCATGTTATTGTTATCACAAGGAGACAATAGGACGCCATTGCCTATGTAACCAGGTACCACTAGCAACTATCATAACTTCGATAAATGCAGCTGCCATGGAAATTCTTTATATAATGTACAGAGAACCATTTTGATAAGGTTGAAAATCTATTGATGAAAGACAGATTGAGAGAGGTTGACGTGCTAGCGTCTACATGTTGAACTAAAACTAAAACTTACTGAAGGCTTTTCAAACATGTCACCTCTATATGTATTGCTGAATCACATGAATAGAGTCAATGAAACCACACAATAGTTGGCAGTCCTTAGTAACAACAGAATTCGCCATTAAACTAGTTTGACCGCTATAAATACGTTTATTTTTACAAATTAATGACGGAAATCGGTTCAATGTCCGTTTACGACGGAACGCCTGCATTTTAATGTTACATTACGATTTTAAGCTTCCTAAAGATGTTGATTTACGCGCTTTAAATCTTTTAGATGTAATTCTTGTCTTTAGGGTTCCGTTCCCAAAGAGTAAAACGGAAACCTATTACTAAGACTTCGTTGTTCGTCTGTAGCCAGGCTGTATCACAAGAACCGTGATAGCTGGGCAGTTGAAATTTTCTCAGACGATGATTATTATCGATTGTTGTCGCATAATAAACAAAAATATTGTTTTGGGAGCTCCCATACAAAAATTTGATTTTTTATAGATAAGGGTACAGAACCCTTCATGCGTGAGTCTGATTCGCACTTGGCCGGTTTTTTCATGTTTGTTCGTACAGCGTTTTTGCATTAAAACTATGGTTTATCCAGATTTTGGCACGTTGAAATACGCTTGTATATAAACACAGCCGGGCGGGAATGCGAGTGCATGGTTGACGGTGTGCCAAGTAGGCCCACAGACGTTGCTGTATTAAATTAAATACTAGGTTGCAGTGAAAACTGGGATATTATTATCTTTCTTTGTGTGTCATCTTTGTTTTATGGGTTGCGAATTATGGGCGGTGGACCGTTGACAGACTAATTGTAGCTGCGCTGTGCGTGGCCAAGATTGTCATGTAAAGTCTTGCTGCTCTAAGATTTGGACGCTGCTGTCCATTACAATGTGACTACAAAGGTGTGTAGTTACACTCGCAAATATATCAGGTGTCATGTGCGCACTCTAAATTATGCCCCCAAGAAAGTTCTTTGTGAAAGGTTGTGAAGACAGTCTTGAAATGTTATTAGTTGTCATTTTGTTTTTTTTTTATTTATGCTATCTATCTTTATTTTTAAGTTGATTCTCTATCTCTTATGTAAATCAATATAAAAAAAATGACAAAGTTACACCAATTTGTAATTTTCCGCTCAAAAAGTAAATTATTCATGTTTCATGAACCCACATACATATTTACGCGATATCTAAATTATTCTCATCATCCGTTGCAAGACGTTATTTCATTTATCGGGATCAAAGAAATAATTTTGACGAGGAAGTCGATACACGTGTTGAAGTGTAGTTCCTATCGCGTATATCGGTAATCGATAATCGGACCGTTTCAATCGATTAATTTGCGATTAGCACGTGCTCGGAGTCTAATGTTAGTAATTATTGTTGCTAATTAGGCACTTGTCGTATTAACTGCGCTTCTGACTAACACATTTGCCAAAACGAGAAACCATTACGGGAAATTCGATAGTAATAGTTAATTTAATTTCATAGTTGATTCTTATCAAAATTAACTCGTAATAAGTAGTTGGGTTATGTACTGATGTTTGGCCGAGGCTTTTTAAACGAAAGTTGCCAATACATTTTGTTCACTTTTGACAATCTGATTAGAAACGATGATAGTCAATGATCAGATTCGGACCACCATTACACTACCTACCTATTAGAATTGGAAATCACCCTTTGTTACCCNTGTCACGCGCGTCCCGTAGCATATATTCGGCGCACCTACATAAAAGATATGATATTGAATGAAACACTGAAATCTTTTAAATGATATGTTCAAAAAAATAAAACAAATGCTTTAGCTTTATATTCACCTAATCATATAATAAAACAAATATAATAACATATAATAAAAAAGTAAAAAAAGCGTGTCTGTACATTAAATATTTTTACAAAACAAAATATACAGGGTCATTAAGAAATAAAAAAAAGAGTAAAAAAATGACTGTTTGTATGTTTGTCTGCTTGCACAAGCTAATCTCAGGATCCACTGGACGGATTTTGATGAAACTTGGCAGACATATAGCTTATATATCAGAATAACATGTAGGCTTTTTATCCGGGTACGGGAAAAAGTTCCCTCGGGAAGCGGGCTAAGCGCTGGCAGAAGCTAGTATATAAAAAAAGAAAGTAGTTGAACCGAGAAGTTTGGATGAAAAAGACATGCTACATTGTCAAAATTACATAAGAGGAGAGTGTACCTAAATAATGCCTTTCATTTCAAAACGACCTCTCGGTCCACTAATGCCGTAAGTTTGCAGATATTATAGTATAATATGTAGTTTGACGAATGACCGTATAATAACACACCCTTCGAAGGAGATAATCATCATGTTATTGTTATCACAAGGAGACAATAGGACGCCATTGCCTATGTAACCAGGTACCACTAGCAACTATCATAACTTCGATAAATGCAGCTGCCATGGAAATTCTTTATATAATGTACAGAGAACCATTTTGATAAGGTTGAAAATCTATTGATGAAAGACAGATTGAGAGAGGTTGACGTGCTAGCGTCTACATGTTGAACTAAAACTAAAACTTACTGAAGGCTTTTCAAACATGTCACCTCTATATGTATTGCTGAATCACATGAATAGAGTCAATGAAACCACACAATAGTTGGCAGTCCTTAGTAACAACAGAATTCGCCATTAAACTAGTTTGACCGCTATAAATACGTTTATTTTTACAAATTAATGACGGAAATCGGTTCAATGTCCGTTTACGACGGAACGCCTGCATTTTAATGTTACATTACGATTTTAAGCTTCCTAAAGATGTTGATTTACGCGCTTTAAATCTTTTAGATGTAATTCTTGTCTTTAGGGTTCCGTTCCCAAAGAGTAAAACGGAAACCTATTACTAAGACTTCGTTGTTCGTCTGTAGCCAGGCTGTATCACAAGAACCGTGATAGCTGGGCAGTTGAAATTTTCTCAGACGATGATTATTATCGATTGTTGTCGCATAATAAACAAAAATATTGTTTTGGGAGCTCCCATACAAAAATTTGATTTTTTATAGATAAGGGTACAGAACCCTTCATGCGTGAGTCTGATTCGCACTTGGCCGGTTTTTTCATGTTTGTTCGTACAGCGTTTTTGCATTAAAACTATGGTTTATCCAGATTTTGGCACGTTGAAATACGCTTGTATATAAACACAGCCGGGCGGGAATGCGAGTGCATGGTTGACGGTGTGCCAAGTAGGCCCACAGACGTTGCTGTATTAAATTAAATACTAGGTTGCAGTGAAAACTGGGATATTATTATCTTTCTTTGTGTGTCATCTTTGTTTTATGGGTTGCGAATTATGGGCGGTGGACCGTTGACAGACTAATTGTAGCTGCGCTGTGCGTGGCCAAGATTGTCATGTAAAGTCTTGCTGCTCTAAGATTTGGACGCTGCTGTCCATTACAATGTGACTACAAAGGTGTGTAGTTACACTCGCAAATATATCAGGTGTCATGTGCGCACTCTAAATTATGCCCCCAAGAAAGTTCTTTGTGAAAGGTTGTGAAGACAGTCTTGAAATGTTATTAGTTGTCATTTTGTTTTTTTTTTATTTATGCTATCTATCTTTATTTTTAAGTTGATTCTCTATCTCTTATGTAAATCAATATAAAAAAAATGACAAAGTTACACCAATTTGTAATTTTCCGCTCAAAAAGTAAATTATTCATGTTTCATGAACCCACATACATATTTACGCGATATCTAAATTATTCTCATCATCCGTTGCAAGACGTTATTTCATTTATCGGGATCAAAGAAATAATTTTGACGAGGAAGTCGATACACGTGTTGAAGTGTAGTTCCTATCGCGTATATCGGTAATCGATAATCGGACCGTTTCAATCGATTAATTTGCGATTAGCACGTGCTCGGAGTCTAATGTTAGTAATTATTGTTGCTAATTAGGCACTTGTCGTATTAACTGCGCTTCTGACTAACACATTTGCCAAAACGAGAAACCATTACGGGAAATTCGATAGTAATAGTTAATTTAATTTCATAGTTGATTCTTATCAAAATTAACTCGTAATAAGTAGTTGGGTTATGTACTGATGTTTGGCCGAGGCTTTTTAAACGAAAGTTGCCAATACATTTTGTTCACTTTTGACAATCTGATTAGAAACGATGATAGTCAATGATCAGATTCGGACCACCATTACACTACCTACCTATTAGAATTGGAAATCACCCTTTGTTACCCTTTATTTTATTGTAATCAACGCTCAAAAGCAATTCTTTAAAAAGCCTTTCCATCTCTTATCAAATGTAATAAATTAAACAGCATCGAAACGTTTCAGTCTCCACGTTCTCGTTGGCGAATCGAATCGGAAAGTAAGCAAGCAGTATTATTTTCTTGTAAGTGCAAACGAGTCAAAGTTTTATTGGAGATGGCTCGAGTTTATAGCAGTGCGCGATAGAGTGAGACATCCCGACTCGACCCGGCCACGTGATCTTGATACAAATTTAAACTTTCCTCCCTATATCACCTTCTCCGCACCGTCTACGAACTTGCTTTACGACGTCCGTTTGTTTTGAAAAATGACTCTTTCTTGATTTGCTTTTTGTAGTTCACAATCTTCACGACTTGATTGCTTTTACTAGTAACGAATTGGACAATAAATAAAGCTGCAAAATTAATGAAATGAGAAAAATAGAACTTTTCGAATGAGAAATAGATTTGACAGCGGACGTTGAAGCATGATGGATTCGTTAGACATGAATGGCCGCGTTGTAGGAAATGTGCTAAATAGAAATTTGAATGACGAGCGCGTCGGGCAGGCCGTCTGACCGGGCACAGGTAAGCTAACATCATTTCCAGGATGTGTAATGGCCGTCGCTGTGCCGCTCACAGATCGCATCGCGATACTAATCGAAATGGCCATTGTGTTAGTCCGGATGCAAACCGCACGCTCCAATCTCGCGCCCTCGCACAATGCACGCACCACGCAGGCGCTCGCACACATTTAACTCTCGTACTTCGTAGGGTTCCCAATTCTCTACTAATTAACTCTAATCTGATTGCCTTCGTTCAATGGAATATCGACTCGAGTATTTGCTAAGTTTTCCCAATTAATTACGTTTCGATTCGAAGGTAGTCGTTGTTTTACTTTATCGGGGGGAAACCAATCAACTGTATCCAAACATGCAATTAATTCTTCTGATCTGTTTAGCGTAATATTCAAACAGGTAATTCTGTAATCATTTGATGTAGCAAATTTTGCGAATTTCAGTTAATGATTTAAATTTTGGTATTCAGATGATTGCATCATATTTACATGCTCCACTTACGCGTGAGTCATCAACCCACGGTTTCAATTTGAGCTGTCAGGAACCCAAATTCTAAAAACTGTTATAAATTAAGGTGCTACCCAGAAGTTTCGTTAAGCAGATCGTGTGTCCTTTCTAAGTAATGGTATTATTGGATTCCAGGAATGGAAGCTGAATCCCAAATTCTTTGGAAAAAGGGTAAACAAATAATTTAACTTTTCACTGGCTGTGTTTTCAACAATAAAATAGTAGCCAAATAATAGCCAGTGACAACCCTACAAATCACAATGAAATTTATCTAGCTAAAGCTTAATCTAATATTCTGGAATGTGTGAAATCCATTTCATACACTACCCTGAATTATAATACAGTTTTATGCAAGAGTAAACGTATTACAGACCAATGTGCTGTAGCATGGTCTATATATTTGGCAAGAATATTATTTTAATTTTTCATGTAGATACACTTAAACATTTAGCTAGAGCTTTTTCGAGTTCTCATGTAGCTCAGAAAAGACCAGGGTTCTTTTTAGCAATTTCGAGTATAGGACTGCAGTGGTTTCAAAATGTTCTCCAATACGAATTCAGTTACGACATTTTACGAGGTGCGTACTACTAGCTACGCTGAAGATAATTATAGACTACGAGTGTGTGCGTAGATGCAGGTGTACCCTATTCCCTCACTCTTCGAATCTGATGGGAATGCAATCCGACACTCTGGGAAGGATTAGCAGCAAAATTGACGGCTTTGCATATGCTCCTAGACATATAGGGGGTGTTGACATTTTATCTCTATCATATAGGCTCTATATCATATAAGCCCAGATTTTCAGATTCACTAAATAGGTGAAATTACTGGTTCATAATAATATTGCCATGTAACAAATAATTTTCTAATGTTATTTGACAGGAGGCCTCTAGTTATTTCAGTTTGTAAATTCTCTGTTGTACCCTAATAAACAAAATATTTTATTTCGTAACATTGTTTGATTAAATGTAAATATTACCAGCATTTGTTATTATTGTAACATTATCTGTGGTATGCGCAGTTTGTTTGTGTATTGGCTATCAAATTGCTGTTGTACAAATAAAGGACTGACTAATTAATGTACTGAATTAGCGATGGCCGTGTTAATAGGCTGATCTTCTAGACCTAGACTACATGCAGTGTGTTGTAGTATGGGCAATACACGTCGTTGTTAATTAATTCTCTAGTCTGATTGCCTTTATTCAGTCATGATAAATGCTAGGCACTTGTATTTTGTCAAACAACATGATACCTTTAGAATTCATCTCAATAGAATCGTAAAACATTATTTATAAACATAAAAACAACATAAAGCTTTTTTTTTCTGTATAAAGAATCTGGTTGTAAAACTCTACTAGATGTAGGTAAATAAAATCTGGGGGCAAGCGGTAATAGATATTATTTAAAATATCAATTAAATTACCTATGACTTTCCCTTTAGCTTTCTCCAATAGCGTAATGGCTACCGATGTAGCTGCATTATAATTGTAAATGTTATGTTGGGTTATCGGTGATTTTGTAAAATTAAAGTCTGCTAAGTATACAAAAAAAAAATCATCATATAATCGTAACTATTATTATATTATATGAAATGTTTCTTCATCTTACACATATCTACTTAACAAAACAGTCCAAATAAAAAGTTCTTGTTAGGAAAAGACACTAACTTATTTTTACATTTAACTTATTGGGATCGATGTCGAGATTTACCGAAACTTTTCGGTAATATAGAGGCTTCGTCACATCCCTATGTGCATTGTAACCTCAGTAATTTTATATTTACTTACTAAATACATAGTATCCTTTCACACTGTCTGATGGTTTTGCTACGCGTGACAAGAATCTACTTGTGCGACAGTGTTATTGTAGGATTGATTCACTCATTGAGAAACCAAATTCTATCGGTAATATTTATTCTGTGTTGCCACACATGCATTGGAGCCAAGTTGCCTATGCGCTTGTTAACGGATAATTAATTGCACATAATTAAGCTCTATTTTTGGCTCCTGCCAACAATGAAACGTAGGTGTATAATGATACTAGTGGTGATTTGTGTGAGGTCGAATTATTGAACGCCCTGTTTAATTATTTATAAATGGGAGAACTACAAGTTCGATAGTATTTTCCTTATGGCGACATATGGCTACGTTCAAGATATACATTACTAGGTATATTTACTCGTAAAATATGTTTATGAAAAAGTATTTTAATTAGATTTCTACATAACAAACTTGTTTTCCTGTTTATGCGATATCATTTATAGATTATATATGCAATACATGTAGGTGTACGTTTGCGGATTGATTAAGAACCGTCATCGTTAAATACATTAATTCAGTAGTGAATATAATAAGATACTTTTACATCAGTGCAACCTCTATTATAAAAAAACTTTTAAAAATCAAACTTCTCGCTATTCAGTGCCATAATTCAAAAATCGCAAACCGCGCAACAAAACCTCTCTTTATTAAAAATTTCGTGGACATCCATCGAAAAAACGAAAAGGCCACACGCTCAGATCAAAGGTGAAACATCTGAAAGTCTAGCCCACTGGACGGTTAACCCGTTTCAACGGTCAAAGGGGTTACGTGTTGTTTATACTTTAATTTGACCGGATTACGTTGACGTCGTCTCCCGAAATATGTCCGCAATTCGTACAAGAGATTGTGGACTTTTTAAGCTTTCGGAATTAAGTGGATTATGGCTTGAATGGAGTTCTGGATTCTCCTATCCGTGGTTGATTATGGGGATGACGATTAAGTAATTTGTAGATGTTTTGTTTGCCATAACGATGGGTGACGTGTCTATGCGCCCTTTAAACGTTTGTATACCTAGGTACTGAATAACTGCGGAATTCAATATTCTGTCTATCTCTGGATTTGCTTAGTAGAGATAGAATTTTGACATTAGTCCCATACAAGTAATGTCAAATTCCTATCTCTAGTAAGCAAATCCAGAGATAGATAGGTTATTGGGAACGGCCGTTAATAAACACAATGTCTTACTTAAATTACTATAACTGATTCAATAATATAATTAGCGCTTTTCATATACTAGTAAAATCATGTTATCAGCTACCATCGTGATTAACTTAAAATAACGTAAATAATGTTTTAAAATGATATCCTACTCCTGCGTAATTATTCTCATAATACAAATGAGTTATTCGTAGAACAAAACAAAAGAACGTCGATATATTCTGGAATCTACAATAAGAGTTTATTGAGGTTAACGTAATAAAAGGAGCAATGCAAATAAAATGCTGATATCTGTTCCCAGTATAAGAAACTAGAGCATTTGTCTTATCTGCAATGCAAATGCGCATTTAACAATAAATAGTTACAAAATAAAACATCTATGACGTTAGTACATCGACTAAAAGTACGTAACTGTCAAAATAAGTACATCAATTTGAATTCAGATACAATCATAAAACAATTTTAGATTCCCCCTTCCAACAAGCGTGCGAAGTGGTACATACTGTAAGAATAATCCAGCAAAAATAAAAATTAAAAACAAAATTAACTGATACTTATGCCTATACACTGGCTCGTTACTAATTTTGTGGCTTCCGCGCTCAGCAAAACCTGCCTTTTGTCTCCCACATTACAGCTAACTCGTATCAACGTGAAAAGGAAAAAATAAATCCTAATACCCTTTTCTCCATTGTCAGCTTCGGCACCGAACTTCATTAATTTCGCAGACAATATCGGATTTATGTCCTGTCGGCAAAGCGTAAATTACAATGATTGGAATTTTTAATAGGCATCCGATCTTGGCGAGTAAGCATCGAACAATTTGTTAAATTTTTTAACCGACTTCTAATAAGGAGGGGGTTCTCAATTTGTGATTTCATGTCTTTTGTAGACAGCTCTCATGTCTATGTTTCGTTATTCCTTTTCACCTTTACTTAGCTGTCAAAAGGTCGTTGCCCTGGTAATGATAGTTCGTTGTATCTTCACATGTAATGTCTGCTGATAAATCTTAATAAATATGCTAATAAATAACACTAATTATTTTATTAGTTTGTCTGTCTTCATTTAGATTATTGTACTATTAATAGTTTATGCCATGTTGGTATTAGACCCTTTGACGTTATATAAGCTTTGCGTATAACCTAAATGTTGCCATTTAATATTATAACTAAACAGCCTAAGTGGCTGGAATATGTGCTAAACATTCATAGACTGACGAGATTAGAATGCCTTTGACTTGTGCGCATAATATTTATAGGTACATTCATATATGATGAGTATGACTCATCAATAATGTGTGGTTCAGCAGATTGGGATTAACTCGCGTTCAATCGCGTTTCAGCCTATCTATGAAATGAGGTTGAATAGGTTTCAGTTCTGTGATTATTATTAATCGTAACAGCTATTTGTGAATGTTGCCATCTTCTTCATTGATTTAATGATCATTGATGCTATATTCAGGTGGTTATACCACAGTATAATTATCTTATACAGTATTGCGACTCGGCCGTGGCCTTGAAATAAGTGCCTACAGCCGCGCGGTACGTAAGCATGAGATAGGGTTGTCGCTGTCGCCCACCTACAGCGTTTTAATTGCATCTGCCTACTTTGAGTTTCTATCTAGTTTTGAGATTGTAAATATATT
>NWSH02000537.1:6143971-6158111 GCA_002382865.2 Heliothis virescens
AGGAGCCCCCAATGGCTAGAGCTCCATGGTAGGTGGATAATCCTATGGAGAATAGACCGCTGACCACCTCCTCGAGAAGTTGTGGTTGCAGACCCTGGACAGTGAGGAGGTTAGGAGGCCCTATCCAGTCGTTTATGTTTACGTGTTTATACGCCAACGCTCACTGAGGACTACTATAAAAAGTTCTATTCAAAGTAGGCTGAAAATCAGCCCTTTTTGAAGGTGAATTTTTACAAAAGACCCAAAACGACCGTCTTTCACCATTTCTTATGTTTTTTGTTTGGACGAAGAAATGTGGAACAAACTCCTCAGCGACACAAGTCTGCCTGTGTGGTTTGAAGAACCGGTTCTAGACAAAATGAATAAAATAATACATGAAGTATAAAATGAATTAGATATTTACCCAGGTTGGCTAGCACAACCCTTCATACTCATACCGATTAGTAAAGCAGCTACAAAAATATTAAATTAAAATGCGTCAATTTGGTGAAAATAGGTATGGCTTTAGAGTGTGCCTACCACATATGCAACGAATTTTTGTGATTATACATCTACAACATTATTGACGCTTGAACCGGCCTGATCAAAGTATGACTGAAGACACTGAACCAAGCGTATCTACGGTCAGACAGCGTCTTCACACCCTCCAACACCTCTGAACGTCGCGTGCGAGCACGGGGCCTGCGAAACTAACATTAAATGACCCGCTCCACTGTTGCACGCACGTCTGCACGCAGCCCTGGTTCAGGAGAAGCAAGTTTTGTCACGTTTCTATCGCTCATTCCCCCCGCACCGGGGAAATGTTATAGTGGACTTTGCCCCGCAAGATGAGAACGGGGTGTACACTACTACGACTCTCGATCGTGCCCAACTCCAACATGATCATCTCGAGGTCGGCGATAGAAAAGCTGGGAGCAAGTTACCCCAACCAACTGCCGTGACTATGACCTTAGGTGAGGGCTATCTAGGGCGAAGTGTCACGGCAACTCTTGTCATGACTGCCACCGAACTGTTGCACATACGGTCATCACAAAACATTGTAATATACCCAGTCATCCCTGGGGTGGCAATAATAAGACTCAACAATGGCACGTCGTCGTCATCCATTCCGCCATGCTCTAGAGCAACAGATCCTGAGCAATGGTGCAAGTGGTGATGTTAGCTTAGCATGGAGGAAAACAATGATTTAGGTTCATTTTGTATTCTAGGTATATCCGTTTATGTCCTCCTCAGTCCTCGACGGATTGTGGCAGTAGCACAGACGGAAAGTGAAATAAGCTGCGAGGAACTGTATCTTCTTTGGAATATCCGTGATACATCTCTCTCTTTGGGGGGGGCTAGCAGGACTCTTAAGCTCTTAATGTCTGGAGCAAGACCACTTTCTAAGCCGTCGTACCTTAGCCTGGCCAGCGGAGGCGGCTCCGAGTGTCAAGCAACACATAACTAAGGCGCATTAACGTAACATGTTTTTAGACTCTGTTACAAATTTTTTGAATAAAAAGTAATCAAATCACTTAAATTATGATCAAATATCAATATTTTTCCAGTAATAACTCACTAAAATAATATAATTATTTGTTACTTCGAAAAAAAATGTCGAACACATAAAAACTGTATTCGTATAATAACTAAAGTGACTTAGTTAGTTGTCGCTCAACCAACTTCATGCAAAATTATGTCACTAAAGTAGTTTAGTGAATTTACGTCCTAAACGCAAGAGCAGTTTATACTAAATGTAATGAGGGAAAAAATAACTAAGAGACCTTAGGTATCATTAATGCCTACACGCCTTAAGTCAATTAGTCACTAAAATATTTTCGTTATTTTACCACCCTAAGCTTAAAGTATTTTACTGAACTTGGTTACTTCTGTCACATCGTAACTTTGTCATTTGAATAGATAGGAATATGGCGGTTGGATAGAAAAATAAAGCAAAAATTGGTGATAAGCATGGTATAAATAACTCATTTTACCTAAAAGTGTCACTTAGTTAATTGTCGCTCTACGGGGAAAATATATTACTTTTTATTTATTTATTAGCACAAATACTTAATAACAATATAAAATATTATTACATAATATGATTACATAAAATACTCTGTGAATAGAAAAGAATAGAAAGTGTTCAATAAAAATGCAAGTTGTTTTTTTTATTGATAGATTTAATTAAAAAAAAACATGATTATGTATATGACTAAACAAATCGTTGTTATAAATTTGCGACCGAAAAATATTTGCGCCTTGATTGCGATGTTCGAAATTCTTTGTTATTATATTAATTGAGGGTATAAAAAATCCGGTTGCGAAAATCGCGGTTGCTGATCAAAAACCAGTACACCGTCCGTTCGTCACTACGGCACACCCGCGACTGTATCATACTAAGAACATACCAAGTTCCGAGCGCGTAGGTATAGCTCGCGCGTCGTCCGTTTATATGAAGTTAAACTACTGTATGTAATATTATTACCGTGGTTATACTAGGCTGTGTGCCTCCAATTCAAACATAAGGGAACGAAGGGGTCGTTGATATTAAACACGTCGGTTTCAATTTCGTCATTGTTTAATTTTCCCATCAGGTTGAAATTGAAACTCAGGCCCTCTTTTTTAATACGCTGTTACGTTTTAATATTGTCCAGGGGAAATTTTAGGGGAGCTGTAAAACTCATCTAGCCGCCCCACCATAAGTAATTGCTGACAATTTATTTTTAGAGATTCCTTATCAACATTTTACGTGCATAATTTTTCCGACCCCAGTGGTGACAGTATATGCCATTTTTGTTTTTAATTTTTCATGACGGGAATTAGGAGTGTCAAATAATATTTTATTATAGAACTCGTAGGTACTGAATAAAGGATATTGTAATAAAGGACTTATTAAAAGCACCCGGACACCCGGATGTGTTCTTTTGATGAGTTTTTGGCGCGATAACCGAAAGTAGGTCATAATATTCGGCTGTTACTATTTCATTCGAGTTTCAGCTGTTATCTTTAACAGAAAACATTGACTGTTGTGAACCAGTTCTGTAATTATTCAGATACTCTTGGGAACGAATGGGACCGAATGCCTAAATATTGTGTTTTGGGAAACACGATTTAATTATCTAACGTCTACGACAATCTTAATTGTATGTGGATTTTTGCAATTCTATGATGTAGTAGTAAAACGAAAATCAAATTAAGAAAAGCCTACGACAAGCAAATCAGTTTTCCCAAAAGGTCACAGAGGTCAAACGCCAATCGCGCCACAGACACTAAAAACGTGCCATGTCATACATTCTTCCGAAGTAAACCGAACTTTTACGATAGGCCGGGAAAACGAATGAACGAACAAGATTGAAATATAAATTGTAAGATGTAAAATGCTGAGTGAAATTATGACATGTTGCGGTGGTATTTCCCACGGGTAACATACGGTCTATAATACCTAGCTTTCCCTCCGTGGCGTCAGTTCTCGTGTGAATATTAATACACACAGGTCGATTCAGTCATTTAGCTTGAATACTTTAAAGTCCTATACACCATCGTATGCTAATACGATTTCAAATTCAAAGGCTAAATGCCAAGGCCGGGTCCTTCATTATTTCCTTCCTACAACCTCCGCTATTGTAAACCGAACACCAATTATTTATTGAAAAGCAAAAAAAAAATATATCAAAATCATATTTCTTCATAAATTATGATGTATCATTTACATAATTGATGTACTGAATAAATTAGATGATAATGTAACTTGATACGCTATTAACGCGGACATAAAAAATGTCCAACGTAGAAGACTGATGAACTTACAAGATAGCTACTGGATTTTATTTTTACGACTCTCCCTTCATTACTTTCGTAATTAAAATAAGCTATACCGTTAAACGAGCGTAAAACAAACATGGCTGCCATATCAGCATCGTCCACGCAAACTAATCGATTCCTAGTATAAACAGAGATCAAAAATTGTTTCTTTATGTGGATTACGGGATATGAAACGTAAACTCGATGCGATTTTTCAATTAATATGCAAAGTGGTGTTATTTCCGCGCTACATTGGGTTCGGCAGGTAATGCCGTAAAAATTAACTGTTGCTTATGATGTCTTTCATTAAATTAATTAGCGTATTGTTGTGGAGTTTGTATTGTTCGGTTCATTTTTTCAATGTTTATTTCATAACAAAGCAACATAACTCACGATATCATTTTTATGTGGACTTTTAATTGACTTTTGCACTACAAAAGAAAATAACTAACTTCGTTTATCGGATGTGTGAACAGTACCACTGTGCATTGTATAGTTCGTCGTGGATGGATCCCTTTATTTGGCTTGACGTGGGCAGTGGGCAGGATGGGTCACTTACGTGGACAATAAATGTCTACAATCATACAGGTGGACCGATTGGGTTTGCTACGTCATGGTTCGAGAATATGTCTGTTAGCAAAGATTGACTTCTATCTGATAGGGATTTGAATAGGATTGAAACCTTTTTGGAATTAAATATTGAAATGTAGATTCGAAAAGCTTTACTTAAGATGCTGTGAATAGAATTGGCACTTCTTCATTGATCCATACTAGAATTTATGAAACACAATGGTTTCAAAGACTCAGCAATTGCATATAAATAATAATAAGTTTATTTACACTCGATAAAATGTAAGAAATAATTGTTATAGATATGCATTATGCACTGTATTTTCATGTTTATTCATTTTTTTTCCTGATGTTATTTAATGATCTTTGGGTAAATAGCATTTATATGAGCTACGTTTTCAGGTTAATCGACCTATTTATAAATGTTGCAGTGCAAATTGCATAACATTCAATTAACTGTTAATTAATATCTAGAAATTATCTTTTAGACATTAAAATTATTCATTGAATATAAATTCTAAATGAAACCTAGAAAAAATCAAAGTAAAGACATTTGAAATGTTTAGTCCAGAAGCAAGAAGGAAGAACCTAAATCCGTCCAAAGGATACCTTCAAATAGCAAAGCTATAAATGTATCCTCGTTCCGAATCCGTATCGCAACCGGCAAATAGCCGTACGACGTCGAACGATAAATTGAACCATCGTCTTTTCCCATAGATATAGAGGTGGGAAACACGCGAACTTGGATGTTCGACGGATATTTCTTACGCGGAACGGTTCACGTTACCGATCGTATGCTTAGAGAATAAAACCAACTGGAACCGCCATAAGCACAAATTTCTCGGTGAAAATTCTGTCTCTCAATTAAAGTCTGCCCAGTTACGCACGGGGGGCATGGAGGGAACTAAATTCTGAGCACAAGTTCGCACATGTGTCCAAACCTCTCCTCCACACCCGTCCGCTGATACATGGCCTTGGTTTCTGAGCTGAGCAGCAACTCGCGCAATGTTCAGTGACAACAAAAAGTTTTACACGATTTTCACAAAGAAACATGAGCGACTTTTGCACAGGAGAAGGCAAGGCATGGCGTCTCCGGTTGCTTATATTCTCTAAGCTCGTATGTGAAAGGGAACCATGTCATAATTTGCCATTATGGCCTCCAAGACGTAACGATGCGACTGCGTTATCTAACCGTTTATGTACACGCAGTTTATGCTGCGATCAACTTGCATATTGCCAATTTGTCGACCCTAAGATTATCGCATATACTTACTAAGTGACCAAGATACGTATTATCGTCTGTGAATGAGAAATTATTATTCACGTTAAATAATGTTTATCTTCGTCTTGTTTAGTTTAAGCGAACTAAGATTTTATAGTGCTGGCCACGTTCCGACTTACTTAATTTTGTACTGTCCTAAATCGCAGCGGGCGTCGTGAAATACGTTCGTGTCTGTCTGTATTGTCGTTTACACTATAAAATAAATTGTGTTTTCTGTAACTAACATACTAAATTATTTTATTGAAAGAACAGAATTGTTTTTTTTGGAAGAGGTAATTTTATATTGCATCTTCTATTTACTTACTCATTTCAACAGAGATGACCATTGATGACATTAGGTTAGAATCAATATGCAATCATAGATATAAAATCTATTAAACAATATTATGTTCAACAATCCAGCTTTGTTTAGTTATAGAAACAAAGGTGTTTATACATTCCATGTCACGCAGTTTATCATTCTAAATTAAAACACGCATCACATAGTATAATTTTATTCGAAAGTATATATATATTTGCCAAACGAAAATAGACTCTATTAACAAGATAGAAGGTACATCAAGTATGTAACATGAAGCCTTTAAAATCAATTACAGTAATATAGTTACGGGTGAATGGAGTCGCTAAAGTCATTTTCAGTGTATTGAAGTGTAAAGGGTTCCATTGATGCTTCAAACATGACTTGTTTCTAGAGAATTCAATTTTTCTTTGAGTTTGTTACAAAATACTTAGTTTTTTTTTTCGATTTTTTGGGCACATTATTGAGTTTACTTTTAAGTTGTCTGAAATTGGACTTGATAGTTTTTCAGACTAATACCTTAATGTTTAGTTTGAGTTATGTACTAATCTGGAGATTATTATCGTTGCTTGAGTTTTTAAGTTTGGGTATTTTTTTTTATTTTTAACAAAGGAATAATCATGATACTACTATATAGCAATATATGAAAGTGTTTATTATTAATTTTCAAAAGGAAAATGTATCCGGTGAACCTGTTATGTAATATATTAAACAATGACTATCTATTGTTAATGTGAGAAATATAATTATCAAAAACATAAATGCAGTGTATAAAATAAACTTGAGTTATTTTGGGATTTATTAGGTAACCTACAATAATAATTTAAAGTTTAATTTGATTGTTCAATTGTTTTAATATAGGTACAACTTTTAAAATAAAACTATTACAAAGGATCAACGTAAAAAAAATCAGTGTGATATAATTAGAGATTAAGTTGTAATTTGGGCTGTTATAAAATCATACCATTTTACTAGCTTCCGCCAACGATTTCACTCGTGATTTTAATGACAGGTCTAGTCTAAAACATAAATGTTCTGATTCAGTGTAGGAAGTACTAACCTATTGCATCGAAAGTCGTTACGCGTATTTATCGGTCTAATTTTTTTCGTACATTCAGTGAAACTTTCTCTTTTAACAAGTTTTGGTACTGAGATGACTCACAAACGAAATTAAATACTGATTTTATTTGCAGCTTAGTAAAACATTTGAAATGGGTACTTAAACCTATTATCTACTTATAGCGAAAACTTTAGTATGTAGGTATAAACTGCCTTGTTGGTCTAGTGGACGCAGCCCGGAGTTGGAAGTTGATGATTGATACACCCGTGCAGTGGCGTAGCGTGGCTATACGCCGCCCGGGGCGGAAGACAATTTTGCCGCCCATACGGTTTAAAAAAAAATACAGTTAAAAAAGAAATCCCAATCGCCAAGGCGAGGGTTGGACTAAGGATCAAAACCGTGAATATAGAAAGCGAGGTTTTTTTTCAGTTTTCTGACTGAAAAAGTAAACACTATAAAAAGTATCCGAGATCAGCCTCGGACTACTTTTTTTGAAGGATGTGCGATTTTTTTTATAGATTGAAGACTGAAAAAGTAAAGACACAAAAAAGAAGTTGGAAATTGAAAAGGGTCGAACGAAGCGAGCCCGGTTTTTTTCCTAGGACTATAAAAAAGTTACAAATAAAATTGACAAGAAAGCGCAAGCGCATTTTTTTTCTTAGATTGAGAACTTACAAATATTTCAGCAATTTTACTACTAACTTTGCTTCTTAACTTAGGAGTATTTTGAGACCAAAAAATCTTTCATGTTTAATTGAAGATTTATATCTTTAATTTTTCAAAGCAAATTCTTTTAGTGCACCATCAATGTCTACAGCAAAATATTGTTTCAGAGAGAAAGAAAAAAATATTTTTTTAAGAAGGTACACTTTCCAACTAGAGCAGTGTTTTTCGACCTTTTTCATGGCACGACCCCCTTTCCATAAAAAACTATTTCGTAACCACCGTTATTTCTTTTTTTTTCAAATGTACACATGTACATGTTTATACATTTTCGTAATTAAAGTCGGATAGTTGTAAAACTAATTTTTATATCTAATGCTTGCCGCCCCACCGCGCTTCGGCATACGCCATTTTTTCGATTTGGTATCAGAATGTACAAAGTACAAGTTTTGTGTCTAAAAGATAAAGACAGAAAAAATGAAGCGAGACCATTGAAAAGGCGCGAGCGAAGCGAGCGCGAATTTTTTTCTAGTTTTATCTCTAAAAGGTAAACACAGAAAAAAGAAGTGAGAGCATTGAAAAGGCGCGAACGAAACGGGCGCTTATAATTTTGTTAGTTTGATGTTTAAACGATAAACACAGTTGAGGATTGTAAATGCGCGAGCGAAGCGAGCGCGAAATTTTTTTTAGCTTGTCTAAGCTAAAAAAAAATTCGCTCTCAATACATAATTAAATAATAAATAAGTAAATGTTTATTTCTTCCTTTCTTACATTTTGCCGCCCCCTAAAACGTGCCGCCCGGGGCGGGCCGCCCCCCCCGCCCCCGCCACGCTACGCCACTGCACCCGTGCATCGGAGAGCACGTTAATGCCGGTCTTGCGTCTGATCTCTCTCCGGTCGTGTTGGATTGCCGTCCCATCAGGTTATGAGAGTGAGGGAATAGGGAGTGCACTTGTGTCTGCGCAAATACTTGTGCACTATAATATGTCCTGCGCAGCTGGCTGATCTCCTTATATGAGAACAGCCGCCGTGGCCGGCAATCGGCTAGGACGCCATCATCATCATGTATAAAGAGGCCAAACTTCAGCAGTTACATAAGAAAAAACAATATAATAATTTTGGTGGTTAAGAAAAAGAAACCTAGATACCCTTTTAATCTTCAGACATTAAGCACATTTTCCAGGAATTTTTAATCTCATAGATATTTTTCCTTGTTATGAAAGACAAAGAAATTTTTCCGACACGTGTATCGTAGAAATGCTCACTGATTGAAATTTAATCGACTTTGGAAGACAAAGAAAGGTAGATAATGAAAGGTTGGAATTGCTACATTCGTTTACCCTCACTCTTTTTCAAGTTATTTTATTTATTTTCAGGACCCACCTTTTATTTTTAAGGAAAAATAATCATCAAATACATCACAAAATTTTGTGAACGGACAGGTACACTATCTGAATACTTTTGTGTGTAAATGTGCATGCACATTGTCTATGTATGCGTCAGATCGGTAGCGCTTCATGTGCATGTACAATGTAATAATAATGGCGTCCTAGCTGATTGCTGGCCACGGCGGCGGTTCTCATTTAAGGAGATCAGCCAGCGCGGACACAGGTGCACTCCCTATCCGCTCACTCTCATAACCCGATGGGACGGCAATCCGACACGATCGGAGAGAGATCAGGCGCAGGACCAACATTAACGTGCTTTCCGATGCATGGATGTATCAATCACCAACTTCCAATTCCGGGCTGCTTTGTGAAAGATTCTGAAATCCACAATGCGATTTCGGCTCGTCCCGGGAATCCAACCGCGTGCATAGCAGTCGGCTTTGCAACTACTAGACCAACGAGGCAGTCTGACTGTACAATGTACATTTATTTACACACACAAGTATCTTTCTTTCTCAGCTCAGCCGTTTTCTTGACAAAACCTTTATAGTGAATGTATCTTTAAAAAAAATGGATTAAATTCTTCAGCCAATTTCGCCACTTCTTCTCCAAACAATATGCTCATCTGTGGCACCACTAACTCCATGATCCACCAATGATAATACCTTCTAGTACTCTCGAAGACGCGAGCTTTTCTCTCAATATATTCACAGTAGATGTTGAATAATATCGCGATATCGGGGAGAAAATGTATGTTCGTCTCGCATTTATGTCGTTCTGAGGATTTTGATGCAATGCATCGTAAATGGAAACATCGGCTGTTGTGTGATTTGAATTCGTTTTTATTGTTTGACAATGCATTCGCTTGAACTCGTGAATCAACGTGGGATCATGAGATTTTCTACCTTCTGTAAGAAGATGTTGGTGTTCTTATTCTCTTCTTAGTTTATTAGATCTCTAGATATGCTAGTGAAAGGATATTTCTAATGATAACACCCTTTGGTAGGACATTTTTGATGTCTTATTACAAGCTTTCACTAGCAGTTTTGACGGCCTCCCTTGGGTCTTATCCATGCACCTGAATCAAAAGTATTAATAACCTTTCTCGAATATGGGTTATCATAAAACTGGAACAATTTTAGAAATCGGTCTAGTAGTTTCAGAGATTAGCGCGTTGAAGCGAACAAGCAAACAAACTCTTCAACTTTATTTTAACTTTATAAAAGTATCTCTATATCTTCCCTAAATACCGTCCACGTCTACGTCCATCAAGATTCAATAAGTAAATCACAATGTAATAGGTACCTAATACCCACAGGAACGCTACCTACTTCCTACGCAAATCGTACGATCTTCGGGATTTTGCCGAAATTGGTTACTGATATCCTTGTCATGTCCGTTCCCTAAACGATATTAATGTGGACACGAATAAATACTGTGAGCGTTACTATATATTTAGTTATTTCTATTTATTGAAGGGCGAAAGATTCGGTTCGCCAGTCAAACTGTAATCTTCTTTAGTATTGAGAGACGTCGGAGAAATTCGAATCTTTTTTTAGTAATCCGTTCGTTCACCCTCATCATAAATACTGGCGAGCGTGACGCGAATAACAATGTCTATTAAAGCTTAAAAAAAAATACAATATTAGATTTACTCAATTTTTCGTGAAGATATCGAAATTGCTCGCATTTTTTCCTTGTTAAAATTCATTTTTCCTGTTACTGTTTTTTTTTGCTTTTCAATATCGCAATTCTAGGAAATTCAAATTCTTGTTTCATTTTGCTCTTGTTAGTAAAATGAATGAATATTAAGAATACTTACAAGTAATTACGTACTTGTTTCTATAGTAAGTATAATTAATTTATAAGTATTATTGAAATAATTATGAAATACCTTTTGGTATGTTCAAAATTCTTTTGAAGAAGAATACCTTCAGATATAGAATCATAAATGATTTCAGAACACAGAAAAAATTACAAGCAAAAATAAAAATGATTCAAATATCAAATAAGGACTTTAGCGGTAGTTCTTATGTATTCTGAGGGTAAATATCTTCGTAACCGAACGAGTGGCAATAACAATATCTGACCTTGCTACAGTATCGCCCCAAGACAGTTGAAAGCAAATACTTTCTCTAAGGCCCGGAAAATGGGGTCGCTTATAGGGTACCGCTACAATACTGGACTTGATAACATGTCCTACATAATCTGTTATTGCAGCTTTAACATTAGAGATAATTCACATGTTTTTCTATAAAAAGTATTCTAACACACACACGATGTTTTTATACTTTCTTCTGCCAACGGTTTCATCGGCGTCCTAAGGGAACTATGTACTTTTCGCACCCGGATACAAAATTGGCCTATATATCGTTCTGATGTAGAAGCTATATTTCTGCCAAGTTTCAACACAATTTGAACCGTTAGTACGTGAAAAAGTAACAGACATACATACACACTCACAAATATTAGTGTGATGAATTGATGACCAAGTTAAGGACAAAACTAAGAGTAGATTTTTATAAGCAACAAATTCTTAACTCATAAGTTAGCTGTGGTAAAGTACGGATACATGATCTTATACCGTTTCATAAAAATGTATAATTATTTAAAAGCTGACAGGTAAGTAGATTAATTAATTTAAAAATTCTCAGTATTTGCTCGGAAAAATGTCAGCTGTATTGCATTTTCCGATAATTTGTATTTTCCGATGCAGCATTGTATCATCGAATTGTATCATATCGCCTTTTGACGTTAATGGCGGCCTTAATAAAGTTTAAGCTTCCCATAAAAGTAATTCGTATTGATCATTCGTTCCATGAAAAACACTGAAAGGGATAAAAAAATAAAACTTTTCACATGGCTCTAGAAGTCGATGTCTGCAGGTCTGTTGAATGTGTTTATCTTGCCACCGACTTCTAGAGCCATGTGAAAAGTTTTATTTTTTTATCCCTTTCAGTGTTTTTTTGTGAAGTCGGTTTTGTTTTTTTTGTAAAAAGTTTTTTTATTTTATGCTTTTCAGTTTTCGGCTCTAAAATAAAACTATATCTTTAATACCCATACCCACCCACAGTGACAGTCGGGCCGACTGTTATAGTATCATCGACGTAAAAAAGCGTACGAAATTTGAAGAGTTCTCTCAATTTCTCCAGGATCCCATCATCAGATCCTGGTCTCCTTACCATGGGACCACCTGTGAAGAACACCCTTTCAAACAAAAAAAGAATTTTGAATATCGGTCCAGCCATCTTCGAGTAATCGGTGAACATACATAAAAAAAAAAAAAGAAAAAAAAAAAAAAAAAAGATACGGTCGAATTGAGAACCTCCTCCTTTTTGGGAAGTCGGTTAAAAACCGTTTCAAATTAAGTTTGAATGACAAGTAAGCAATTTCATTTTTTTGTTTGTGTGTATCCTCAAGGCTCTGAAACTACTGTACAGATTGAAAAAAAAAAACTGTTGGGAAGCTAGACTATTCCCGAGTAACATCTATACTAATATTATAAGCTGAAGAGTTTGTTTGTATGTTTGTTTGTTTGAACGCGCTAATCCCAGAAGTACTGGTTCGATTTGAAAAATTCTTTTCAGTATTAGATAGTCTATTTATCGAGGAAGGCTATAGGCTACTTTTTATCGCCGGGTGCGCGCAGTTGTTTCCACGAGAAAGCGGGTGAAACCGCTGGCGGAAGCTAGTTGGTTATAATTTGTCCGGACAAGAGAAGCAGTTCCCCCGGGATGCGAGTGAAACCATAGGAAACAGTTAGTACTTTCTACAAATGTTTATCAACCAAATCCATAATGGCAGCCACACACGATACAGTATACTTGCGCAAATCTGGACTTGCACAAGTATACTGTATCGTGTGTTGGAAGATAATTGCGCAAGTTGCTCACTTGTATACTTGTGCAAGTCCAGACTTGCGCAAGTACACTGTATCGTGTATGGCTGCCATAAGGGTCCATTTACGTATTTCATTATGTTGATGATAGTCCATTGATCCTACGTTCCTACATAACTTATTCCTAAACCTCTCCAAAGCAGGTTTTAATGAGGGGTTGTTTCGTTTTTGATTGCGAAAAAAAGGAAATAGAAAAGAAAAAAAAGGATAACGTCTTTCAAATTGAGGATAAATTTTCAATTATTGACGTTATTCAATTTAGTATGATATCGACTTTTAGTTATTTGTTGAATTAAGTACAGACAACAGCAGGTTACTCTACCAGAATCTGACAAATTTTATCAATCAAACATTAACCTTCCATTATTGTGATAAGGTTGAAAATCTATTGCAGAAATTTGACACATTGGGGTGACCTAATGTGATGTCGTCTACAACGATTTAAATAACATAACAATAATACTTAACTTTTCCTTCTACTTAATAACATATTATTATATAAGTAAAAAAGTATGTCATGTCCCTTCAAAAATTATATCGATATATGATTTTTGGCTAGAGAAAGTAGGCCGGGCTTTTAAACCCGGAATAATGTACGTTACCTGAGGGAACGAATGGAACGAACCAAGGAATGGGCAAAGCCACTTTGGAAACCTCATAAATATTTATTGCTATTTTATTCCAAAATAATAATGTGAACTATTGCTTCTAACGGTATTTTCGTAAAGGTTATAATAGACTTTTATAACGTGTAGGTACACAATTAAATGCGCTCTTGGTAACCTTACATTACAAGTTGTCTAGTAATAGGTACAAATGATGAAACGAAACTAAACTCAACTTTTATTTTTTTTTACTCTAATAAAACTTACTTCAAGTTTCATGTACTTTCTAATTAGGTATATCTTAGACATCAATGACGTGAATGGCTAAGGAAGACTTTAAAGTCTAAATTAGCTAATCTGCCTTGAGTAAGCTTGGTGACTACTGAAACTGCCTCGTTGGTCTAGTTTTCGCATTGCTGTGCACAAGGTCTCGGGTTCGATTCCCGGGACGAGCCAAAATCACAAAAATATAAACTTTCACAAAGTAGCCCGGAGTTGGAAGTTGGTGATTGATTCACCCGTGCATCGGAGTGCACGTTAATGTCGGTCCTGCGCCTAATCTCTCTCCGGTCGTGTCGAATTGCCGTCCCATT
>NWSH02000537.1:6169503-6196430 GCA_002382865.2 Heliothis virescens
TTTTCATAATGACCGGGCATTATGTATAATCCTCAATTGATCATGTGGACCACAACATATACAAAGAGCCATAATTAATTGTACGTACCTATCTATGTATCTGCTTCAGGTAACTTCTTCATATGAACTTGATCCTATGAGTAGTGCTTTGTAGTTTCAGAACTGCACGTTCAACTTTAGTTTAAAGCAGAGGTTTAAAGCTAAGTAATGGAAATATTTGGTTACCAAATGTGAGTGAAGATACTTCGATTATATATAACATTTATTTGAGTTGAGTTCGTAACCTAAAATTGAATTTAATTAGTAACTGAGCTCTAGTATTTTTTTTACTTTATTTGTATACTTGAATTAGCTTCTGCCAGCGGATCACTCGCGTCCCGTGGGAATTACTCGGTGCACACGGATAAAAAGCCTATAGCCTTCCTCGATAAATGGGCTATCTAATACTGAAAGAATTTTTCAAATCGGGCCAGTAGTTCCTGAGATTAGCGCGTTCAAACAAACAAACAAACTTCAGCTTTATAATATTGGTATAGATTAAAATCGAGAAACTTTAAGGACGAGGTCAGATAGGCAGTCACCACATCTAAAACACTGGTACTCAGCTGCATACTGCGAGTGGAAGCAGACCAACATTGTTGAGAAATGACAGATAAGCAGAGGGTGATGTGGAGCTACAATAAAAGTAAAACAAATAATAATTAAAGATTTTTTTGATCGCAGGAATCAGCATTATCCATCCAGCACTCGATTTATGCAATTTTGTAAAGTTTATTATCAGTTTAAGTGTGTTTGTGCTTACGTGTTTCTATAATAGTTATGAGATGCACTCTCGTGGGTAATTCTTCTAAAGGGCACGATGTGAACGTGGGAAATGTTTATGAAATTGTATTTGTGGTCTGTGAATTGTGTGAAATATATACACGTATAGTATGATATGTATAAACATAAGAGTATTGGAAATAGTTAATCATCAAAACCTTCTCAATTTTAGTTTCCAAGAATAATTATGATTGGAGACTAAGTTTTCTTAAAATCATAAAAGAAAAAACTGCAAGTTTTCGTTTCCCGTGCCACTTTAGCATTATTTTCTTAACCACCATTAAATCTAAAATTCAATACCTACGCATTCTATTACTTTACGTAGCTTAAGTAATAAATTACAGTAAATGCCAATAATAGACATAAAGTCATGACACGTTAGTTTTCAATCAATTCCTAAAATAGAGATGATACAAGAATAGGTGTTAATTGCATGTACTGATACTCTTATCGGTAAGTTTTGCGTCTTTCTGGACTATTCTGCAGAGAATAATGTTATTATTTGACGTCACTTAAAGTCACGTGCCACTAATATTACTGTGCAATAGCAGAACCATGAAAATTAATCGATAATTTAATTATTACGGATTTTATGATTACGTCTACACGTGTAATGTTATCAAATTGTTAATGTGTTTTATCATCTCAGAGAATCGATTGTTTCATTGACTTTCTCCTACTAATAACTATGCTAAAATGCAAAACTACTGAACTTATTTGAATTGAATTTGGCACACTAGATTTGGCGAAAGGACATCAACCTTATATCTGAATCAAGAATCTTTATTTGCTTATTAACTAAGGGAAGCAGATATTGATCTATGGACGCGATTGGTACCAGGCTGATCTGATTGAGCCGATTTTTTTTTTATCTTTCAAATTGTGTATTAATGTCAATAGTTGTAAAAGCAAAGTTTGCTATGCTACATAGACATAGCAAAGTAGGTATCAATTCTAAGTGAACCATGTCAGGACTTCGTGTAATCTTAAGTTTCAGTTCATGACTTTGCTTGAAGTGTATACGAGTGTAAAGCCTTATAGTACTAGGTTGGCCAGGCCAAACTTAGAGTACACTGTAATAAAAGTTACCCCGTTTTACCAATAAGTATCAGCTTCTACGATAGATTAAAAATTTATAGTTGGAAATAGTTCTGGTCTGTAACTCATATGAAGTTCGGCTTGTAGTTTTCATGCAAACTGAAAGTTTGCGAATTGGGCAGAGTTTTGGCGTTCTGGATATTTTAAGGCTTAGAAAGATTAGTTTGTTAAATTTTGTCAAAATGTCCTTATGAGAATCTCTATGCATTTTTAAATTAATTATGATGTACTGTGGTGATGAAGTGACTATTGAAACTTATTTCTCCAGTATTGATAACAGAAATTGCTGTTCTCTGAGACTCCTACCTGAAGAAGCCTACATCCTTTCTCAATCCATGAACTACTCGTGTAGCCATTTTAATGAATTTAAAAGTTATGCGTGGTAAACGTCAGACGGAGTTACTTTTGCATTTATAGAATAAGGGATTTGAAAGTGGATATGTCCAGGGATTAATAACCATATCGTGTGTATCCGCAGTAAGGTAACGGATAACTTATTCTTATTTGGTATTTATTGCGTCTATTCATCATTTCTATGGCTTGTAGCTATTTGCAGGGATATGCACGCAACCATTAACGGTTGATTGGTTTGCAGTCCGCTCTTAGAAAGGTATAAATAATTATGATAGATTTATATTGCATTATTTAACGATCTTTGGCAATATTGGCCTTAAAGTACTTTGAATTGTTCTTCACTATGATGATTAGATTCTGAAAGTATGTTGACCGTCAAAAAGCAAAAACAAAAATTGGGTCGAACTAATAACGACATAACGGTTTTTTGAGAATAGATGACCTACTTATATTTTGTTAAGTGGCAGATTAGATTAAAACTTCCAGCTGATACTTATTGGGAGGTTTAAACAAAAAGTGTTCTTATAAGAAATTTTTGAGACTTTTTAATCCATCAACGACAAAGCTAAGTGCTTAAGCTTACTTATTAAATTGCAATAGCTAAACAAGTAGCCCCCAAACAATACTTTCATACATTTTAATGATAATAAACTATTAATCTACTATCAAAGAGTGGCAGACTTATTAGAACTCTGATTCGTTCGCAACAACAGTGTTTAATCTCCGCTAAGAAATCGGAGCTTTAGACGTATTTTCTACGTAAGTAGATAAATATCGAACTCGTCTTGGCTATTTTCTTTAGCTCGCTGCAACGGATTTGCGGTAACAAAGAGATTTC
This sequence comes from Heliothis virescens, assembly GCA_002382865.2. NCBI lineage: Eukaryota > Metazoa > Arthropoda > Insecta > Lepidoptera > Noctuidae > Heliothis > Heliothis virescens. The sequence continues at coordinate 6,172,616 of NWSH02000537.1, forward strand.
GATTTTCGACTATTTATTTGTTCCTTTAAAAAAAACTTGTAGATGTAGGTACACTTTTGTTTAAGATTCTTTGGGTGAAGAGGCCCGTGCCTTGCAATGGGCCAGTATAAAGGCTGATAATGATGATACTAGATGCTTTTTTTTTCTATGTAGTGGTAAAGAAACAATTAGGTACGAGGCTGATCTCTTCATCTGTTTGGCTTTCTTTCTGTATTTAACAATATGTTTACATTTATAATATGTGCACAAAAGGTTAGAGTACTATTTAACAGTACCATATGAGTGTTTTTGAGGGAAATTCCAATGACGTAATCGAGATTGTTTATTATTTTCATTATTCCAATCTATGACCGTTCCATTTAAGGTGTTATTTTGTTTTAAATTAGCACTAATTTCGTTACTACTGATCGCTAACAGAATATCGACTGACAAATCTCAGACACTCGTCTGAAAATCAATTTCTTTACGGAAATTTATATCGTAGGTACCTTAGAAATATGGTACGGTAATATCGTAAAATATTATGTTTCTGTTTTCAACTTCCTAAATGTTCCAAACAGTAATAAACTGAACTCCACTTCTTGTGTCCAATAAATAAAATTTATACTTACCAAGATTCGAATTCCGATACAGTTAATATCAGCCACAATTTAGTGGTCACCGCCATTAATATCGCAACGTATTGCAGCTAGCACACGCATCTATTTAGCATCAATAATGACGTACGGAATTGATTGCGTATTACTCACGGTTTGCTTCATGAGTTAGTGCTAATATTAGGTTATGGTCGGTTCTAAGGTGCATCTCATCTGACTAGCCTTTTCCTTATATGTTGGGGTCGGCTTCCAGTCTAATCAGATGCAGCTGAGAACCAGTGTTTTACATGGAGCGAGTGCCTGTCTAACCTTCACAACCCAGTTACCCGGTTAACCCGGTACCTATTGGTAGGACTGGTTGTCAGACTTTTTGGCTTCTGACTACCTGTAATGACTGACAAAGATGGTCAAATCACAGCAAGGACCCACCAGTTTGTCGTGCTTTCCGAAACACGGAAGAACACATTATGACAAGATGGTCACCCATCCACGGACCGACCACGACAAGCGTTGCTTTGACTTCGCCACAAGCTCTTCTAAGAGGTTAGGTTCTAAGGTTATCAGTACTAAATCAAGTTCGTGAGTCACTTGATAAATGTTCCGCATTGCATTCATGCCACGCCAGTTCTTCACGCCTAGCGTGACAGTTGCCAGTTGTCGTCCTAAGTGTATTGAACAAGTTTAGAATTTATTGCTAAGGTGCGGAGAAATATATTTTTCTTCGTCTTTCAACTAGGTCTTGCTGATAAATAGATGGTGAATATTTTAGACTAGATTTGCTGCAGCGTCACTCTTGGAATATTCCCGTTTATACTTTTATCTAGGTGTGTTGAGAGAAGATGTATTTGTAGATTTCACAATCTATTTCTCTACACTCTTAAACTGTCAGCTAGTGCCAAACAATCTGGACATTAGTCTAATTAAGAATCTTAATTGAATTTGATCTAAACGTACGTCTCTCTCATCGTACCTATGGCAGTGTTGTCTATGAGCGTCGACAAATCCTACGCTCTTTGCCCTTGTAATAATCACGAACAGTAACTACCTTGTATAACCAATATGCTGATTTGAAGATAGAATGAGAATGAGGCGCATAGGGTACTGTACGGTCTAAAATCGTTTTTATAACTTTAAGTCGCCACAAATACCATTCTGCACAATCTCACGAACCCATAAAACCAAGAAAATAATAGCATTATAAAATACTTGCAATGTACGCTTAAAAACTGAATGTACGTTTAAAAACCGGTGATTACTCCAAATGTCCCCCAGGTGTGTCGTCGCTTACACCCCATTTGATAACTCCCCCAGGGGTTAGCGTGCAATATTAGCCACTTTCTGCAAAGAATTGCTTGAAATAAGACTAGATAGCGCTTTGGAAAATATGTTGCCGTGACATTATCTTAATATTGTTTCGCTACTATTGTTTGAAAACGGAATTTAAAGTAAACTTGCATTTTGTTTGTTCTTTGGTATTAAGGTGCATTCGACCACTAGAAGCGGGAAATTCAAATATAAAATGTTTTTTTCATGTTTTACCTAAGTTAACATTCAATATGAGGCGTGATCTTATGATTGGCGGTTATAATATCCCACAAAGTAATTTCTGATGTCCTTGTTTAACTCCGAAACTTCTTATAATTGAAATGTAACTGTAAAAAACTTTTTATTGCGAAATATCATAGTTTCGACAGTTACATTTTATATTTGAATTTCCCGCTTCTAGTGGTCGAATGCACCTTAAATAGAGAAGTTTATGGATCTGAGGAGCTTGCTGCTTTAAATAAGGTTTTTAAATAAGATAATTAAGTTGTTGTTGTACTGTGTTGCTGTAAAGCCGCGTACGCACGTACGAACAAATTTGTTGCGTTACATGATATGCAACAACTTGGTTCGCACGTGCGTACCACTATCGAACATCGAACACTCTGTTCGTCAAACATGTTCGCGGCGATCCTTGTAGTGTGTTCTGTATGGACGGTGTTCGAAGAGCTTTAATAAATGTTACGCAACAAAACTGTTCGTATACCTAGATCTGGGCGGGGTGCGGGCGCGGCAGAGGATCCCACCATCTAGGATCCGCTTTAGGAAACAACATTTCGTGAATCACTGCGAACATCAAAAAATTCTCCACTACTTCACAATCGACCACTTCTAACGGCGCCGTCATGGCTACTAAGATAGAGTTCACGACTGTTGTTCGCGAACTCGACTCGAACTATGTTTGCGTTCGTGTTCGAATATGCCGTCCATACGTACGAACCAAATGTTCGGGTCTGGTGTTTGTGTTCGCTATGTTCGTGTTCGTACGTGCGTACGCGCCTTAAAAATGCAACAAGCAAAAATATCTATATATTCTGCACTTTTAAATAAACTGCTTGGTGTCGGTGTGTGTGTGTGTGTGTAGGTATACATATATAATACTACACTTTTTATGCACGATTATAAACAGGGATGAATTTGTGGGCAGAAAAAAATATTATTATTACAAAAAATATTTTGTTGCCTGTATTAACTGGATTTAAACTTTTCTGGTCTCAAGATTATTACAAACTAAATTTTCTGAAGATTTACCTACTGTTTCAATAACCATAACTATGCAAAAGCATCATGAATTATAACTTACTGAGAGTAAAAAAGATTGACTGATTTCCGTTTAAAATATTTATCCATTGTTTTAATTTGTCATACACACAAAAATACCAGTCATACACATAACGTTGGTTGTACGAATAATTGGGCGTACAGCAGAATGCTGAATTTTTACGGTATTCAGTGGAAATTCCTCTATCACAAAAGCTGTGTCAATGCATTTAAAATCGCATTTAAAATACTTAAATTAAACTGTTAGCTGTCAGTCATGAAAATAACTTTAATAGGAATAACAGTTTTGTTATTTTTGAGGTTTTCAATATAAATTGCACTTATTTTTACTAGGTTGTCCAAAAATTCTGTCAAGTGAAAATTATTTCATTTTGAAACGTTGCAAACATATGTATACCTATACATCATTAAACAGCAGCAATTAATCATTTGTAGGTTCTTATTCATATAGCGAGAATACAGTAAAAGCAACCTGTGTTAAAGTTGTAAGCTTTTGTTTAAATATTTTTCTTAAGTTTATTTCAATTTGTATGTTGTCTTTTGTAACTTAAGGAGTTTGTTTTTACTTTTCTTGGTTATTTATTATAATAATAATTTACTTAATTGAGGCATCCCTACAAATATATTTCAACCATGTGTAAATATAATTTTTGACCTAACTAAGGTATAGAAAACAAATCGTTGCATCATCCTTAACTTTTCCATTTTCTAATTTAATTATTAAACTTATGCTTCATTAGATTAAACCAATACAGTAGTTTGGTTTCTTCAAAGAAATTCGTAATAATTTTCATTGGAAAAAAATATCAATACAAAAAATATATATATATCCGGTCGAATTGAGAACCTCCTCCTTTTTATGGAAGTCGGTTAAAAATAATTAATGTTTCGTAACGATGAATCACTGTTAAACCGCTAAACTTCAAGATTGTTTAACACTCCGGTCACATTACAAGTTAAACTAAAGTTAAACTGTTAATTGCTACACCTACCATAGTTTAGTGTAAACTTTCCTAACTTAACATTTAGTCATGTCCCTTCATAGTGACATTTAATTAGAAGCCTATTCACACGCACTGCTGAGCCGAACTATGCCGAAGTGTTCCGAAGTATTCCGAGGATATATCGAAGTCACGACGCCATTATAAATGCAGACGGTCGTTAAAGAATGGCTATTGCTACGACTAACTATAGAAATGGAAATTTTGTACGACCAAAAGCCTCCGTAGACTATAGACTAACTGTTGGCCGACTATCGGCTGTCAGTAGTAGTCGGGGTGCCGATACAACTCGGCCGATCGTTGATGCGTCGATCTATTACCTGATCTTCTCACTGATTAAGATACCGATAAAGCTATTGGAAGACTAAAAGTTGGCGGTCTGCGGGCTCTTTAATATAAAGCCAGGCATTCAAAGGAATTAATACAGAAATAATGCCAAAATAAATAAATATTTCCTGAAGGTTTGAAACAGAAACCAAAGAGCACCAAAATCTGAACAGCCATCAAAATTATCAGGAATTCATCATTGTTTTGAATACTAAAGCTTGTCTAAACTAGGCCAGATTGTAATTGGTGACACAAATTGAAATGCTCCACTGACTAGCCAATTATACTTACCATAGTGTAGATCTGTTTTGTATAAATAAGGCATTACGAAACAGTCTACTTGATTAGACTTAAAATGTGCAAAAGTGCAAATATTTCTTTTTTGCTTACCACCGAATTGCTTGCTACCATATATTTGCTTACCACCGAAATTGGGGTAGACCCCGGAAGAGATGGCGAGGCGATCTAGACGCCTACAACTGAGACTGGTGGGAACACGCGAAAGACCGAGAGGTGTGGAAACGAGATGGGGAGGCCTTTGCCCAGCAATGGGACAGTACCTATAGGCTAGCAAAAGCAAATATATTTGCTACTTAAGCTATTGTCAAAGTTCATTGAAATAGATTAATACGATTTATTCATCCACAATCCAGTTCAAGCTAGAGAAAAACTTACAACACCAATCAACGTTTCTTTAAAAAAAAAAATTGGATCACTAAGCGTCTCATAATTCGGTTCACGACCCTCCCTATTGCGTGTTCAACCATAATATTCGAAAACAATGTACAAGAAAATACAAGATAAATAACTACTTGACACCATGTAACTTTCCACTGAAGCTGAAGGTTTTATTATAAATGTTTTTGTTTAATTCCTGGCAAGCCTCGATACATTTTGCAATTACACGCCAGAATTGGTAAAGAGAAAAATGTCGAACCTATTGGAAATAACGTTTGCGATATATCTCGAAGAAATGTGTTAGAAACGATACAAACAACGCTGTTCATTTTTATTTTATTGGTTTTTCAGCATTTTATTTAGTTCACTTTATCGTCATTTATGAGTATTTACATTGTATGCAAACGTTTGAGTATGATCTACCAGACCATCAATAGATAAGCTTAAGCTTTGATAATATTTAAGTAGTCTAGACGCTCTAAGTACACATAATATGTAACTAGTCTATATCTACAAGGTTTTAAACAAAAAGCTTTTCAGTATCACTTAGGAAAGGGTCAGTGGACCTCACTAATTGTTTTTGACAATGTCACCATTTTTTATGACGACGTATTATTACTTTTACAAACAGAATTGTGAAAAAAATAGCTAACAATATGCAAATTAACCTTTGTTAAATATTCACTCTTAACCCTTAAAAATACAGTGCTTTAAATACATGACAGGACATACTGCGAACAGACAATGACGATCAGCACAGAACCTAGTCTCCCTAGAACGGCCAACAGAAACTTTGTGCTAAAGCACCCGGATATCTAGATCAAACTTTTGTTTGCTTTGCACATGCGCTTGGCTCCGTTTGAGTCTAATACAACTTTCTCTAAATATATTCAGGGTTAACAGAGGCGAATGTTTACAGTGTTTGGTCAGGCTTTATTACACAGAAATACCTACGTATCACTAGAGCTACAACCCTCAAATTCATTAGTCCAGCCTTTAAAATAGTCCACTTACTATACAGTACAGTCTCTTTGGTCATAAGCCTTTTCAATCCTTTGGTTCGAATTCAGACTCAAGTTTAATTGGTTTTTTCACCCAAAGATTTGTTGGTTGAACCCGGGATTAAAACTATGCCTGATTAATGGAGATAGGCCCGTCCCTTGTCACCTTGGGAACCAAAGGCCGACAACTGAAATAAAGTTTACTGTACGTTCTATTGACTCTTTAGGAGTATTGGAATGTGTATATGTTAAATGTGATGAAATATCTTATGGATCTAGCCTCTATAGAAGTACAAGTCCAGAGGCAGAATAAACAGCAAATGTTAATGCAATTTATTAATATGATGTCACGCTGTCAGTCAAGCGTGAAATGCAAGTCACGCCGGTTTGCGTTGCGGACCATGCACAATGTGCTTGAATATTACGCGCAGTGCATAATACGAGTATGCGAGCGCTGCCCTACGCGATAAGGCAACTGTTATACCCACTATTTACTAATCTTCAACACCGATACAGATTACGTAGAGTTGCAATCTAGTGGCAAACTTCCTAGAGTTTGTAACCCCGTCCAAAGTTTGTAGTTTGATATTCAAGAAGGAGCTGTGACGCGATTTTATTTCGTAACTTTGATATTTTTACTTTCGTCAGACTAAATATACTCCAATTTAGTATAGATTTCGTAACCGTTAGTAATAAAGTTATTCATTTAAATTTATTATTGCATGTTTTGACATTTTGCGACAAAATTGGTCAATTTTATATTTTTCTGTTTTTATTCGTGTGTTAAATTCCTACAGACAGCGATAAATTCGTAGTTATTAGCTGTTTCCTATGAAGTTGTATTTACTTAAGCTCTTCGCGTATTTCGACGTTAGAGGACTGAAATAAAGTGTGTAAACAGCTTTAGAGTGGTCGTTACTTTATACTTTGTGATGAGAGATCGTGGATGTCCACTGGTTTGATATATGATATGCAGAGATGTCGCACATGGTATAAATAACTGACTGCGGAGCGTTGACCGTGCACTGGGCTGCCATTTAATTTATAGAAATCATTTTTTCGATGACTGCAAACCCGAAGTTGGTTGCATCAGGATAAGGAACCCGTGACAGGACATCCGTTAGGAGATACTATATCAAACAATGGACTAGGTACCTATAATGAAAGTGATTAAGAGTATGGCTCGTCTTGTCAGATTTAAGTTAGATAAATTAATATCCGTATATCCGTCGTCCGATTTAGTCGGTATAAGAGGGCGACGCTAGTGAGTTTCCTGTCACAAGTAGCGAGAGGAAATTTGATTTATAAGTTTAGCCCCTAAATGTTGATCCTCTTGCTTAATCTCCAGACAAATGGGTACTCCCTTAGAAATAAGTAACTTTTTATCAGAACATTCCAAAGTGTTGGAATTTTAATCAAATAATTTGTAGCAAACATAATTTATTTGGCGGAACTAATTCCGTTCATCAAAAACAGCTGTTTGCATTGCGAGAATGCTTTTCAAATTAACGTTAGATGCAAGTTTTATGTGTAGGGGAATATTTCTCATTATTCGCCACGGCACCCTCGTCTTGGTCCCGCACTCCATTCTTTATGGCCTCAATATTGTTTCGGGAGGTGTTGCCAGCACAAAATAAATGTTTGTATGGACCCCGCGTGCCACGACCGTCGTCTTCGACGGATCTCACAATTTAAGCATTATTGCTTTTTGTAGATATTTTACACGGGTGAAGGAATTTTATTGTTCTTTTTGTTATTAATGACGTAAACAAAGTCAGATTAATGTGCCATGTGTGCGTAATGTGTGCTTTTAGAATTGTTCTTTGTGGCTTTCAATCCGCTCGTTAATACTTTTTATCGTTCTGAATAATCGAATCCAAGTGCTCGATCCCCAGAAGTATTGGATTGCTTTTAATTGAATTATTGTTCGGACGTAATTCAATTCTTTTGATTCATTACAAGTTTATGAATATTGGAGTGACCTGTGGAATAATTTGTGAGGATCAGGCTTTTTTAATTGGCTTCGTTTGCTTATCGTGAATGAAGCACCTACTTTCGTAATGTTATATAATCCTCATTCAGCATTTATTGGACAGTGAGTTTCGTTTTTATGGTTGTTGTTGGATTTTATCATACTGTCGTTTAATACCAGGGTGTTAGCAACGATTAGGTACTTGAAATGAAAATATTTTTGTAGTGTTATTTTAATTTATTTTGTAATACATAATTTCAAAGGATGTCAAGGTCTGGTTTTAAGTGCCGTCCTAAGGGAAATTATGTTATTCTAGTTTCTAATTAGATGTACTTAAAGACCTTGTATCAGTGAAGTTCCTTAGTCGCTTTTACGACGCTCTTGGGAGATATAGGGTGTCCCAATATACTTAGTAATTTCCTAGCCATGTCGTTGGTTGCTGGCAGCAACTGAAGTAGCTATGTACATTTTGCTTGGCAATTTAAAGCTTCGGTTATGATTTAAACGAAAATGACTGCCTATTCTCTATGAAATGTTGAATATGCTGCCATATTTACGCTGCGCCCGAACCGTTCGGAATTCGGCTCACATAACTAGAAAAACGTTGCAAGGTCCCACATGCATGAACACAAACAAAACGTTTCCTAAACAAAGCATTGTATGGCAATTTATCATTCAGCCGTTCATTCCCATTTTCCCTCTGCGCGCTTTATGTTGCATCAATATTTAACGAATTCTTTATCATGTAGCCGGAACAGCGAGAAAAGTCCATACATATTTTGAAGGTGCAATTTTTTCCGGTGGCGTAAGGGACGTGGGACCCTCGGTTCATACCCTATTACAGCCCCACAGACACGACCCCACGACCCCGTGGAAATAAATCAAGTAACCTACCTAAAGCAACGTTGCAAAAAGTTTATTTCAATTTAGAACGTACAAGAATTTGCATGGCGCACATAACTAACTTGTGCCACTACGAAGTTGGGAAGCTAAGACCAGGCTTTTAATTAACTTGTATTTCCCTAACTGCGTTATTGTTGTTCTAATAGACAATGGAGACAGTTAACGATAATATCTCCTTTAATGTCCGAACAAATACTAATGGCGAGAGACGCGTCGGTAAACAACTTGAAGTCCTTGTAAATAACAACTTAATTCCAAGAAAATTCTACAAGGGAGCAGAAAAATATCTGAAATAAATAATAGAAAGGTTTCTTTCTATTTAGGACGGACAGACAGGTTAAAGACCTGAGAGACAGGTATTGAGGCTGTTTTTATAGACAAGTGTAAAATAATATATTTTGATGGGATTCATGCCTATGGGCTTCACAAGTTGCCTTAAATACAGTTTGTATGGAACGTTAAGTATTTCTTAAATCTTTTGTTTTTTTCAATAGTCTTCATAAAAAAAACCCAGCATTAAAGAACTCAATAAAATCATAATTTCACAAACCAATTTTCGCAGTGTCGGTTACCGCCTCAGAGTTCACTATCAAGAAATTGAGGATCGACTAGCAAAACTTTCTCAATAACACCGTCAAGGAACTTCTCAATTATTAACTTTATTCTCACATCGGTATTGGACTGCATGATATTTGCGGCAGTATCTTATATGCCTACTTCGTTATACATAATGTAGTGTAGTGTGTACAAGCGTAGACAAAAGAGAGAGAGGAGTTCCAAAATGCGACTTAAATCATCGTCTTGTTTTATCTCAGCCCCAATCGAGACTGGTAAGACATGTTCTCTTAATACTATGTCTCCTTTCCTTTTTTCGAGCCCACTATTATCTAAGCACCATTTGCAGGATTGTCTTAAAACTTTAAGAGAATACGTTAAGTAATCCTAAGTAATGCGAATTTGGGCAGTTGTTTGTCGACCCCTATAATCTTTTAGAAGGGAATTAAGAGTAAAAGGAACTAAAGATGTCGAATGTCAATAAGAAGATCAAAGCTTTACAGACAATAGATTGTTTCAGAGATATAAAAAAATCTGATGGCTTTATCATAACGTTGGGTTATTTTGTCGTAAAGGCCTATAAATGTAGCCTGGAGAAGTCTTAGGAAGATTATGTACTAATCAGCAAGATTGGCAGGTAGATTAGTGGTGCTGGTATGATCTTTATTCTGAGGTAGGCTACTGGCAATACCGTTGCCGTAATCCCTTCGGCGTGTTTTATGATACTCGAAATGAAAGACGGTGGATTATCTTTTGCCGAGGTCTACACGTTGTGCAAAGAGGCTAACAAAGCAGCACCAGAAAATTAAATTTTGTACGTGGGTAAGATTTTTTCATTACTCTCTAAATTAGCATTAGGCGGGGGCTTAGCTTTGAAAGATGCATCTCGGGATTTCTAAGTAGATACGTGGAATCAGAATGTACAACAAATTGCGTTTGTAACTTTGAAATAAGTTTGAAGACACAGTCTACTCGTTCTATTTTAATGTCACTAGTCTATAAGCTTTTGAATTGATACTCGCAATAATATTGGTACTATTATAAAACACATTTGTGAGAATTGATCATCAGAATACAAAACAGAGAGAGAGTCAACGATCGTAGTGCATATGGATTAAAAATATTAATAAAGTTACTAATAGATTTAAAGTTATTAAATCTTTCGCTTGTGGTAAGCTTGGCTCTCATTAGCAACAGAAACTGTATTTAATTTGCATTTAATTAAACAAATGGACTTAAAATCTTGTTGTTCTTAAATCCCGTGGCTGGGAATTGGGTTGTAGACGACAATGAAGCTGGCGGTATACTAAATCTAGATGGAGGACGAGTATAAATGAAATAGTTCTAATTCACAGTTAAAACTAGAGAATTGTTTTATCTTTGTCTTCAATACAAATACATAGAGATTAAACTTATGTTTGTATTAGTGTAATAATCTGAGTAGTACAAATTAACTATTAAGGTACTTCTCTGAAAATAGATTGACAAGATTTGCAAATTAACCATAGCAAACTAATCATCGCCTCCAGCCTAAGTTACTTTACTCAAGCGAGGATTTCCTCTCATCGTGTAGCGTTCAAATCAAGTGATAGCGTCAACAAACATACTCGATATGCGTTTATATTTGTAGATATGAGCTAATAGATGCGCCACTTTGTAAGATAAACACACCACGCTTAGGCGATTATCTCAAAATGTGAACACATCAACAACGTCGCCTGGAATGTTAGCAGTTATATTAAATAGGTCTTCTACTGTATCAACATAATACATTTTTCATTTAGGAAGCATAATTAATTTTATTCGAATATAAATTTTCTCGATAATTTTTACAGACGCTTCTTTCTGAGAAATATTTGAGTTTTCTTCCTTTTTATGTGTGTATTTTAGCGACCTTTGCGAGGTTTTATTTTTGGATCTGTTAATATTAGATATCCATTACGTAATTTGAAAATGGATTAAGTAGTTTACTTTGTCAAGCACGTAGGCGTTGCTACAGAATAGAAGAATTCTGTATCAGCTATTTGTTTTCTAGACGCTAAGCATGAAATCGTGTTAGAGTGAAGTGGATTGAGTTTGAGAAAATTCTGTGTTAATTTTAAATGAGTTTGGAATTACGTTAACTTTTTTCGTGTTCCTGATCGCTTATTTATCACGACGTACCTACTATTTATAAGCTACTGTTAAAATATTAACCGATTTCAAAATTTTCTTCTAACTAGAAAAATATACATATACTTCGTTCTCACACTGCACATAGTGAAACAGCATTTAATTGGACTAAATGTCAACCAGCAAAATAGCGAGCTTAATTTACATTCTTCTTTCAACAGTAAAAAGCCAACACAAATAAAAGCTAATAAAAATACCGAACCGCAATATCGGTCCTAACTTTCTTTCGAGCAAACATTTAGCTGTACTCTCAATTGCAACTATAAATGTTTTATGCATCCTTCTCCCTCTTGCGAGCATTTCTGAGACTCGAAAAGTTCGGTCGAAATCTTTTTTCCTCACAATGCAAGCTTCAAAGTCAATAGTGACCTACTTCATACGGAATCTTTCAATTTCTCATGAACTGGAACAGAGTCGCTGTATTTGTGATTGTAACCTAAATAGTTTTGAAAACTTAATGCGTTTTTGAATTGTGAAAGATGAAAGAGGTTCATCGATAGTGAATCTTTGATTCTACTTTTGTATATCTTTTCGAGATGTTATCGAGTAAATAAACAATGGTTATTAAGTCATCATCGATTCATGCTATGCGTTTTCTAATTTCTGTGTATGATGTTGTTTTGACAGTTAGTTTGTAGACCTTTCTTGCCAAACATCCGATTCGTTTTTGTAATCCGAATGTTTTTAACTGGAAAGACATTCTGTACTATTAGGAGGTAGGAGAGTTCAAAATACTTGTAACCAAATATATTATTTTTAATAGAATTACAATTTCTCATCGTTTTGATTGACACATTTTGGGAGACTCATTTTAGATTTCAAAATATAGCACACAAGAATATAATTAATCTTAAAATACAGGATAAAAGTGAGAATATCTGAATTCCTTTTTCTATTTCCGTTGTAAACTTGGCGAAGTCTGATGAATAAACTTTGTATTGCTTCACTTGGCCGGGGAGGCTACCTGACGTGAATGACGTCACCGTGTTAAACTCAATTTAAAGTTCCACTGTCAAACTTCAACTTGCTTTGTTGTAGATGTATATATTTAGAGCAGAATGTGTGATAGGACTTGATATTTTTGGTATCAGCAATTTGAGATCCATAAAACATTTTATCGTTGGCCCCAAAAAGATCTTCGTTTTTTTATGCCTGTTTTGAGATATGATTAAGTACGGACTTGGAATATAGAGATTTGTTCTGTTAGAGCTGCACTTATTGGTTTTATCTTTAATTCACATGCACTCAAAACGATAATTTAAAAATTATTCAGGCCACTTAAACCAACAAAATTCATTACAATGGACATACTCTTACAAGCACAAAACGAAACCAGCAAAAGGAATTTGGGTCAAAATTTTTAATTTCTACACGAAAAGCAAAACCAGGAGTCCGGGGTCAAACTTCAGAAAAAATCCTCTCCTGGTTTTCAAGCCGTGCAATGAAATTAAGTATGCGGCGCTCTCCGTATGTCTGTGACCCAGTTTCTGAACTGACAATCGCTGAACACATATATTTTAGCGAACACGTCAATATAATTGAGATACACAGCTTAATTGAAGGAGTATAAATAAAGACTAACCCTGCAATCTTCGTGGCGTCTAATGCCCGGTTACAGTAAACAAGAAACGATTCGGTTTGCTTACGGATGGGAGATTTAAGACGTTTACTGTATGTAGTCGTTTAGGTAATAGACGTCTAACTTTCAATTGTTTTGGTCGATACGCAGCTAATGAGCCGTTCAGTGGGTGATGTCGCCGATCGAGGCTACGCTATTACAACCGATTCTTCCTATGTAGTTTTTGCTGTTAAATGTACGTTAATTCAGAGGCGATGACACGTGGATATTTTAAGTATGCCAGTTAAATTGCTTACTTGTAGACAATACAAAGTGATACGGCAAAATAATGGTTCATACTGTTGGCCCCTGAAACCACAAATTGTCGGTAGACTATTTTGTGATGCTTAATGTATTAAAGCTAAATTGCCCAGAGCCAAAGTTCAAACCTCAGGCTGTACATGCAGAATAATAGAAAAACCCAATTAAACTTTGCTCGATCTGGGGAAGGGAATGTGGAGCTTCGAGTTTTCGATTATGTGTAAGAGCTTTATTTGAATCTAATGAATAAAACTTTTTATGTTTTATTTGGAATCTAGCTTTGTAGCCCGAATTTCGGCAAATGGGGCCACGCCTCGGCGAACAGGTCAATAAGACGATGGACACAATTATTCATGTATATCGTATTTCTATCGAAATAAATTCCGTATCTCGTAAAAATGTCATGTGTATTGAAATTATTCGAGAACTTTCGGAATCCATAACACATGGTATGGTACATTTACGTAAAATATGTGACTTTGTGAAGATTCCTTTTCTGAAGTACGTCTATATTACAGAAGATATTCCTTTACTTATGAATTTACCGCACCAATATTTGTTACTATTATTATTTCCCAAGGTGGTTTATATTTGCATTCCACTTTAATCGTAACACGAATAAATGTAGCGACTAATTGAAATTGAAATTGGAAACAGATAGCAAGTGGCAATTAATTAAATTAAGAGTATCAGTGAACTTTAAGAATTGTTTATTCATTTTCTCATGTACCATGCTGACCTAATTTGTGAGGCTTTCAGTGGAGCGGTTTCGGAGTTCAAAGTGATTGTTGATAAACTTTTGTATTAAATTAACTTTGGCAATTTTCCAAATGAGGCTACTAATAAAACTGATCTAAGTAAATAATGTAAGCCTCATTAGCCGCTGTTGTGGTAGATAATTGTTTTAATTAAAGTTATTCATAAATCTCTCGTAACTTGAATACTAAAATATTTCCAGGGTTCAGTTTCAGCGTTGACACATTTATTAATTTATGCTGGTGAGCGATTGTAAGCGATATCCGAGAGGTTTAAGAGATTGCGAATGGATGGTGCTATTAATTATGCACCGCTTAGTTGAGCTCGACTGTGACCCAATTTAGTCGGGCGCCTCCTGCGAACAGCTGCGATCGTGTCGCTCTCGACTTAACTCGTCGGTTCTGATATTACTACGTCTATACACGATGTCAACTCGCCATTCAATACTGCCTTTCTAATATTAGCTCGTAACATATGCTATTCCATATTATCATAATGACATGCTTGCTTTCACAGAAGGTTTTGGCGTAGGTGTCCCTTCTTAGACCATTTAGTTCGCTAGTAATGGGTAAGTCCCCTAGTCCCGATAAGGGCGAGTCCATTGACATTAGACGGACATATGTAGGGAGTATTGACGGCTGTTACTGAGAAATTCCAGAACGGAAACCCCAATATCCACCCACACTATACGTATTATGCGTTTGAATGGAAACTTGGGGCCAGTAATAAGCTAAATGCTTACAGATAGTACTGCTGTGAGAGACAGTGCTGACTGCAGTAGTTTCGTGGAAACGCGGAAAGACGTGAACTAGCATTTCATCATGAAGTAGGAAATGATCATAAAACTGAAATTGCTTAAGACATACAGCTTCTACTTGATTGACGTGGTGAAGTTCTGAAAGGTAACATTTATAACTTTCTAGTGTTAGTACCTACCTGTGATATTTTATTGGATTGTTTACTATATTTAAAAAAAATGATATCAGCACATTGCAAGCCACAATGCTGTAACAAAATAGCGCAAAGCAACAACCACTGCAAAGTTAACGCAATTAAGGAACTTTGCAAATAGATTGCTTAGTTTGGCTCCCACATTAACAAGTTTTGTTTCACTTAGGTATTCGCTAGACAAATCCTTTCAAGTCGAGATTTTGAAACGAATTAAAAGAGTCTTAGATATATTCAAGTCTCCAATCACAGAAAATTTAACATCAATATGTAAACCGTATTACGAAGTTCGAACTCATCAGCGTCGTCGATAAAGTTTGCAAATCTTTTGGGGTGAAAAAATAAAGCTGCTTTGTTCTCAGCAAATGTCCTGATTACTAGCTCTGAAATGCGTTGACTCGGCGCTCTCAATACCCTCCTATTTAACTTCGCTCATCCCGCGACTCTGGTATTCCGGACCAAGTTATCCTGCTTCCAAGTTGGTCCTTCATTTGGTTTAGTTCCGGACATCGCCAATCGCCTCAAGATTGCGAATTTGCAACTTTACACCGTTACGCCTCCCGTGTGTCCTCACAATTCATTGTCAACAGTTGTTAGTATTCTCTAAGTGCTCCTGTTGCATATCAATGACTTCGGATGCAGTAGTTTGCAGTTTACACGCGTTGGCTTTTATTTTTATCCCATCGGACTATGTAAAGTTTAGCAGAATATATTTCCATTTATTTAGTAGTCCAACAGATAAGCCAAGTTGTTTTTTCTTCGGCTTGTTAGCTTCTGAAAATGTGTGATTTCGGGTTACTTCGTATTGCCTGTGTATATTTGATAGCTAAGCTCTTCTTATCCAAGCAAAATGATAAAGATCAACTCGCAGAATATGAGTTCAAGAAAAGCTCCCGGGTAGGTGTTTTCTTCCTTTAAAGTTCCTAAGTAAGTAATGTAAAATTCCTACCATATATAAAGTTCTTTGTTCTTCCGAATTGCACGTTCTCTAGAACTTTCAATATAAACTCCAATTTTGGATTTAGCACGATCGTCAGTTTCAAAAGTTTTGAAATCGACGGACGTTTCGACGGGATAGTCATTTCTATCGTCGAGTAAGCTGTGGCTAGCCGTTCGGAAGTTCTACGCTCTACGGAGACTTCGTTAATACACCGCATCCGAGTGAAGTTTTGAGTCAGTCGGGGAAGACTTACTTATAGCACTCCTATATTTAAAAGGCAAATTGAACGAGTCACGTTTTCTTGCCGTGTAGGTTTTTATAAGCTCTTTTTCTCGCGGTTTCATTTCAACAGTAATGAAACATTTATGTTTGGTCTAGATCCCATTGTGAAGGTGAAAGTACCATTTTTCTCGGAACTTGTATTCTCTCATTAAAAGTGAGCACTAAATAGTTTCTATGAAACTAGACTAGATGTTAGAGATATTAAAAACTTACATACAGAAAATATTTTGTCAATTTTATACTTAGTATGTTTTGCGTTCCTTATAAGCTTTTGTCGAATAAGTATAGCAAAAATAAAACCAGTAAGTAATCACTAATCAGCCATTTTGAAGCCGCTGTCAAGTTTGATTTCGATTTTCGACAAAGTAAAGTAAGAATTTAAGCTAAGCCGCCTTAACATTTTGTTTCTTTATTTTTCTTGCTCAAAGGTACTTTGCCATGTTTCCAATAATCTACGTAATGGCTTTTAAAAAACGTTTCATTATTTAATGGACGCCTCCGATGATAACAGACGCGACTTTTGAAAACTCGACTAAGTGAGAGATGATGTTGTTTGTTTAGGGTTCTGTAGTTTGTTATATCATTTGTTTTGTTAGACTTTTAAATGGAGATAAATTCGATGGCTGATTTTATAGTCGTTGTGGTTTCGTATTTATTTGTGGCAAGCCAAATATCCATTACACTTATTTATCATTTAAAATTATTATGCGTTTTGATACAGCACAATTATTTGTACAAGATTATTTACACTCATTACGAGATCCTATGAAATAATTATCCTCCCATTTAATTATTTGTTTCGATGGAAAAATACAGTATGAGGTAATTGGATCGTACAGATTTTTAATTACGTGACTGTTCCCTTAATTAATATTTTGTTTTTTTATTTTTCAGGTAAAATGCTGTCAAATACTACCTTGCGTTGTTACACAAAACAGTCATGGTAAAGTATATAGGCATAGTATTTTTGTGTTTTATAAAATTTTGCTGTAGCAACACTGCCTACGTATAAACCTCATTCGATTATTCTCTTTGTATACGCGACAGACAATAATCTTATTTCACTTTTACCACGGCAGTAAAAATGTAATAAGATTAGTTTGAGCAAATAAAAATAAAAGCAATGTTAGTTGAAGTATCCAAACACAAGATCGTGTAATTATACTTTTTGTTTTTTTCTAGTATCAAGAAACTGTAATTGGTTATGTTTTATGGTATACAGCCGGTTCTTAAGTTGGGAGGGGCTCATCAGTAATTATGATCACTGATGGTGTACACACTAGTCACGTATTCAGTGGTCACTAATAGCTGTATAATTTATAGTATTCAAGTAATGTACATTGACTGAACTTTTAGTTCTGTTTAAAACTTGCCAGAAAGGTTATAAATTGTAAAACAAAATTACAGGCCGTATTTCTCGTATATACTCAAATTTAAGAACAGGCCTGAGATAAAAAAAATCTCATATATTTCACACGCTTCAGAAATATCGAAGCATCGGTCTGTGTCAAATAAAATATTCAGCGGGCGTAATTTAAAAGCTTCCGGGTCACTTACCCAGGCTTACTTTGTCATCCTACACTTGATTGCGCTAATATGCACCTTAATCCCTCGCCTTACGACGTAAAATCGCTTTCTAAAAGTCATGTCGAACGTTTCTGAAGATTACTTGGCAACATTCAATAAAAAACATTGTTAACGTAAAATTTTACGCGTAATTCACGAGTATTTTCCTGTATACAGTATAATAGGTTTCGCTGATTATACTTGAAGAAGTTGAATATAGCAATAATTTGTTTTGTACGCGCTTAATGCGACCTTCAATCTGCGAACGCGATTTTTTTTGGGAGGTTCCGCAATTTAAATATATTGTGGGTAATTTAGACGGCGATGCTGGTAACATTGTACTGGCGCTACCAATTCTTATCTTTGCGTATGTCCGCGTAACTGATACGTCTATATTACTGAAGTACTTCTGTTATCGCGATTAAAATGTGTTATAATATTCGTATTTATAATATTTGTTGGTACATTGATAAGTTTATAACAATGTACATTATCTAATATTTGTATTTGCGAATAAATTTGCTGCTAGCTTTGGTCGACGTGAAATCGAACCGGATGCAGTGAATATATCAGTATTTTACACCGAACTATTGTTTATCTGACATCCTCTGCCATAACCCAGTTCCTTGGTTAGTACTGAGCCGCATTCTGACATCTTGAAGTGATGTATTTCGCAAAGAGTTATGCATGAGCAATAGTGCAGTCTCGTCTTGATTTGAGAGCAACGGTTTTCTTGGATATTTGCCCACTTTTAGGGGTAATTTTACAACTGAAGTAATAAGAATTATATGAAGTTAAAAGTCAAGTATAATTATAAAACCTTTTAAAGTGCAGTTTATTTACACCTGGCAAAAGAACGATAAAAGAAAAACAGCTTCGTCCAAAATGAGGACGAAACAGTCGGACGACGTTCATGAATACGTATTTAAATAAAAGCTTTTCACATACATATAAAATTATTATATTTAGGTACCTACTAATTTGCTCAACATAATAACATGGAGCACTTAAAGCCCGCACCGCAGGCAGATAACAAAGTGTCATATGCTTCAGAATAAATAAAATGTAGCACATTTCCAGTATAAGTTTTGAAGGAAGGTTTCTGTTTCATTTTTGTTTGAAATGGCTGAGGTAACTTTAAAGTTTGGCGTAGCGTTGTTTATTTTATGGCTGTCATTTGCGGGAAAAGTGACTTGGGTTTGCAAAAGTATTATGTGTTTTTGCTATTTGTTCTATATACAGTCTGAAGGTGACCCAGATTATTCAACTACAAATAAATCTTAGGATAATTAAGTAATCTTATACAGTATCTGTGAGTAAGATGCTCATCTATACTAATATTATAAAGCTGAAGAGTTTGTTTGTTTGCGTGTTTGTTTGTTTGTTTGAACGCGCTAATCTCAGGAACTACTGGTCCGATTTGAAAAATTTAAATCAGTGTTAGATAGCCCATTTATCGAGGAAGGCTTTAGGCTATATAACATCACGCTGCAACTATTAGGAGCGAAGAAATAAGGGAAAATGTGGAAAAAACGGGAAAAAATATTCACCCTAGAGGGCTTTCGTTGCGTGCGCTGCGAAAACGGTTCAAGATACTAAAAAATTATGTAGGAAAGAATTATTCCTCTTGAAATGAGCTAAAAAAATGTCCGCGACAGTATATGTCTATCTTTTAAGATTAACTCTCTAGAACCGTTTTTATGGTAATCTTTGGTGGAAATGAATGCATTATTTGTTAAGAGTTGTATCAACGTAATAATATTAATCTTTATCCAAATAAATAATAAATATTGTTGTTGATTAAGAGTATTTAATCTATACTAATATTATACAGCTGAAGAGTTTGTTTGTTTGAACGCGCTAATCTCAGGAACTACTGGTCTGATTTGAAAAATTCTTTCAGTGTTGGATAGCTCATTTATCGAGGAAAGCTGTAGGTTTCTTTTTATCCGGGTGCGTCGAGTAGTCTTCTGTCTTCTATCTTCTCTTCTATATAAAACTCCAAGTCCTGACTGATTCACTGACTCAACATCGCAGGGCCCAAACCCGTGAACCTATAAAGCTGATTTTTTTCACAGAGGTTCATCTTAAGACTCTGACGCGTGTTAAGAAAGGATTTTTTGAAATTCGTGTCCTAAGGGGTTGAAATAGGGGTTGAAGCTTTGTATGGGGAATGAATATTAATTACGAGTTTTGACATGAAACTTCGTGTAGTTATTCCTTGAAATAAATAAGTAATTACGTGTTTCACGATTTTTTGAAATTCGTGTCCTAAGGGGTTGAAATAGGGGTTGAAGCTTTGTATGGGGAATGAATATTAATTACGAGTTTTGACATGAAACTTCGTGAAGTTACTTACTCTATAAAATAGGGGTTTGGTAATTTGTATAGAAGGCTTATGATTTTTGAAGAAAGTGACATGAAATGTGGAAGATAGGTTTCCCTTAGGGTGTAGACATCGCATCGCATTTTACGAAAATCTACTCCTAGGGGAGTAAAACGGGGGTTGGTAGTTTGTATGAAAGTCCTATGTTTTTGATGTGTTTACCTGATGCAGAACCGCAACAGACGAGCTAAACTATAAGAGATACAAGAATGGTGCCATTGTAAAAATTTATCCACGTGATGAAATTTTTCTGCTGAGATAATTAATTTGAAGATCTAGAACACCTTATGTGGAACTTCAAGAGCCCAGCTATACCTACTATAACACGTGTATGAATGATGTCTTAGCAAAAGTTGTTGAGTCTGGTGGGTTGACTTACAAAAATGAAAGTTTTGAATCGCCTCGCGTATTCAGTCGCTACCGGGCTCTTAGAATACGACATCAGATGCTTCAGATCTTTGATTTTGACGACCCCGTTGTCGCTGGCATAAGCGACATGATCCGCGTACGAAGTCGCGGGCAGAAGCTAGTCTATACTAATATTATAAAGCTGAAGACTTTGTTTGCTTGTTTGAACGCGCTAATCTCAGGAATTACCGGTCCGATTTGAATAATTATTTCAGTGTTAGATAGCCCATTTATCGAGGAAGGCTATAGGCTACTTTTTATCCGGGTGCACGGCGTAGTTCCTACGGGACGCGGCTGAAACCGCTGGCAGAAGCTAGTAATTTCATATAGATCGGTAAAGGAGGTTCTCGGATCAGTTCTTTGCATCCTAAAAGGATAGTCCATGTCTATGACCAATTTCAACTAGATTGTTCTCTTTGCATTAAAAAACTGAAATAAAAAACCGGCCAAGTGCGAGTCGGACTCGCACACGAAGGGTTCCGTTCCATTATCTTTGTTTTTCATACAAATATATGAATAACAAAGTTATAATTTGCGGTCACTGAAAAAGTGCTATATCTCAAAAACTACTGACTGTATCTTGTTCAAACCAATTTTGGTTGGTAGTTTTTATTGAGAGCTATAACATATATTTTTTTCAGATTTTTCACTCTGGTAGTTTAAGAATTAGAGGGGGGGGACACACATTTTGGCACTTTGGGAGTGTCTTACGCTAAAATGATTGACTTTAGGAAAAAGTGGTTTTAGAAACCTCAGTACCATTTTTTAAGACCTATCCATAGACACCCCACATGTATAGGTTTGATGAAAAAAAAAATTTTTAGTTTCAGTTTCATGTATGGGGAGCCCCCCCTAATATTATTATTTTTTTATTTTTGTACGAAAATCGTAAAGCGGTTAATGAAATACATCTACCTACCAAGTTTTAACTGTGTAGTCCTAATAGTTTCGGAATAAAGTGGCTGTGACATACGGACGGACGGACAGACAGACGGACAAACAGACAGACATGACGAATCTATAAGGGTTCCGTTTTTTGCCATTCGGCTACGGAACCCTAAAAATCAATTACGACTTTAGAAGGCAACTACATATCATCGAACTGTATATTTGTCCCAAAGATAAATCCTCAATTTCCTTTAAACATACCTAAGTATAAAACTAGTGAGATTAATAAATAAGAGGCCGCAGAATATGTTTATCTCGTTTATCCCGCGCCAGTTGTTGGGGTCAGCTAAGGGATACGCGCCGTGTCTATGATAACGAGCTGGGTTCCGTGACCCCACCCATCTTCGTACTTTATTCTTGTGTCTTAGTTTTTATATATGAGCTAACTTGTGTTTGAAGTTCTTTATAAATATTTAGGTAAACTGATTTTATTCTACATTTAATCTATGTATACTAGGTAATATTATAAAACTCAAGAGGTTGTTTGTTTGAACGAGCTAATCTCAGGAACTACTGGTCCGATTTGGAAAAATCTTTCAGTGTTAGATAGCCCATTTATTGAGGAAGGCTATAGGCTACCTTTTATCCGTGCGCCGAGTAGTTCCCACGGGACGCGGGTTAAACCGCTAGCAGGAGCTAGTTATTATATAAAACATGTAACGCATGTCACAGTATAGATCCTATCTCATCATCCTACCTCAATCTCTCAATTTATTTAAACAGATATTCAACCTTATCAGTTATCAGAATGGTGGAAGTGTGATGTTTAATTAGTGAAATTTGTCAGTTTCGGATAGGTGGACCTGTTGTCGTCTTTTCTTATGTTTTCAGCTACCTACTCTCTACTCATCCGGCTCTCATCCTTTTCACGAAGAACATCGTAACCGCCAATAATTCCAAAAACTGTTATAAGTACCTTATAATAAGGTGTAAAATCTGTTGTTTTCGTGGTTAATATTGAAGCAGTATTTTTGGATTTTTTGGCGGTTACGACGTTCTTCCTGAAAAGGTTCGATATGTTGTATCAACTACGTTATATTCACAAACTATGTGTACCTATATAATTTCTAGAAAAGTCGAATGTAATTGGCACGTGTATTTAAGTTTGTGAGTTCATCCTTATTACCAGGCTTTGATTTCCAGGTATCCGTTAACTACCCACTCTATAAACTAGAAATAAACGTAGATTTAATAAGCTCACTGTTACTACGTACTCGGTTTAACCGGACCACTTAATGCCTCTTGATAATATTGTAAAGAGCTTAAGAACAGAGAAAAAAAAATTCATTCTTTGCAAACATTTTTAAGTTACAAAAAGTCAAATTATGTATAAAAGCATTTAAATGTACTTATTTAATTTCAAAGATAAACCAATTTTTACACCTACCTATATCAAATACGTGTTTATTTAAATGTACAAAGGTGTAGAGGGCATGTAAGCAGTAGGTACTGAGTTGGGTCTTAGTGTAGTCTGTGACGTAGTGATGTGCCGCGGCGTTGACCCCGCATCGATAACGCTATCTGTGAATAATTACTCGGAAATATCAGCAATACTCGATCCTTTACTATAGGTTTGCATTATTTTATTAAAGGCAATGTTACTTGGTATTTTTGATCTATTTTTAAGTCCAACTCCTAGAGAAACTTATATTTGACACATACATTAGGGTGGTCCACCACTATATGGCAAAAAAAAAAGTTTCAATCAGAAGAGTAGCCACCCCCTCAATTTGTTACGTCTATCGTCCTCATTATATGACAAAAAAATCAGCCTCCTATCTTGCGTATAAATGGGTGCTCAACGGCTGTCTAAATATGATTATTTTTACAAAAAGCTATAAAAGGGTTAAAATAAAAATGAACATATTCAATATTATAAGTAAGTATTTTTTT
>NWSH02000537.1:6200003-6227119 GCA_002382865.2 Heliothis virescens
TTCAGAACAATCATTGTGAGCTCTATTAGTTTCTTTGTAATCATCGCGGACCTGTTTTTCTCCAGTAATAAGGCTCTCTCCGGCCAGCAAGTCATTTCAGCAAGTCTATTTACGTCTGAATCGAGTTTAAGACCATCGTAGTGTTCTTTTGCTAGCGTATTCCAAATTTCACGGAATCTCTTGAACACGGTATTTGTGGAGAGCTTGATGGCCCAAAGCAAAGTGTAAATGTTTTTGAAATAATTATTTCAAACATATGATGCCGACAAGCAAGCCATAAGAGATGACGACCTGTCTTTGCTTCCAGAAGAGTGCATGCTCCTTTATTAGCACCGGTGTTAGAGGCAGTAGTTTCAAAACTCATCGCTCATGTCTTGTGGGGATTCCAGATTTACTCCATACTTCCATGACTTCTTTAATAACCTCTTGTGCAGAAGTTTTCACGTTTTTATATTCATTTAACAGGTAGTGATAACGAAATAATACTTCCTTAAGGGTAGGAAGTTGGTTAAGTCTTGCCAATGGCTCTAAATCTCAACAACCAAGAAGAAAAATATCGTCTTTTTTTCGAGTTGATGAACACATTTTGACACGGACTCACTCACGATCCACTAATTATGTAGCAAAATTGTTGTTGCTTATCTATTTAGACACTTAAATAGTTTTATTTATATCATTAATTATTTATTTTAATACACAAAAATGGCCTATAACAAAAAATGAAAATTAGCACTTTTTACAAAAAAATCGAAAAGTTAAATGCTTTGAGCACCCACTTTTAATAAAGCCACCTAGTTCAAATTTTACAATGTTATTAGTATAGATACGTGTCACAAATTTACCGGGTGGCCAACCTAAAAATCAAAAAAAAAATTTTTTGGACCACCCTAACATACATAGCTAATAATAATATTCATCGATATTATCGACTTTACTGTCTAAATAATATAAAGCATAAAAATTTAATTGTAAGTTTGGTATCGATAAAACTTATATCACGAACGTTTTGTAGTACTTAATATACAAACTCATAAAATGAACTTGGGTACTATTTTATAGTCTACAAGTACCTACCTACACGTCAACGACATACAGGCGGCAAGGTAGCTCATCTAGGTTAACTTCAAATGTTCGCATAAAACTTTATAGTATTCTAAATTTACCCTAATATGCGAATGAGCGATATTCGTTCGAGAACTCGTGATAAAGAAAATAACTTAGAACTCACGTTTGTGAGTAAAACATTCGATAAGATAATAAACGTTATACAATGGTAGCAAGTCTGAATTGAATGGGAAAGTTGGGAACAAGTCTGAACAAGTTTAGTGAAGTTTAAAGTCTCATTTACTAGCGTAGGGGTGAACATGTTCTCGCCTTTTTATAAGTAGGAAATTTTAATGATATCGTTACACATTTTTTCTTTCTCATATTCATTAACTAATTAGCTATATAGACCTTCAAAGTCATTGGATAACGTAGATGTAGTGTCATGACCTCGGTTAATCAATCAAAATACAATGCGCGGCCTGGACTTCCCCTGCAACGATTCTCTTGTTTAAATCGTCAATACCTACAGGAAAAACCCTTAACTTCATACCTACTCTATATAGCAAACAAGTTTTTAATGTTCTATAATATATGTAATCTATGAATGCTACTGCTCCCTTTTTTGGTAACATATAAGAAAAGAGAAATAGTCTAAAATCTAGCCGTTCATCTATTATAATTGCTATAACTTCGGTATGACTGGGTCAAAATCACCGACAACATAAACGTATGATTTTCTTAAAACTGTTTACTTTGAAACTTATTCTGAAGTAAGTATTAAGAATAGTGACGTTTATGGTACCTCTGAATTTGGGCCTAGGTAAGAGTTCTAATTCTCCATAATCAATATTAGATTTGTATCAAACATCTATATCTTGTAGGTAATTCAAGCGTGACTTGTATCATCCAGCTAATATCATAATATCGACGCAATCGAGTGAAACAGACAAAGATGAGATAATTAATCGATTGTCAATGATGGTGCCGATTGCTAATGTTCCGTGTACAGACACCAGCACAGCAACCTACCTTACTATGTCAATTTTCTTCAATGGATTTTCAACCTTATCACTATAGTGGAAGGTTGATGTTCGATTGGTAAAATTTTACAGATTCGGGTAGGTAGACCTTTTGTCGCCTGTATCTAATTATCCATATTTCGTCTATTGTCATTACTCTGAAGTGAAATTATCAAATCATGCGTTCGATTTTAATTAGCATTGCTGGGTAATTAATTATATTATTTTCGTTATATTTCCATTTTCGAAACGATTATTATAAGTCCTGTTTTATACGACGAGATGCAAGTAATTGAGAATTAAGACAATAGAATATCTCGCTGTTTCGTCTACCAGCACACAAACAGCATTCTTTCCAAAGATTCTGGGAAATTGAACATGTATCGCAGTTTGCTGAAGAACATTCTCGTAACTACAGGTCGTAAATATTTTTTCCTTACTGAAGTTAGCTACTATTAGGACAAACGTCAAAATGTATGACATCAAACGGAAGTCTTTAGAGCGGCATAGTTATTTGACGAGAGCTGTAGGGTTTTGCTCGTACATTTTGACTGTCGTGAAGTCACTAGTACTCGTAGCTAACTTCAGAGCGGGTACGATATTCGATCGAAAACTGTGCTGAAAGATGGAAAACCAATGGAAAACAATTTTACACTTATTTTTTTAATATTAATACTTTTACCTCAATAATTAGTATCAGGCGGTTAGTCTAGTCAGCCATGATAGATTATACTGCGCTGACCACGTCATATGCTTTAGTAATGGACAGAGATGGAACTTTGATTGTAGTTTCACGCCCCATCTGCTAAGTTCTGGATGCTGTACTCAAGTCATTATGTCTGTTACTTAGCTAACTTGCATGATTAAGCAGTATGTAAGTATTATGTATGACGCCCGTATTCTGAAAGACATCAGTCTATCTGGCATTGTTTATTAAAACGTAAACGTTCTCACATATTTACTATAGAGCGGTCCAAGTGTGGAAAAAAAATATTACAATCAGTTGTTCATTGCTATGCCTCATTTATGAGACTAGAAATTTACTTTTGCACTGTTAATTTTATTATTTATTTCAATATAGCCTAACGTCTTAAGAGGATTCCATTATTTTAGCTTATGTTTAGCTTAGCCATATAAAACATACGCTAAAACTTATTCAAACATCTAAATTATTCACACAGTGCTGTAAGAGAAATCTTGGGCAGCAACAGTGCATAATAAAGCAAAAACCTTTTGATAATAAATACTTAGTGTAAACAGTTGGAAACTTAGAATATAAACAAGTACTCTCAAGATCTTAAGACTATTGTATTGTAATTGAACATTAACTTGTATTGTTTAGTTATTAAAGTTTTCAAGCTTTGCTTAATAAACACGAACTATTTGAGCAGACTCTCCTCTTATTATATCGTTCCCAGTATTGATATTACTTTACAGCTTTGTTTAACTTTTAATTATCAAGAACTAGCGATCTGCCCTGCTTTTACAAAGTCAATAATGAAATTATTATACCGACAACAATCTAATGGAAAATAATTTGAAAATACTGAATTTTAAAAACCTCCGTTGTCGCAAAGATTCAGAATTTATCTGGGCCACTTAATTTGGCGAAAATAGTCTATTCACTTTATTAGTTAATTACAATTCCCATAAGTAGCACCTGTTGCTTGTTCACAATTATTGTCTTTGCAATCTAACTGCCATTATCCCCTATTTAAACATTGATAAACAAATCAATTTCCAAATTGGAACTACGCATACAACGCATTGTATGTTTGTTTGTTTGCTTACCGTCCATATCTCTAAGCAAATACTTGCCTAACGTCGCCACGATTGCATTCAGTCAAAATTTAGTGCGTCGAAATTATAGGACAGGCGGTCGATATGTACTTGGCCTTAAGCCAGAGTATTCTGTCGCCGTTTCTGCCAAACTTAAGAGGAAAGCCAGTTTCTCGCTTACGTGACAAAGTTATAACATGCCTAAATTACTTTTAACAATTCGGAGCTAAATTACTTCTTCGCTGAATACCGAGTTTAAGAAATTCTGTGATACCTTTCTCCAATTTATTTAAAGGTCTTGAACAAAGGCAGCATCTGCATTATGAAAATTGGACCGCATTTTACGTGGCATGAAATACGTAAAACAATACGAAAATGAATGTATCAAATTGCAATTTCACAATTTTAACGCAACCATGATTTCTATCGCTGCGTTGTCACTAATTGTAATTAAGCTGGCCGGGGATCGTAATCATGATGTGTTTGACACACAAAACATTATACTGGAACCGTGCACAATGGTTCTGTGCTCTGAATTCACGTTGCATTTATATCCTCCTAAATTTTCTCACCACTCCTGAGGCTAACCAGGCTTAATTCAATTGCTAGGTCGATGAGTACTCCACTATTGGCTATTGGCTAATCATTCCTAATGATAATATTATCTATCACTACGGGTGTTTCCAGGGTTTTCCTCTTAAAGTATTGTGCGGTATTTACATCAGCATGATCGCGATAATATACAGATTACATAGGGGCCCACGTCAAGCACGTTATGATTATGTTTATCGTAGGTATGGTTTTTCCCCATCCATGCACTTTTCATCGTATTATTATCATGTGTTTACATGCTTCTGCAGTTTTTGGCGTCACCTGAATAAATTATAATATTATTTTTTTCATGCATTTTATTTTCTTTAATTGGGTGTAACTTACCATCGTCGATTACACTGTTGACACAAAAATGATATCTTGTTTAGTCAACTGTTGAGTAAATGGTTCCAAGGTCTTTGTATTTACCTACTTGATGGCTTAATTGAAGTATTTTTTATTTGAGGTAAGTAGCAGTCGTCGTACGCCCTCAATAGCCTATTGATTGGAATTGTATGGCCACTTAGTTACTTTACTTTCTTTAGCATTTCATGTCGGTCATCGGCCTTCTCTTCGTAAGAAATTGCCTCGTTTTTTAGGGGAATTAAACGTCAAGTTGTTGATTACTGTTGACCCAATTTTATGGAAAGTATAACGGGATGGCTTTTAATTAAGCCACTGAATAATTGATTTTGTGTTTATGATGAAAGATTTCTTTTTTATTATTTATCCCGGGGTTTTATGATTACAGAGGAATCTTGGTTTGACCTAAATACTATTTCAGATGAAATGCTTATTTAGCTTTACACCAGTATTCGTGTGAACTAACAAAACCGACCCAAAGCTGCTGCTATATGTTCGGCTTTTATTTTCGCCGAAGCGCCAAAACCGCTAGCTCCCAACACTATTTGGTTTTTCGGGTTCACCCTATTTTATCAACAAACTCGATCAGCATTGATGTTTTCATTTGATTTCTCTTACATCTCGGGTCACGAAAGCGAGCTAAGTTTATTAAAGTTTGCCTAATAGGCGTTGTTGGATCCCTAGTCCGACTGACAGTTCACTAGACAGGGAAGATGGACTGCCTATTAGCAACTGTGGTCACTGGTTTGTGCACCTCCATTCACTATATAATTTAATCTATACTAATATTATAAAGAGGAAAACTTTGTTTGTTTGGTTGTAATGAATAGGCTCAAAAACTACTGGACCGATTTTAAAAATTCTTTCACCATTCGAAAGCTACATTATCCACGAGTGACATAGGCTATATTTTATCCGGGTACGGGCAGTAATTCCCACGGGATGAGAGTGAAACCGCGGGAAAACGGCTAGTTATTTATATAGTGACGTCACAAAGCCTATCTTTGTCACATCGCTCGGTTATTCCGATAATTGTGGAACCGAGTATGTCCTACATTCGTGCGGGTCGCCGATGGCGTTTTTGTTTACAATTCGCATCGACGGCTGCGCCAAATAATTCTGACCCGCATTTGTACACTCAGTATTTATCTTTATCTTCGTGTTCCCAAAATTATCTTGTACTGTTAAAATACGAGGTTTTATCATTTTACACGGTAGTAAACGTTTATGACGTGGGAGCTGTGCCAGTCTTAAGGTCGGTCTTCTAAAATTATTAAACGGGTAGCGTGCGAGAAATTGCATTTTCGCTTTCGTTATCATAATATGGAGCTGGGGATTAGGTTCTTTATATTTTAAATTGCGTGGAAGTCGACACGCTACGTTGACAGTTAATTTACTTACTCGCTTGAATATCAGTTTGTTAAAAACAAAGGACCATCGCGTGGACTCAGTGGGCTTAACCGCGTTTTGCTAACATGGAAATCTGAATTTAAATTAGGTAGACTGCATACTAAAAAGGTTGATCTATACTTGCTGTATAATCCAGAGAGTCCAAACTTCATCAACATCATCAGCTTATTGCCATCCACTGCTGATCGTAGACCTTCAATGAGCACCAATTATCCCAGCTCTAGTCTTATCCTGTTATAAAGTAGTGAAAGATGACTCCCAACAAATTCCCGCACAAAACACTCACTAATTCCACTACAACAGGGTAATAACAATCGATTTTGTTATCCCAACAGTCTCAGCAGCGCCGCTCAGAATTAATTCTATCGAGAGAATTAAATTTGAATTCACAATGGCCGTATAAAACTGGCCATTCATTATCCTACACGCGGACATGGTTCCGATAACGGCTTGCATTATGTAGTCGGTCGTTTTAACGTGAGCATTTTCTCGTATGTGGATCATATTTTATGGACGGCTCCATTGGTCATTAGCTCACCGCGTTTATAGGTCGGCCAGTGGGTCATTTAGAAGACCGGGTAAGGGCGGTTAAGGGCTGGATGAGTGTCGTTATCGATTCTGATTAAATTTTAACATCGATTAAAAATCATGTGGACCTTTTTTAATTGCAAACTCTACCTACTTGTATTTATCTACGTGTTTAGATGTAAGGATGTACCTACTTATAGCCACACGTTCAGGTAGTGTGTAGGTATGAGTATGTACAGACGACAGCAGGTCAACGTATACGAATCTGTCAAATTTTACCAATCAAATATTAACCTACCCCCATTGCGATAAGGTTGAAAATCGATTGCAGAAATTTGACAGATTGTGGTGACTTGATGTGATGTCGTCTTTACATAATAATTGTGACAGTATTTCCACACAAAATCTGATTAAACGTGAAAAAGATGATAACGCTGCCAAGTCATAAACTTTAAACATTGTTAGCGTTCCTATTTTCAAGACACTTTGTTTACGATTTTCCCTCTTATCAGCAGCTCGAGATATTTCTAAATGTCAGATGCCACCAACCAGACACGTTAAAGCTCCCTTTTATTATTTTCTTAATAATTTAATCGAGTTGTATCCGTTTCAATTTTTTCCTTTTTATCTTGAGTCTGTAGTTAATTTATTTCAAGACGACTGACATTATGTTTATGTACAAACAAAACGTTTAAAGTTTACTGTCTGTCGGGCGTATAATTTTATGTACTTACGTGTTTTTATCTGAAGGATACGATATTTTATATAAGTTATTACTTTTATGAGGCTTTATTTCTTATCTTGTAGGTCTAGTCTTTTGGATAGGTCTTTAGTATGACTGGTATTTTTTATTTATGTAATATTTAAACAGAATTTGTGTGCGGTTGATGGCTATGAGATTTTTATGCTTTATCAATATTCACTTGTGTTTTACTAATGATTTCCCCTTATAGTTGTTATTTGATTGCTAATTATCTTGATAATGAAGTGTTGCCAAAAGTTGGGCTCCTAAATTAGCGGTGCTGACTTGATAAATCACTGAAGACCCTCACTTAAATTACTTTTGAAACAGTTGCTAATAGACCCTCTTTCATTCTATTTAGTATTATTTGCCGCTAATTAATTTCTTTGGCTTTCAATGTTTAATTAATGTTCTTTATTGGGTACTGGTTCTTATGTTTGAAGTAGGTATTTGTATTACTTTATCAAAATTCTTCTGCCTTTATCCAATATTATTTGGGATTACCTTAGCATGTCTTCTTCTTCTTCCATATTCTTCTACTTGACGGCACCGCGATCTGGTATTCTTTCCATGTGACAGTACTTATTACTCAAATAAGAAAATAGACGTCATAAATATGAGATTGCCGGAATAAGGACTTTAAACAACTGCGGTATTACGGCTTCAACTACTTGTTTATTTTTTGTACTTCTGTCACGGATCACTAGTTGCATTGGGTCCAGGTCATTGCAATACGAGCCATCGGTCTATTTAATAAGAGTTAATTTCCTTTGCAGTTAATTCGTTCACTTGGAAGATTTTGCTGACAGTTTAATTTTTTTATGATTCTCAACTGGCTGCAGACAGCCTTATTAAATATCTTTAAAAAAAAAACAGCTTTATTGCGAACGGATTGCTTTAATAATCTATTTGATACGAAGCCGTTGGTATACCTGGTTTAAATTACAGGCGTTCACTATTCCGACCTTTTATTGTTGATGTAGAAAATGTCAGGTTTTTGAACCGTTCACCTTGAGCTCATTCGTTGTACTACTTACGAAAAATAAACTATCTTAACAGCCCCGCCAATAAAACTACGATATCATAAAAACAGGAAAACCGATAGCTATTCGAAATACGACTGCCCTTCCGAGTTTAACTAAGTTTATTGTACATAATAAACGCCGGTTCCAAAATTTCGGAATAATCAAAGAAGGGGTATATAAACTGTTGCTTGTTAATTGAACGAAATCATTTAGTTTTACAAGCGAGTCAATAAGACCTATTAAATGTCAGTGTAAATCAGGGTAGACATTTCAATCGTTGCTAGATACTACAAAAAGCAATGCCGAAGCAGAATTAGAGGTCAAAGTCTCACTAAAGTCTAGACAATTTATTACTGAAACAGCGTTAGTGTCGACAAGTAGGATAACATCTGGAAGGGCAACGGCTTGAAACCCGCTGACAAGGTCACTTCTCACTGGAATACAAAAACCGGTAACTGTACGCAAGGCAACAATACAGGCACCGGAGTTATGACAACACCCAATTCCAAACTCAAATGTGTCCGGTTTTTTTGTCATCGCAGCTACGCCGTCCGGATCTCAAATTCGCAAACAATTCGCACGAACTTTGCCAAAACTTAGCGCAACGTTAATTTCAAGCGCTTTACTTGTCAAAAAGTTTAGCAATTGTGCCCGTTTGAGTAAGGCCGACTTTATGAATTAATCTTGAACGTAAGACAGCGATATTTCAAATTCGGGCGTAATGAAACTTTGATTTCGAAAAATTGGATCGCCATCTCGACCGGTCTTATTTTGGTCATAATGAGTTTTTTGTGTCTGCTGTTTGGACAAATAAAAAATTTGACTCGGCCTTAATGGCTCAGAATCGCAAATTGTTTTATAACTTAAAAGCTGTTATCGCAAAATTTTCTTAAGAATTAATGGGGACACGGGAACGATACAGACATTGCTTATCTTTTTGTTTTAATGTTTCTTGGATTTCTTGTAAAGGAAGATTTGTTTCTCAAAATAGACTTAAGTTACAACAATATTTTTTTTCAAATTGACCTATTTCCTTATATCTGAGTTAATTTTAAACTAGGAAAACATATAGGTATGTACCTACAGGTAATCCCGTTTCGTCGATCACCTTCCATTGTTGTAATTCCAATGTGTAGTCACACACCTATATTCTATATAGATGCAGAATTTAGGTCATCAGCCTAACAAAGACATGAATTTAATATCCGAATGGACTAACCATTAAATATAATTAATTTGTAACAATAGCGAATTGCAAATGCCATTTATTCGTTTGATTGAAAATAAAATAATTCGCAAGTATAATGTTACTACGTATAATGGCTCATTTATATTGTATTTTATAAATCAATGATGGTAAAATTATGATTGGCCGGATATTCTAAATTAACGCCAAAAATATCTAGGTGCCTAAAAGCTTTCTGATGGGAACCCTTTTTGCGAAAGTAATGCGTGATTTTTCGAGTCCCTTACTCTAAAAAACCGGCCAAGTGCGAGTCGGACTCGCACACGAAGGGTTCCGTTCCATTATCTATGAAAAACAAACGTACTTATTCCCTACAATTAGCCAAAACACAAATATATGAGAATAACAAAGTTATAATTTGCGGTTTCTGAAAAAGAGCTATATCTCAAAAACCACTAACTGTATCTTGTTCAAACCAATTTTGGTTGGTAGTTTTTATTGAGATCTATACAATATATTTTTTTTCAGATTTTTCACTTTTGGTAGTTTAGAATTTACAGGGGGGGGGACACACATTTTGGCACTTTGGGAGTGTCTTACTCTAAAATGATTGACTTTAGGAAAAAATGGTTTTAGAAACCTCAGTACCATTTTTTAAGACCTATCCATAGACACCCCACAAGTATAGGTTAGACGAAAAAATTTTTTTTTAGTTTCAGTTCCATGTATGGGGAGCTCCCCCTTATATAATATTTTTTTTATTTTTGTAAAAAAATCGTAAAGCGGTTAATATAATACATCTACCTACCAAGTTTTAACTGTGTAGTCCTAATAGTTTCGGAATAAAGTGGCTGTGACATACGGACGGACGGACAGACAGACAGACAGACAGACAGACGGACAAACAGACAGACATGACGAATCTATAAGGGTTCCGTTTTTTGCCATTCGGCTACGGAACCCTAAAAAGTAGCCTTTGACAAGCGCGTTTCATCCATTTGCCCACTTCGTGTCAAAGGCTAATCATATTTTGATGTGATAAATGCGGTCTACCTTAGCCAGTCAGGGGCTTAGGACGAAAGCGACCGGTTAAGTGAAAACCGCTGTCATGCAAATGTCAAAAAGTAGGATATTTTTGTCGCAAACCGTTGTAGGTACATACTACGTGTCCTGGTTTGGGTTATGGTTGGATTACATATCAAATTCATAAATGGAACATAGTTGAATATTTTTTCGTTCGTTTTTGTGAAATATTTCATAAAATATATCAGGTCGAAAACGTAGCTAAAATGTTCGCAACAAATATTGAAAATGTTAGCGTGATACTTAGTAGCAGCCGGTGAAGTGGCAACAGACGAGCAATATTTATCATGTAGTAGGTGCAAGTGGCGTGCATATTTAATGACGCACCGCGCTTCGGTGGAGGCTTAACTTATTGGACACTGCAGGGCAAAAAAAACAACATACAACTAATATTATAAATACGAAAGTTAGGATATAGGTGTTTGTTACTCTTTCACGTAAAAACTTGATGAAACTTAGCAATAATATAGCTTATATCACGTAGGCTACTTTTATCCGGGTACGGGAATTAGTTCCCACGGGAAACGGGTGCAACTGCGGGGGGAAGCTATTTTCATATAATACTTCACATTTATCAAACTTTGAACTCACTGTGCCAACGGTTAGTGTCGATAACAATTTTAAAAACTATATGAATATGATATGAACTCATATTTTAGTTTCTATACAATCACTTATCGATGACAAAACTTCCTGAAGCGAAAATTCACATGAGTGTTAAAGTGTGTTTCCTTGCAAGAATTATCCTGAAATGTCTGACACGAAGAGGGTCGGATATGTTCGGAAGACGACGAAGAATATCCGATGACCTAGATAAGATGAGATTGCGGCCCAGTAATTACAATTGGTAGATTTAAGAGGTTTACGTCAGTCGGGCACAAGGTTTATATGTATTTCGGAATGTGACTAACAATTTTGTCCCAATTCGTGTTAATT
Source organism: Heliothis virescens (assembly GCA_002382865.2). Taxonomy (NCBI): domain Eukaryota; kingdom Metazoa; phylum Arthropoda; class Insecta; order Lepidoptera; family Noctuidae; genus Heliothis; species Heliothis virescens. The sequence continues at coordinate 6,211,713 of NWSH02000537.1, forward strand.
GCTTTGGCAGAATATTTTTTCTGTCAGTCAAATAAGGACTCATTTATATACTGACAAAAAAAGTTATCAAGATTAACCAGGTTTAAAACAACGAAAATACTTTTTTACACCATATAAATTTTCTGAAAATTCCCAACTTAATTTAAAATATAAAATGCTTTACATAAACACAGCGAGCTCCCCGCATATTCAAGTTAATGCCTTAACAGTATTAACTTCAAAACTTAACACTTTAACGTTTAATAAAGTTTTATGAGACTCATATTAGTTCAAGAGTTCAGTGTTCACTTGTACTTTCGTTGACATCTGAAACTATTCAACTTGCTAAAACCGAGAAACTGCAATTACTAAGTTCTATGAAGGCGTTCAAAGCCTATTATCTAGGGTTCAGCTAACAATATTACCGACTATTTACATCACGCATATTGTTCACGGTAATATTCAAGTTTTTAATACCGATAAAAGAGTGTCAAAATATACTTTGACTTTCCGTACGAACATCTATACTAATATTATAAAGCTGAAGAGTTTGTTTGTTTGAACGCGCTAATCTCAGAAACTACTGGTCCGATCTGAAAAACTCTTTCAGTGTTAGATAGCCCATTTATCGAAGAAGGCAAGCTACTTTTTATCCGGGTGCGACGACTAGTTACCACGGGACGCGGGTGAAACCGCTGGCAGACGCTAGTAGTAATATAAAGCCGAGGAGTTTGAACGTGCTCATCTCAGGATCTATTGGATGGATTAAAAAATCTCTTCTAGTGTTAGATGACCTATCGAAGAAGATATAAAGCTTTTATCTGGGTGCGCAGATTAGTTCCCAAGAGACTCGAGTAAAACTAACATTACTTTTAAAGTATTTGTACTAGGCTATAAACGTGCCTATGCCGCAACTGTTAGAACATTTTTGATTATAAAATTTAATACGCTAACTTCTGTAAGTTGCTGTAAGTTGATGTTCTGTTAAGGTTCTCATTATGTTTGTTGTTTGTTAAATTGTTCTTGTCTATTATACCTTTAATTGTTATTATTATTCCGCGGTTTACTTCGTATTTATTTACTTGGAGAAAATTCTACGACTTCAACATTTCAGTTCCATATTTTGTTATACGGAAAAGTGAGAACTATACTCAGAAGTATATCTTTCAACAAAATAACTTGAAAACCGACTAAAAATATTCTATGCAGTGTAACTTCCATTGTGACTCAACCATTTTATTTTATGAAAAGGCGAGGAAAACTTATCGAGTCAGATATTCCATTAACTGAATGCATGTTTTCAGTTAGTATGTCCCAAGGCTTTATAGTGAAAATTCTTGGAATATTGAGTGTGGGACGGTATTCGTATTGCAGATATTCGAATATAAGAAATTGAGTTTTCAAATACACGTTTTGCCCCGGAGATTATCGAGACATCTAATTTGTTAAAGGTTTTTGTTTCATAGTTTGAAAACGAAGATAATGAACTCTATTCTGTGGGGATTGATCTCTGCCAGTGTGTATAATTACTTAAAATTCATCTTTGCTTTTAATGAATTTCAATAATGTTTCTTCATTAAGGATCAAAATTAACTCTCAAACTGGGCTAAAACTCAGCACTTTTGGAACGTTAAAGGTTACATAAGCCACGCCACCAAAACGCCCTTCCTAATATTTTTTGCTGGAACAAAAAATGGCGCAACAAACTCCCCGGCAACGGCCTAATTACGTAAAGTAGAAATCCAATATTCCTCAAAATATTACAACACGTATTGTGATATAACAGTCACTAATTGGTAATTAGGAAAATTTGTGATCAATATCTGTATAGATCAAAGCGATTATTTCATGGCGTGCTAAAGCCCCGTAGAATATTATTATGGTGGTTATTAATACCTTTAATAGTTCACATTAGCATTCTCCGACCTCGACCTTTAGCCTAGATTTAATATTTACATAATATCACGCTCGTATGCCCGAATAGCCTAGTTAGAGGTACTGTTAACACCCTCATTTACGCCTACAATTTCTTATATAATTTTCCAAAAATCAGGCTCTTACTGCGAACACCGGGATCAATTTGGGTCCTAGGTGTTTATGCTGAGCATTCGCTTAACTCACGAGGAAGTCAATTTAATAATATCTTCCTCAAATTAATACCATATAATATGAGCGTCGTGTGACGCGTCAAAGCAGTTTCTTTGATATATCCCGTGTATAGCTCAAACGATATTTGTAAGGGGGAACTCTTGGCGTATCCAACGTTTGACGTATATTAAATAGATTATTATTATTAAAGGAAAACGTTTTTGAAGTTTCTGTTTAAAGTGAACATTTAAAGTGAGCTTTTGATGTTGTACTTAATTTAATATGGGTCTATTAAAACAAAGACGTACCTAATTTTTGCTAGAAATATTCACCTGTTTTTTTATTGTTATAATTTTCAAAGTTATTGTAGGTATAGTGAGTTCAGCTTCTAGTGGGTTATGCGCATTTGGTACACTTCGCACTTGGTACACCATGCTCAAATGGTACACTTCGCAAATGGTACACTTCTCAAATGGTACATTTCGCAATTGGTACACTTCTCAATTTGTACATTTCGCAAAAGGAGCACTTTTTAAGATGAGTGGAGATTTGGAAGGAATTAACTAAAAATGAGAAAATTTTTGGTTTGGGTGGACAAAATAATTTTAAACTTTACATAATCGCTATAACATTTTTTTTAATAAAGAAAAAGTCACTCGGAAATAGTTAAAGTATAATTATGTAAGAAAAAAATTGTACTATTGTACTATTATTTTTATAATTGTACTATTATAAAGGTCATTGATATAATATGATATTATATCATGTCTTTATCATGACATCTTTATGCTGTAAATCTATTTTTTTCTTACATAATTATACTTTAACTATATTCCAGTGACTTTTTCTTTTCACCCAAACCAAAAATTTTCTCATTTTTAGTTAATTCCTTCCAAATCTCCACTCATCTTAAAAAGTGCTCCTTTTGCGAAATGTACAAATTGAGAAGTGTACCAATTGCGAAATGTACCATTTGAGAAGTGTACCATTTGCGAAGTGTACCATTTGAGCATGGTGTACCAAGTGCGAAGTGTACCAAATGCGCATAACCCCTTCTAGTTCAATAGGTTGATGACCTGAACCTAAACGTATTCGAGCTAAGATTTGCGTGGACAAAAAACGGTTCAAATGGGGTCTGATACCATCAATCACATATGTAGCACGTCAAGATACAAGTGTTCCTTGAAATTGGCTTAGTCCCAGAAAATCATCCACCATGCCTTTCGTAACGAGGTTGGGGTCGGCCTCCAGACTATCGTCTTAATAGAGTATCTAAAGAATACTGAATATTTTTTCTACAAAACAAATACTCTTTTTTAACATTAAATAGGGACAATTAACCTCATGGCCAAATGTACCTATCATATCATTTAGGTAGGTATACTTGAGATATCAATAAAACAGGAGTATGGCAACTTTGACGACCTCGTTGGCGCAATGGTTACCATGCCGGACTGCCGAACTGATGGTCCCGGGTTCGATTCCCGGAACGGTCAACATTTGTGTGATGAGCATGTTTGTTGGCTGTGGTCTGGGTGTTATAATATGTATCTATTTATAAAATTATACACGTAATTAATATGTAGTTTATCAGTTGTGTTAGCACCCATAACACAAGCTAATTAATAGCTTACCATGGGGCTAACCGACCGTGTGTGAAAAGGTGTCCCGATATTATATTTGACTATTTTCCCATCCATTTACTGACGAGAGCAGGTCAACCTTACTCAAATCTGTAAAATTTTATCAATCGAACATTAACTTTCCACTATTGTGATAAGATTGAAAATCTATTGAAGAAAATTTGTCAGATTAGAGGTACGTTGATGTGTTACCGTCTGCACTTCACGGCAGAAACAAAAATAGCTATATCCAGGACAATACTTCAGTCACGACCACATCCCAGAAAATACAATACTTACGCAAAAGCGCTTCAATACCATTTATTTGGCACCTGCACGGTATAATTCAGCCAATATGTATATCGGTCGTTTTTCACGGCCGTAAAACAGCGTTTGTCGAGCGTGCAATAAGTCGGCCTGTCACGTCAGACTTCGATCTGCCTCTGTATATCACTGGCTGTATAAATAAAGTCCCGGGCCCGAGTGTAAACTAATTCTGAGAGCCACACAATCGATTTAGATGTATATCGGTTGGTATTGGCGGTAATGTGAGTGTTAGGAAAAAATCGCAATCGCTCGTCTATTTTGTAGACGTATCTAGAAGTAATTTGCCTTGGTAGTTCTTCAGAAATGTGTCAATAATAAAAATTGTTTACACACAATAATAGGCGATTAGATATACTCTTCTTTATGTTTCTTAATACAGCCCGGGATTTAAGGTACGTACCGAAAAATATAAGTCAATAATTTGGGTCAAGAACATAAGTCGTACTCAAAAGTTATTTCCTTTCCAAGTGGCAGTGGGCGTATCAATTACAAAGGTCCCACAAAGGAATATTTGGCATATTCACGAATTTTCGATTTTCATTAGCCTTGCTAATGGCGTCTCCGTCGCCCTAAGTGCCAGGTTTCACTACTGCGCATTATATAAAAATGCCACGTTTTCCGCCGCTGCGAGACCAGCCCTTATTTCTACGATAATGAGTTGTGATTTGAGATTCAGAGAATTAGATGTTTTTTATTGGCTTTTTTATTATATGGATTTACCAAAATTAATGTAACTTTATGAAATAATTACATACTTAGTTTACACTCAAGAGTTTCTAGAAATATGCGTAAAATACTTCAGTTAATTAGTGAGCTGTTCTGTCTGCCATTATGCCCTTGTTCTATCAAGCCTCAAAGATTAGATCTCAATTTCTAGTATGTAGAAATTTAGTACATTAATATTATAATATTTTCAGTAACAATCTGTCGTAAATTACGTTGATACGTCATCATAAACCATTGTGTGGTGTCGACATAACGGATCGGTGCCTCACCTGTCAACTTGACAGATGACCAACAAAACGCGGCTTGTTCGTCGTATTTATCGATATTTGTCATTCCAATTGTCGACTATCTCTGGCACAACTCTATTAGTGTCTAGAGAACAATTATCGCTGGTACGCTAATATTTTTTCAGTTTGTACGCGGTATTTAGTACATTCTTTATACAGACCTGTAAATGTATCAACAATTCAACATACTCTGTATTATTTTGAGGCCGTTAATTCGCACCGGCTTGTTTTTCAGATGTTTTATGTGCACATTTAAACGAATGAAGTACACGAATTTTATTAACTTCGGGACCGTTGAATTAATGAACTCTTATTGTCTATTTTCAGTTTAAATAAATACAGTGAAGGTTTTGTTTGGGGTTGGAATTTTTCATGCCTTGGTATACACGGGGTTATAATAAACGGTAATTGCTAAAGTTTTATTTTTGTTTGTTTTGCATAAACTAGTTTGAACTGGCATAGTCCGGTATAATAAAATGGTTTTGTATGAGAAAAATGTGTAGTGGTTACAGACATACATATGTAGGTAAAACGTATAATATAGAGATCGCATTTTGCATTTAAATGGAGTCATTGCGAAATGAGGTCCAGCGCTTACATGAATCTGGTTGAAAGCAGTCTTTATAAATGTAACTGAGCTAAGCGAAACATATTTTATATTTAGGTATTCCATATGTTGAATTTTGTGTTGTGACACCTAAGTGCGTCATACATTCTCACCATTTTACACGCGAGGAAGAAAATGAACACAGCGTGAAATCTAAACATTACTACATAGTAAAAAAACAAAGTCGCTTTCTCTGTCCCTATGTACGCTTAAATCTTTAAAACTACGAGTAGGTAACTAACGGATTTTGATGCGCTTTTTTTCATAAATTGATTGATTGAAGAGGGTTCATATGTGTAATAACATTCATTAAATAGTGGAGAAATACTGTTATAGCATTGCACCCGTGCAAAGGCGAGGCGGGTCGCTAATGCGTTATATTTTTTCACCAACAAAAACAATTTTCTAATAGTTATCTATGTTGAGGAACTGTATGGTCAACAGTACAGTTCCAGTTATCAGTAAATTTCCACCAGCAAGGCTCTAACAGGCCAGCTCGACATCTAACAAGATGAACACGCGCAGGTGACCGAGGTGCTAAAATATAAATCCGTCGTGCTATAACGGAACTAGAAGAGACAAATAATAAATGAAATTAGTACCTCGCTTAATATGGCCTGGAAGGTTGTTGCCCCCGGGAAAGTTGTACCTATACACGTTTTCAGAATTGTCCTATTGATGAAAATCCTCGATTTAATAAAGCTATAAATAATGCACCAATATCGTATAACAATAGCCTGAGAGACGTAAAAATTACGTGGTAAATAAAAATAAGATAGGTTTATTTACCTCAGTCCAGGGCACGTTAAAACTTATATGTTATTTATTTGCGTATAAAAAGAACGACCATTAAAATAGGCTTTAACAGGAAGAACTATCTTCAGTACAATTTCGATACAACCCATTTACTCGTATATCGATAAATTGATTTATTTAGCAAACAGTTCAATCAACAAAATAAAATAAAGCTATAACAGTTTCACTCGTATTCATTTTAAATGGACGTAGGTAGGAATAGTAAATTGTTTTATTTGTTACGTAAATATTTTTCATAGACTGCACAAAGGAAAATATTACGGCAAAAGGCGGGAGGCGGAGTTGTGTTTGCATAGAACTTCTAGCAAACACTGAATCTATGGAGTGTGTTGCGAGGAAGGAAAATTTTGCCCCTGCGATATACTCCGTGTTAATTTAGTTACTGGTTTGCGTCATAGCAAGAGTGCAGAAGAACCATATAAACTTTTAAAATAAAATCGATTTTAAATGGATAGCCCCGGCTTCCGAAACCCGGGAGGGACCCGTTGTGACATGGATGGTCACCCACCTATGGAAGGATTGAATCACGTCTTGCTTAAACTTATGATCGTTTGGCCGGTGTGGCTATTACTTAGCACCGAGCTCCTTTTTTTGATTCTTAGAAAGATACTTGCGGAATATTTCAAAAGAAGCCCAAGTCTTTGAATGGTACAGACGCCAGCTGGTCAACCTGTCTGAATCTGTAAAATTTTACCAATCGAACATTACCTTCCACTATTGTGACAAGATTGAAAATCTGTAGAACGACAGATTGAGGGTTGATGTGCTAGCGCCTGTACTTTATTCAAAGCAGTAGACTATTGATATTGACTTCATAAATGTTGAAATATGGGTCAAGTCACATCTATACTATAATATTATAAAGAGGAAAACTTTGTTTGTTTGTTTGGTTGTTATGAATAGGCTCAAAAACTACTGGACTGATTTTAAAAATTCTTTCACCATTCGAAAGCTACATTATCCACGAGTGACATAGGCTATATTTTATCCGGGTATGGACAGTAATTCCTACGATCCCGTGAGTGCGAGTGAAACCGTGGGAAAACGGCTGGTAATAAAAAATTTAAATTTAAAAAGAATTTTGTGGTGTAGTGAAAACATAGCGGGCTATTTGTAAGGCTAATAGTACTACGTTACGTATTGTTGCTGTAAGCCATAGGTGCTGCTTTATTAACTGGACCTTTTGTTCTGTCTACACCCTCGCTAGCCTTTGCAGTTTGCAGGCTGCCAACGGGGAGTTACATAGTTGAAAGGTCGCCGACCACTGAATTTACGCCAAGCACCGAACTTGGTAACTTGGCAAATTAAATCGAAATTTCCAAAAGTACCTACTACCCGTATTTTAGTTCGTCAAGTTTGTTTTCTTGCGTTAAAAGCTGAGAGCTGCATTATAACGTCTTAATTAATGGTTTAATTATTCAAATTTTTTGATGAATGTGGTTCCTCTGGGTTGATGAAGTACACAATTTGAATTATTAAAAGCGAGATTTTGTTTGTGGTGTCTCATTTGATTTATTATTATTGTGGCGTAATGTTTATTTAAGACTTAATTAACGGGTATTTTTGAACATTGTTTCATATTTTAAATTTTGCTAAAATTCCTTTTAATTTATTGCCAAACAATATTGTTTCATTAAGTGTAGTTTAAGTAAACTTTGAGTTCAATATCAATGTCGGCGCCGCGACTTACAATAACTTTATTAAGTAGCTATAGAAGGCCAACGGCGTGGAAAATGACGGGCTTTGAACGTTAAACAGTTTTCCAGTCTTGAGTTCACTAATGAACTAGCTTATAGTCGATTATATTCGCGGAAATCTTCAATTATTCTACTAAAATATTGTATGAAATGAAAATTCAATGGTATTTATTTTACTGTTGTATTAATTAAATGTAATTTATGTTCAATTTGAAAATGAACGTTTAAAATGATTCTGAATAACAATTGCGAGGTTATCTAAGATTTTATTAAAACCAATATTATTTTACGAACTATAAATGTGATTTCATGAAATTCAATTTTAATAACAATTCCATTATACCAACATTTTTCATACAAAGAATTGGCGAATGGATTTAATCCCACAGTAAAGGCCTACCTTTTAATAAAGGTTTGTTTTACGTAATTTCCGTCGCGATTAAGATAAGCTCATCGCTTAGTCGTTCCTTGCGTCTGTATGTATTACAGTACAGTGTAACCCGTACATTATGCAAGATTATATCTTATCTTAATCTAGCTCGGATTAATTAGCGATAATATTTAATTCCTTGCATGATTAATCTTTGTTGCAATATTTATGACATCGTTCTCGCTAGAGGTCGTTGACTTTTTAAGTGAAGTAAATAATAATAATGACATCCAGGCCGAATTTCTGCCATGCGGCATCTGCTTTGAAGTCTAAGGAGAGTAGTCAGTTGCGCAGGACATATTATAGTGCACTAGCTTTTGCGCAGACAAAGGTAAACTTTTGTTTCCTTACTCTCATAGTCAGAAGAAACAAAACACTACAACACTGGATTTTGTACCGTATAATGTGTCGAAGCTAATTTAATTAATAATAATCAATGAATACAACCACCTAGGCTTAAATTTAAAATAAGTGTTAAGAGAAAATTTATTAAACCACAAAATACTTGATGAAAATGTATAATTTCATAGCTTTTTAGCCAAAATTCATNTTTGTTTGTTTGGTTGTAATGAATAGGCTCAAAAACTACTGGACCGATTTTAAAAATTCTTTCACCATTCGAAAGCTACATTATCCACGAGTGACATAGGCTATATTTTATCCGGGTATGGACAGTAATTCCTACGATCCCGTGAGTGCGAGTGAAACCGTGGGAAAACGGCTGGTAATAAAAAATTTAAATTTAAAAAGAATTTTGTGGTGTAGTGAAAACATAGCGGGCTATTTGTAAGGCTAATAGTACTACGTTACGTATTGTTGCTGTAAGCCATAGGTGCTGCTTTATTAACTGGACCTTTTGTTCTGTCTACACCCTCGCTAGCCTTTGCAGTTTGCAGGCTGCCAACGGGGAGTTACATAGTTGAAAGGTCGCCGACCACTGAATTTACGCCAAGCACCGAACTTGGTAACTTGGCAAATTAAATCGAAATTTCCAAAAGTACCTACTACCCGTATTTTAGTTCGTCAAGTTTGTTTTCTTGCGTTAAAAGCTGAGAGCTGCATTATAACGTCTTAATTAATGGTTTAATTATTCAAATTTTTTGATGAATGTGGTTCCTCTGGGTTGATGAAGTACACAATTTGAATTATTAAAAGCGAGATTTTGTTTGTGGTGTCTCATTTGATTTATTATTATTGTGGCGTAATGTTTATTTAAGACTTAATTAACGGGTATTTTTGAACATTGTTTCATATTTTAAATTTTGCTAAAATTCCTTTTAATTTATTGCCAAACAATATTGTTTCATTAAGTGTAGTTTAAGTAAACTTTGAGTTCAATATCAATGTCGGCGCCGCGACTTACAATAACTTTATTAAGTAGCTATAGAAGGCCAACGGCGTGGAAAATGACGGGCTTTGAACGTTAAACAGTTTTCCAGTCTTGAGTTCACTAATGAACTAGCTTATAGTCGATTATATTCGCGGAAATCTTCAATTATTCTACTAAAATATTGTATGAAATGAAAATTCAATGGTATTTATTTTACTGTTGTATTAATTAAATGTAATTTATGTTCAATTTGAAAATGAACGTTTAAAATGATTCTGAATAACAATTGCGAGGTTATCTAAGATTTTATTAAAACCAATATTATTTTACGAACTATAAATGTGATTTCATGAAATTCAATTTTAATAACAATTCCATTATACCAACATTTTTCATACAAAGAATTGGCGAATGGATTTAATCCCACAGTAAAGGCCTACCTTTTAATAAAGGTTTGTTTTACGTAATTTCCGTCGCGATTAAGATAAGCTCATCGCTTAGTCGTTCCTTGCGTCTGTATGTATTACAGTACAGTGTAACCCGTACATTATGCAAGATTATATCTTATCTTAATCTAGCTCGGATTAATTAGCGATAATATTTAATTCCTTGCATGATTAATCTTTGTTGCAATATTTATGACATCGTTCTCGCTAGAGGTCGTTGACTTTTTAAGTGAAGTAAATAATAATAATGACATCCAGGCCGAATTTCTGCCATGCGGCATCTGCTTTGAAGTCTAAGGAGAGTAGTCAGTTGCGCAGGACATATTATAGTGCACTAGCTTTTGCGCAGACAAAGGTAAACTTTTGTTTCCTTACTCTCATAGTCAGAAGAAACAAAACACTACAACACTGGATTTTGTACCGTATAATGTGTCGAAGCTAATTTAATTAATAATAATCAATGAATACAACCACCTAGGCTTAAATTTAAAATAAGTGTTAAGAGAAAATTTATTAAACCACAAAATACTTGATGAAAATGTATAATTTCATAGCTTTTTAGCCAAAATTCATAAATAAGGTTTCATTTAGCTTTAATTTTAAACTCGGTGCGGTGGCCGCAATGTTTTGTAAAATTAAAATATGATAATGTTGTAGTACATATATGAGGCGCGTTAAAATAAGGTTTTGTGTCGTAAATCTTTACCGCAAGACGTGATCAATTATAATTAGTACCCTAAAGTTACTACTCGTATGGGTCGATAGACCTAGGTACTGACGCCATCTAGGCACCAGGTACCAAATGATTCAGTCTATCACATACATTAGATCGTAAAGCTGGTTTTTACTAACCCGTTAGTGCGAGTATGTTTTAATAAGTATTTAAATTTTTAACCTTAATGAAACACGTCAATTTGTGGGGACTCAAAGATTTCATCAGAGACTTTACTATTTTAAGATTATAATTATAAGACGTTACATTATGTCTGTCTGTCCCGCTTTCACGCCAAAACGAATGAACCGATTTTAATGAAATTTGGTAAAAGATAGATAGTCTATGGCCTTTCTCGGGCCATAATATGCTGAACTTGTTACCCGTTTGTGATAAGCGGTTCTCCCGAATAATGTTCAAAACCGCGGGGAACAGCTGGTATATTAATCAGCTCATAGAACTTCAAATCTCCTGCAGTACGAAGAATTGCGGGCGGGAAGAAAGCCGCCTGATTAGCAAACCCGTTCCTTCATCCATGATTTATCAAGTTCCTTCGTTCACTTGTACGGTTTTCCTTCAAGACTTTTAGACGTACTCAGCAAGAGTATTATGTAACACGTAGAAGTTTATTACCATTTTCCACATACCTATAGATACTAGGTTGACTGCTTGAAGGTTTAATAGAATTGGCTTACCAAGCAATTTACTGATCACAAATGGGGAAACTTTGCAAAACACTAAGGAGATTCCTTCAACAAGAGACAGTTACTACGTTTGAATAAATAATTAACTACCACTTTTAAGCCACTTGTTACTTAGAATCGATAAGTACAGTAAACAGTGATATAAATAGGCTTTATTGCCTCTAAAATAGGGAGAAATAATACCAAGGAATTCCTACAATCCTGTTTTCCCTACATCAACATTGTTGAACCCTGATATTTGCATGATATTTCACTAAATACTCCGTTAGATTTTATCAGCATATCAGAGGCAGTAAACTGAATCTATTCACTCTATCTTTATGCCTCTTTTATGGTAACTAAATTGTTTAAGTATCATCACTTATTCACATTATTGTTAGCATATACTTATTTATATTTTTATGAACAAGAAACTGGAAAACTCCCATAAGTGTTTAACTTACGTTAAGTACAATACTTTTCCCACTTCCAAGTTGAAAAGAAATACTAATGAAAAGAAATTAAAATAATGCGCAGACGGCGAAGTTAACAATAGTGCACCGTTAATTAAACATGATTAAGGAAACCGATGTAAGTTGAAGGAAAGTGTTGTTACAATGGGGAACAGCGCCACGCCGTCTGCTGAGAGCGGGGTGGGATCAGCTCTAGGGGGGACGGGCAGACGCGAGGGGAGGGAGGGTAGCCGGTAAAAGCCTCGCCTCACAGAAAAGCGCACGTTTTCACTACATTGCGTTTGCTCCGATCTTATTTCCAATGAATTTGAGTTGCCGTTGGAATCAGTGCTTGCATCGGCACGAGCGAGCGCGACCGTGTCGTCACCAGCCGATGCGGCCGCCATTGCGCCGTATCGGAAATGTTACTTTTATGCATTCACAATGGCCGTTTAGGTTATTGTGTTCTTTACTGATACTGTCTGTAGAAATAAAATGATGGACAGTTATTTTATGTAAATAATTCTAGAAAAGAATATCTTCCGTATCTTTTTGATTTTATTTTCTTAGGAAAATGCAGTGTTTGATTTCTACGAAAATAACTTCAAAATGTTTTGCAAAATCTCCTTAATTAATATTTAATCAATACGTTTTAGAAAATTATTCCCCTTTCAAAATATACTTTGGGTTACTCTCCCATTTCTCATAAAGTCATTTTGTTATAATCTCGATACGAAAATAACAAAATTGATAATTCGACACAGAAATCTCGCCTTTACGGCGTGTTCATCCTTTTTTTTTTGAAATTAAAATTCGCAATGGATGAGGGAAGTAGTCGATATCGGATCTGCAGTCAAAGCCCTTTGTGCTTGTTACATGTTGCGGTTATGGAAAAATGAAGCTTTTTCTCTGCAAGTAGGTGAATGATATCCTTTATGTGAGGTGAAAAATGGTCGAATTTACATGTGAATTTACTTCTGTAATGAAAAAAAGTAATATTTGTCAAGGTAAAAGTGAACATTGACTTACAACATGTCTGACAGATACTCTCTGTCTTTATTTATTCAAAATCAAATTCGATGGAACCTCATAGGAAACAGTTTTTTTTTTAAATTTTAGTTTTTTTTTATGTATGTACTAATTGGCATATAAAGTCCTGTCTCAACTAACCGCCTCAAAGCATTTTTTATATTTTATGACTAGCTTCTGCCAGCGGCTTCTCCCGCTTCCTGAGAAAACTATTTCCCGTACCCGTATAAAAAGTAGCCTATATGTTATTCTGATATATAAGCTATATGTCTGCCAAGTTTCATCAAAATCCGTCCAGTGGTTCCAGAGATTAGCGTGTGCAACCAGACAAACGTCCAATTTTTTTTTTCGAATTCTTACTCATTTTTTATTTCTTAATACCCCACATATTTTGTTTTGTAAAAATATTTAATGTACAGACACGATCTTTTTACTGTTTTATTATATGTAGGTATAGATGGGCAATCTTTTCCAAGCAAACTTCAGGTATCAAATAAGAATCCCGCTAGAGACCTCTCGTACATCAAACAGTCTGCATCGACTGCAGCAAATGTTCCCGCGAGAGTAAATAACTCTGCACTATTTTATTGCGAAACTTCCATTGTAGTTCTTTGAAAATAATGAAAGAAATCTGAGAAAAATGAACGTTATACTTTGAAATTGGAAGGAACTCTTCTCTTCTAATATTGTGCCATTGTTTCTGGTGAAAGATTAATCTAGACATGACATTTGTTTTAGTTTTATGTTACCAAGAATAATGTAATCCTTATTATGTTTATTGCAGCGTTCGTTAATGTATATCATGCATGTCTTGGAATATTAATATTGCGAACAAAGGCAAAGATTATTATCGTTAAAGGTTAGGCTTAAAGGTCTTTGTCTTCGCTTGAACTTTTCATATGAATGAGACAGGCGTACTAAACTGTAACACTTTATTATAATGCACGTGCATTTTAAGCCTTTCGTTATGCTCATTTTGGTACCTTTGCAATAAACTATATTGTAGATCAAATAAACGAAATATCCAGATATTTTATTTACGATGCAAATACTACATAATTCCATCGCCTGAAAGCTAAGACGTGTTGTTTCACACATAAGCCCCTCGACTCGCCTCAGTGATATTGTGCGGAAAATATTAGGGTCCATAATAATGCTTATAAAGTACGGTGCTTGCTCTGCTCTTTTGAATATAATACAATTCGAATTTCAAAGTTACGATGTGATTCTATGAAAATAATACCCAAAAAGTTGATATTCCTACGTAATGACAAGAAATATCTGCATTGTGTATTCCATTTTTGAAAAGTTTTAGAAAAATATTTTATTCAAATGAATAAAGATGACTGGCAATATTTTTCTGTTTCATTGATACGATAAAAAAAGGAAGCCAGTTTCATTGGCCACGGAATGCAAAAAAGAGGTTTACAGTTGGCTCCGTCGGAAAAAGCGCGAAAATAAAATTCGCAGTTTAAAATAATACTTGGAACTTTTTTTATTCATTCAGTCTTTATGTCGTTCTTGCTACTGATTTATTCGGTCAGTTTAATTCATGAAGATTACGAACAGTCCGTGTGGAATGAAAAATGCTTCAAAACGGTTTTTCCTTGTAGCATTTAATTATCGCGAGGGGAAACCTTTACGCACTTTTTCCTTGAAATGACACCTATTCCAATGTTATTGTTACGTAGGTCGGTAAGACAGAATGTTGTTAAAGTAAATACTCGAAACAATTAGTACTTGGTAGAATGTTCTCGACGTATGCTCTAGAAATTTCTAGTAAACCTAGGTCACAGCCTTGACTGTTCTAGAACACTCGAGAACTTACTCGAACATTCTACTAAGGTCATTGACCTTCGGGTACTTACTGGAAGGTTCTAGAACCTTACCGATCTACTCCCACTACCTAGTCCTTAGAAGGTTCTAGACGTCTATGCTCGCGATATAAATAGAGGGCGGGCAGCGCCGCGAGTCAGTTCTAGTTTGAGAGCTAAACAGTGAACAACTAGTGAAGTGAAATCGTGAGCTTTTCTACCAGTGATTACGAAGTGATTAGTGATTGTAATTGTGCAAAGTGATTACTGTGATTGTAATTAGCGACTAATTAGTTAAATAAAGTGTCGTTTGTGTAAATTAACTTGTGTGTATAATTTATCCGAACCCGTAGCGCGTAACA
>NWSH02000537.1:6232015-6261128 GCA_002382865.2 Heliothis virescens
GAGCAACCGAAATATCGTTGTAATGGGAAGGTGGACAAAGCTGGGCTTAACGACGGTTCACCGATATGGGTGCATGACCCAGTGCATAGTGCAGGAAGGCGTGCGAGGTTAAAGGCTGCATGGAATGGGTCTTACGGTGTGGATGAGCCGTGGCATCAACGACGTCGCCTGAAGTACAACAAGAATTGTTCACGTAGGTCGATTGACGCGATGTTTCGAGATTGACGATGCTCGGGGCGAGCATGTCTAAGGAGGGGGCAGTGTTACGTAGGTCGGTAAGACAGAATGTTGTTAAAGTAAATACTCGAAACAATTAGTACTTGGTAGAATGTTCTCGACGTATGTTCTAGAAATTTCTAGTAAACCTAGGTCACAGCCTTGACTGTTCTAGAACACTCGAGAACTTACTCGAACATTCTACTAAGGTCATTGACCTTCGGGTACTTACTGGAAGGTTCTAGAACCTTACCGATCTACTCCCACTACCTAGTCCTTAGAAGGTTCTAGACGTCTATGCTCGCGATATAAATAGAGGGCGGGCAGCGCCGCGAGTCAGTTCTAGTTTGAGAGCTAAACAGTGAACAACTAGTGAAGTGAAATCGTGAGCTTTTCTACCAGTGATTACGAAGTGATTAGTGAGTGTAATTGTGCAAAGTGATTACTGTGATTGTAATTAGCGACTAATTAGTTAAATAAAGTGTCGTTTGTGTAAATTAACTTGTGTGTATAATTTATCCGAACCCGTAGCGCGTAACATTATGTTAATTAAAAATATACAGTGAGGGTTGATGTTAACTATATTCTGTTTTTTTTTTTGCATTGTTTGTGCAATAACTTCGTGATTGTTGGCATGGCAACTGTCGCGAATGTTTCTACCCGTTTATTTTTTGGTAGGGTAACATTATTGGAAAAGAGGCAATTGTGAAAGCTCGTGATAACGTTTGGGAGACGCAATATCTTTTGACTCGCGAAGAGCGCTCGGAAAAGCAAATGATATAAATATTGAATTTGTTTGTGGCTTTGTAAGGATGCGCACGTAAATTGGCTTGTTTATATTTTTGTAAATATGTACATTGTACATTTCTTTGTTACGTGAGTTCGCAAATGATTCAACATCTAATAAAAAAATAACAAAACCGTCTAGACACAACTTCATCCAAGTAAAGTTCAAATATTAACAACTCACTTACTTAATTAGTTTCATGATACTCTACAATACTTTTAGTATACTTCGTGTAGTACGTGACTATTTTTTAAATCAAGATTTTAACGTAGTTGCAAGTTTCAGGTTAGCTGAGAAATACGTACACGCTTTAATATATTATTTATTATTATTTCTACAATTCGGAGATATGGCAAAAATTTAAAACTTTTTTTGACTCAATGTTTGTTTTTACTGGCTCGTTCACTGTAATAGGCAGGCCATCAATTTAATTTCATCAAAATACATAATATATAAACTAAGTATAAATTATTATGTCATTAATGGCCAGTTTCTGAGCACCTTTGTCGGTGGTTTATCTATTCATTTTCCCTTAAAAATGAATAGATAACCTTTCGATAGCGGGACTCAGAAATCGGCCATAAATAGTCTCTTAATTAGGTATCAGTAGTGTGGTGTAATGTGAATGTATCTAATGATAGCTATTCAGTTTATTTTAATTAACATTCTAAACAGTTAATTACAGGTCGATAAAATTAGTTCTAACATTAATTGAAATGAAGCTGCAATATAGCATTGCAAGCATTTACAAATATCACTTTTGTTTTGATTTTACTTATCAAAAATCGATGAAAATAATATCAAACGGCAGCCATAAATTCTGACACTAACGCCCATAAAATTATTAGACGAACACGACCATCCGCGTCGAAAGTTCCCGAACGTGTAAATAAATGAGAACACGTTGGCTACATAGGAAAGTTTTTGCACTACCCGCTTTTGTCGAACGTTAATAACTAACAACCAACGGTTCGGTTCGCCTTTTATTTTACGCGCACAAGTTGGAGGGCTCGGATATTTTATGTTATGGCGGGGGTGCTTCACGGATCCATTTTGGGTGGAGGTTTCCCGTTGCCATGGTTACGGGACGCACGCTACCTGTACAGGGTTTCGTTAAACAAGATTATGTACACTTTTCGGTTTGTTTTCTACTCGGAAGCGAGATTTTCGTTTTCAGATTTTTGCTTGCGTTCATTTTTCTGTTTCGATTTTCATTTGATATATGTTTTGAATTCAGGTTTTAGGTAAATAAGTAATTGATGTGCTTAACACATTCAGAAAACTAATAAATGTTTCAAATAAAACTACAAATCACATTAAAAGAACATATTTACTTGTACCTAGTACAAAAATCTTTTAAGCCAACGAGATTATAATTCTAGTAGAGAATATGCGGCCTTATTTGTAACTAAGAAGCTTACGTTTTAACCCGTAAAAGCCCATGATACATTAAGTCTAGGCAATAAGGTAATGGTGCACAGATATTTTCTAGGTAATATTCCCTTTTAAGCTGTTCTATCCGTATATTAAAGTTCTGGGAAATATACTAGAGGTGGATGATACGTCCCACATATCATCTCAAATTCTCTGGTTATGTTTAATGTTGCAAGTAGATCAGTTATGGGACGAATATATTTCCAATAAGGGAGTGTCAATATGTGTTTAGGGTGTTTCCAGAAACTTCTAAAAGTGGTAAAACTTGAGAAGATACTTCACAATCTGAAAATAGGGTGTATAACTCTAAGGTATAACTTTTTCAAAGAAACTGCTAGCAAGTATTTTGGTAACTATGAACTTATGTATTAGAAGTTTCAAATTCTAAAGTTTTCCTCTAGTTCTCTTTATTCAATCATGAATTTTCTTAGTATCCAGGTATTACACAATTTCCCTGAATAGACTAAAACTAAACGTAGCTATTTACCAAAATGAAGTTTGTTAGTATTTCTTAGAAACTTAATCCCTAACTGAAATTCTACCGGAATTGGGATCTTCTAACCAAATTCTTCTTGTTACAATATTATAGTCGGATTATTTGGGCTAGGGTTGCCACTTTAAATTAAATTAAATTTTTGCTTAATTAAAAATGTCTTGCATAATATTTTTCACAAACTATCTCAAATGGACTGCGCTTTAAAAATAGATCTCTCGTTAACGTAGTTTATTTGAATAGAAGTAATCGATTTATCTGCAATACGATCCCTGTTAGTATAGTTAGCAATCCTATTTATTTTTGACCCAAGAACGACAACTTAAATCTCTAAAAGAAACCCAATTATTCCCACAGTTAATCCGCACCGAGAATGGGATTTAAAGCCGAATGTAAAGCAATCGAAAGCCCTCATTTTGGAATGGTAATTCTTTTGTACAGACGCCAGCACATCAACCTGCTTCAATCTGTCAAATTTCTTCAATCGATATTCAACCCTATCACAATAGTCGAAGGGTAGTATTTGAATGTTTAAAATGTGACAGATTCGAGTAGGTCGACCTTCTGGCGTCTGTACAGAACAGTTTTAAATCGAGCATCTGTTTGGTAAAATTTACTTCAAAGCCTCAAAGGAGACGTCTATGAAATGGGCATGTACGGAAATTGACGCGCGCATGTCTTTTGCACGAAGTTGGAATCTAGCTGAGATTGCATTTTTTGTTGGCGTTTAGACACTCTTTTTGAGAAAAGACGGGATATTGGAAATGAATACGTTTTTAGATATTTTTTATAAAGAAATGCTAGATTGATTTTGATTGTATTCTTCGGTAATTTTATGTGGTTTGATTTAAGTAGGTATAGTCGATTTTTGATAACTAACTGGATATTAAAATTAATTCCACCTATGCTCTTAAATTTTGATATAAAATTCAACGTGTACTATTGAAGTAGATCTCGTTAACAAATCTTGTCTTATTTTAACAAAAGTTTATGTAGGTTTTCTTGTAGGTAGCAATATAGATCCTTAAGTTGTTTAACAGTCTTAAAACAACAACGGCGCTGTTGTAAATGTGATTGCTAGAAGCCTTACCCTCTTCATACATACGTAATACTTTCAAGCGTTGTTGCTTTAAGCTAGAAACCTAATATTCCCCTATGGACGTTTAAACTACATTTATTTTTCTAACTATAAAAAGCTCAGATAAAGTTTTGAAACCGTCACGTCGGAATACCTAAAGAATGCGATTTTCATTACTCTCATTTAAAAAACGAACAATTAAAAAAAGAGAACTACGCACAACGTATTTATTGGATGCGTTCGAAAACTGAAATTGTGAGTGGCAGCCTGTGGCTGCACGTTCACGATTGCAATTAAAAAAAAAAAACAGAAAAAGTAGATGAAAACATTCGGTGTAGAATAGTCTGATTGAAAAAAAATTACGTATGGAATATGACGAATGTAATTCTCAAAAGGTTTTCAGTGAGTGAAGCTAAAGCGAGCAGTGATTATCCTTGTCAATAGTTTCTACTTAACTATTTTATATTTTATTTGCTGTTCAGCGGTTTCACTTTCAAAGTAAATTACTTACACACCTGGATGAAAAGGAGTCTATACGAGTATGTTATTAGGTTAATCTCTCTCCGGTCGTGTTGGATTGCCGTCCCATCGGGTTATGAGTGTGAATAGGGAGTGCACAGGTGTCTGCGCAAAAGCTTGTGCACTATAATATGTCATGTGCAGCTGGCTGATCTCCTTATATGAGAACAGACGCCGTGGCCGGCAATCGGCTAGGACGCCATCATTAAGTTTCATCAAGATCTAGGTTTAGCGTCATGAAAGTGTAACAAACCTACACACATACCTAGGTGCATAATTCGTACAAACTTTTACATTCATTAGATAAATACGACTAGTACGATTGTTTTATTAAATAGTACAGAAGCTTTTGATGTCTATGTTATTTTAACTATTCATGGTTTGAGTGTTGAAAATACATGTTCTAAATCTAAATGTACTTATAATATCTTTTCTTTGTAAATCCACTTCTATCACTATTAGGTTTACAACAAAATACATTATTAATGAAATGCCTAGAGATATTATTATATAAAATAAATATAATTATTTATTCGCAATCTTCCTTCTCACTATTTACGTAAGTCTTAATCCAACTTAGTGAGCAGTTTTAATAAAAGGAAAACATTGCTTGCATGAATTGCTTATAAAGCTAAGAGTCATAGAATTTACATTAAAACTAGCTGTATACCGCGGTTTTACCCGCGTCGTCGTATTAACAATTTCGTAACATATGAACCTTCTCCTGACTGCAACGAATACAACAAAAAATAACTATCGGAATCGGTCCAGACGTTCGGGCGTGATTCGATGACTAGGTAAAATAGGTGGCGATTTTTTTTAATGTAAAAGAAGATAAGTACAGGCAACATTAAGTAGAGTACTGAAAATACATGAATTATTTGTCGAGCGTGTACTTTAAGAGATAACAGATTACTTTAAATCGCCCGATAAATTAGGCAGTGACTCAACAGTTACTACACAAGCGTTTAATGTTGCATGAAGTGTGCAGTGATAATTCATATTTTCGTCAATTTAACCCTTAAAGGATAAGCAAGATAGATGAATATCACATACAAAGGTGTCCATATCATTTGTCAGTACGCCCCGCGCAGGTCACGACTCACCCTAAGGGCGGAACCGTTTCTAAGGACTACGAGTATGTGCACTGACACGAAACTACCCTCTTTCCTCTTGAAATTATGGAAGCAGGAAAACTGTGTCCTTCTATTATTTAATAGTGGCATGAATATTGATATTGTACCTTTTTAGCGACTAGCTTTAGTTCGATGTGTTCGCTTATCTATACTAATATAATAAAAAGGAATTTTTTTTTTGTTTGTTTGTATCCTGAAGGCTTCGAAACTACTGGACCGATTTGAACAATTATTTCACTGTTTTTAAGTTTAGACTATTCCCGAGTAATATAGGCTATACTTTATTCAGGTACGGGCAGTAATTCTTACGGGACGCGGGTGAAACCGCGGGAAAGCAACTGGTATTTAATAATCATGAAAACAAACATAATGATAGCTATTAATGATCTTTATGATATGGATAAGTAATTTACAAAATATTTTGAGTTTCAATATATTTTTAAGGTCAAACTTTAGTTAATGTTTGACTCTTTTGTTGTACAAGCGACGAACCCGCGGTTTTGCATTCGTTAAATTAATTATTCATGCGTACAAAGCTCTAGTATACATAGAAAATTGCTCGATGGATTTTTTTACCATTTTTTAACACGAACTGTCGAATCGGATTTTTAATGGACGGGTTATACAGTATAATCTCTCGCGGCACATTCAGACATAACTTGTGTCCAAGCCTTGTCTAGAATAACAATTTTATTTTCAAAAACAATGAGATGAGAAACTAGCAGCAGGTCTCACTGCACAGTGGGCAATTAGTTTAGATCATCAGATCAACTATGGTAGGTAATCTTATAATCTTGCAATATTAAACATTAAATCCACCTAACAAATATTTTTTTTACCAAAAACAGGTAAAGCTACCTAGTATACGAGCAGAGCTCAGGTCCCTGCATATTGTAACGGCTTGTCTGCGTGAAATCCCCTTTTCCGCGCGAGTTCGTAAGTAGGGAGCGCGGTGCCCGTGGGCATTCTTGCCAAGGATACCTTGGTACACACTGTTCGCCGGCTCGTTGACCAAGGCTATTTTAATATGAGTCCTGTAAAGAAAAACAAAGAACATAGGAGATAAATATGTTTTGTTTAGTCTGTCCAAAAGTGTTTAGAACAAAAAGCTTTTCGCCCACTTAAGCTGACTACTTAGAATAAAAGAGTTTGTGCTTTTGTATTTCAAATGTTACACGAATACTTTATACATTCATGAGAATAAGTAAATTAATCTAGGTTCTTTTAGATTCTAAAAAACATTGCTCTTTACCTAACCTAAAAAGGTGTAAATAAATATTTAATACTAAATAGGTCTCTGAATAAATAATAATGAAAAAACTTCTTCAACCCTGTTTTAAATTCAACTTTTATCTGCTTTCTAATATTTTATTTTCCACGAAAAAGGTTGCTTCGCTAAAAACCCATTCGCAAGGCAAAAATATTTATAGCCTCTCAGGATGGCCTCGTATCTGTCCCGCGGGGACAAGCGGAAAAAAGCCAGCACACCACCGGAGGAAAATAAACTTTAAAATTAATTGAATAATCAAATAACGTTGAATGTTGCTAGCCAGGACTTCCTTTCCCTATTCCATTTTAGATGGCGCGTCCGTACACATTAAACAAAACTTGATGGTTCGTTCAAAATGATTAAGGTAAAACAATATTCGTCTTAGCAATAATTTAATATCTCCCGCATTATATTTATATCGCACATGAATATGTTACGAGAGTAATGAAATCTTCACGTACGTACGTCACTGGTAATGCGAAATAAAATATTATCGCGCATTATTCAGAATTATGTAATAAAATTCAAATAACATATCAGTAAGACACCGCAATGCGGAGATGGCAGTTATCTGAAAATTTCAGCAATCGTCGTGGGGAACGATGGCTTTGCCAAAATTTTTCCTACAAACCCCGATTTTTCAAGTAGCTTAAAATCATTACTCATGTTGGGACGAGAGACGAGTAAATAAGACTCCACTAAAACTGGGAATTAAAAGTACTTGAAAAACTAGACAAATAGAACACTCGGCGTGTTCTTTTTTTATTTAACAGGCCACTCACACTCTAGAGACTCTGAGCGTCTTTTCATAAATTTTATATGCCAAGGAAAAACTGAAATATGGAAAACGTTATAAATTGTATTGAAACTGGGAGAAATTTTGTATTAAAGCTACAGAATTTTATCACAACTTTAATGACTTTACGTGTTTAAATGGCGACAAAAACATCCACAGTTTTGAATAAAATATTTTTTGTTCAAATAATGTGTCACGTTACTGAAACGCTGCATGAAATGGTAAAACATATTCTGCGAATCATTTGAAATTCCTGTTTCACGTATATTTCTGTTTAGGATTTTTAGATTCACACAAGTATTGAGCTTGCATACCACATAACTATTACTATGCACGAATACACCTAGCCGGGTCACTGGTCACTCGAAGCTCGGGTTATTTCAAAACACATTTCAAATCTAGCTGACTGAACCAAGTTCTATTGAACTGTAAATTAACGTCATTAGTAGAAGTTCTTTTCAGATATGTTGAGGAAAAAGAAGTCGTAAATGAGAATAAGGAAATATTTTTTACGAAAATATCAAGGAATTTGACAGTCGTATTTTTTTTAATGTTATGGTTTAATTATATTAAAATGTTGAAATAACTTTTTAAACGCGGTGAAATTATATTAGAATAAAAATATTCTCGTGCAATAATGAAAGCTCTTAACTTGAAAGTAAGTGATAGTTGGGTCATAAAGTATTATAAAATTCAGTATGAATATTTCTACATTAAATAGGCAAGCTGCATGTAAAACTCTGGTACTTGACTGCACATCATGGTTGTAACCCGATTTCGGCATAGTTGGAAAGAAATTAGGTAGATAATGATTTCAACAAATATAAGGAGATGGTTAATTAAAGTAGCTTAACTTTAATGATGTTTATTTTAACCAACAGAACCACAATGAAATACCTGAGGTTCATTACATTCATAAAACTACCCTAGTTCTGATAAAGAATTAGATGAACGAAGTTAATTTTAGAGCGGTCACGTAGTGCCGTAGTGGCGGGATCGTAAATATTTCGCTCTGCACTTTGAATTGAAATTGGGTTATTATTATAATTAAGCTTTGCAATTTAACTTAATTAGTTTGTTTATATTTATTGTAGGGAAAATATATACTGGAGTTATTTTTAATTTAATTCTAACTTCATTTAGCAATGATTTTATTTAGTAACAAAAAAATATTTTTTGAAGATTACATTCAAATGTTTTGCTTACTTAAGTGTGTAAACAATACTTCTCGTCTTCTCATATATAAATAATCTCAATGTGCGGTACTTCTGTTGAATCTGGATCATGACACAAAGTCTTAAGTCGTATAATATCCAAGAAACAAAACACTATCAAACATTTCCTTGAAGTATTTTTTCTAATGTAGAATTTTTCTTCCCCAGATATTCGACAATCACTACCACTTCCACCACCACGCGATCGTGCGCCGGTCAATAACCCCTGCGCACAATCACCACGACAAGCTCGAAGGAGACAACAGGGTCCGATGGGCGAAGCAGCAGCGAGCGCTCTCCAGGAAGAAGAGGGACTTCCAGGTCATACCAGACTCATATCGTTCTACAGGTATGTCCCATAGTTACGATAACATAGCAACAGTGTTGTATCCAACTGGATTTTGATTGGAAAATCGTTACCTAACAAAACAAAAAATAGTATCTATTTCCGTGACAAATTCAATTATCACGGAGATAGGTAGTCTACTTTTTTACCTCAGTCGGTTTAGCCTTTTTATCATGCAACTCACAAATAAAAAAACTCATTTTCGCATTCCATTAGCATAGGGATCAGAGTATTTAATTAATTAATTAGCCAAAAAGTTGAAAGGGCCTAAGGAGGTTGCAAGGAACCTTGGTTGACGAATATAAGTTAGTCGCGATTGCTTCTAGCCTTCTGTGAGGAGAAGAAGATTAATAGGACACGAAATAATAAAATAAATCAATACTTAACTGCACTTAAAATAGAGTCAAATTTATGTTATGCATCTCGGGGCATTGTACAGGAATATTCACGCTATTCATACTGCGAGGCGCTCATTATCTTGAGACAATTAGTTCTTGGAAACGCTAACTATGACGCCCTTCTCACCGAATACAGTTACTAATAATTGATGTTTGAACAGCAGAATAGCTGGCACAATTTTTGATAAATTGTTGCAAGAAGACTAACATTAAAAATAAATATCTTTCGGTCTATCGCTTTGGGTGTAGTGGGAGGGAGTGTCAAACTAAAACCCACCTTTGTTCCTTTTGGACCCTGTTGTGAATTTTACGGTCCAAATGCACAACAGGGTCCAGAAGGTCTTTTAAACTATCCATCCTATCATTTGGTAATTCATGTTCCACTAGTAAAGCACACAAAACATACCAACTTTTACCTCCCCACCAAACAGATTGTAATCAAAATAAATGTAGCCACCATGACATTTACAACGACACACAATCCTAGATTCAAAAGTAGAGACACCATATAAAGCTACCTCAATCTGTCAAATTTCTTCGACAGATTTTCGACCTTATCACAATAGTGGAAGGTTAATTTTCGATTGGTAAAACTTGACAGATTTGGGTGGATTGACCGACTGGCGTTTGTACTACCCAACCAAGCGTGCGACTAGTCGTGACGATTTTTTTTGTTGTCTTAGCTGAAACTACGTCATCAGATGCGCCCACGCCGTCGGCAGCGTCGAAGCGCGACACTAATTCGAAGCGAGAGCTCCAACCGTCTCGGGTGAAGGGACGGCCAAGAGCAGCAGACTCCAAGTTCCAACTGAACGACCCAAAATGGCCTCATATGTGGTACTTAGTAAGTATACGTTTTTTTTAATTTATTTTCTCGTCTTTGTTGACGGTGGATTCACCTCGGAATGGATTTGTATGTGGATACGTAGCCTATATTGTACAAAGCAC
Organism: Heliothis virescens; assembly: GCA_002382865.2. Lineage (NCBI taxonomy): Eukaryota > Metazoa > Arthropoda > Insecta > Lepidoptera > Noctuidae > Heliothis > Heliothis virescens. Next base: position 6,242,651 of record NWSH02000537.1, read on the forward strand.
AACCATATTAGACAAAAGCTATATGAGGGCCCTGTGATTGGGAATATATCTGGTAAAGATCAGGATTTCAAAAAAATTGAACCTTTTCCAATAATCGTGGTATCATGAATGCTTATAAAGTTTCACTAACATGAAGTTTGAGGAACACGTTCTCAATACTTTTGCCTAAGAGATTATGGCTGATTATTGAAACGCCACTATAAAAAATGCTCAAACATCATTCTATATCTGTCACATTCACGTATTTTTTGCGACAGAAATACTTTTAAGCAAAACTTGAAAATAAGGTAACATTTGAGTATTTCAAGGATAGAAGTCTGTTCTCAATCAATCCTCAAAATATAGCTAGAATTCCTTTTGAACATTAGAAGGTAGGTATATAATATTCAAAGCTATAAAAGCCATTTTACTCTTGAGTGCCCCGTCTAAAGAGTGACTTTGAGGAGTGGCAATGCGATTAGTATGGGCACTGAGTTCTGTCCTTTTGACGAAAGCCAGCTTCATAGAAATGAAATATAAAATCTAGAGCGGGCTCACAAGATCAGTTCTTTACAGTTGAGAGTATTTGAAAAATTTAAGAGCTGTATAGACCTAATACAATTTTTTTGGATTTGTTTCTGTGTTTCTTTAAGTAAATTTTGAAAAAATAGCTTTGGAATGTTGATAAATTTCATTATTGATACCAAAACCATCTGAATATCAAAATAATTCCACAATATCCCTATAAAACCTACTTGATGAACCCCAAACATGCTATAGTTAATGAAATATTGACCCCAAATGTTGACCTTTTGTACCCCTTTCTGTTGACCCGGCTTGGGCGTGTATTTAGTTTTTCAACAGAAAGTTATTAAGTAAATAAACAAGAACTCAACAAGCTGCCTTAAACTATGTCTTAACTAAATATAAGCTATGAAAGTTAATCTAAATTATTAAGTTAATAACTACTAGCCAAAGTTGTTGGCTATTCGAAGATTTTGCTTATAAATTGGGTCACTGTTTATCATATATTAGAAGATAATTATTATTTTGTAGTTCTTACTTCTTGTGAAAAAGCCTCCGTAAAAATTTACTCGTTAGTTATTATATTTACCTTATTGTCAACAATTACTATTCTTGTTCAAAAATCAACCTCACGCAATTTCCAACGTGTCAAACCAGCAGTCAAAATACAAAACTTTATTCTCAACGGAACCGCCAATTTATAATTAATTTGTATTGACGTAATAATGATAGCAAACGTGGCATTCGATTACCATTCTGAATATGTTTGGCGCAAATTATCAGAAAGTTGCGAAGTTACACTGTGTAAGCACTCGAATCGCGTCGTTTTTGTTTTTCTTTAGCGATTCAACCGCACCACGAGAAGAGAGAAGTTTAATTTTCTTCGGATAAAGTTTATAACGCTCTTCTAAAATATTGACGAAGTGGAAGCCAAAAATTTGAGTTTTATTAAGCTATCACAGAAAATTTGCGTAATTCTTACATAAAATCGGTTTAACTACCGTAATGAGGGTAGGGATGTTTTTGATTTCGTATCTTTATACATCTCTCGGCTGTTACGGATTCGGGTGAATTAATTTGTATACCATGTTTTATGTAAACGTTGGCCTAATTTAAATTATGTTTGACATTACATACGGCCCATCCCTATTCACCAAAGGATAGGTAAAGAAATACCTTACGTAGAGGTTGCACGTAATTACGTGTATATGTTTTGTTTACTGTGTATAATTAAACTTGATTGAGTATAATAATAAAATGTAGCCTCAACAGCTGATAAAATTATATATGTATTAATAATCTACGGATTTGACAGCATGGAACAAAAGCCGCACTGAATTTTGGAATGTGCATGTGAAGTGCGCACTCCTATTTCGTTTCGCAATATGGCCGGGCCCCAGGTCACAAACACAACAGTTCGCGTCGATCAATTCGCAATAGTAATTCCAATTTGGAATATTCTGTTAGCTTTTGTTCACTTTTATTATTTGTGCGATCTGAAATAGTTGATATAAAAACCAATTTCGTATAGATATCAGTGAAACGGTCCGTCAATACAAATTTCCAGTGGTCGCTCCGGTGTTGCGGCTGAAATTTCATTTTCATTTAGTTCTGCTACCGTTGCAAATATTTCTACAAATTCATTTGAGTAACAATCTCGTAAATTAAAAAAAATCTGCGCCGATGGAGGTTGAGTAATTGGTTCGCTCGTACATTTCACTTTTTAATACATTCTATGATTTTACGACCGCCAAAGATTAAGTGGATCATTACTTTTATTTTATTTCTTCATGTTTGTTGATGTTATTGCCAAACGTTTCATAAATCATGCGCGAGATGATAACACAAATAAATATTTACCCAATAAATTTTCAAATTGTATACAGAAACCTGAATTGTGTGTTAAAGTGTTTGTTTTTGTTTTACGTAGAATCGCGGAGGTGGTTTAGATATGAACGTGATACCAGCATGGCGGGAAGGCATCACAGGCCGAGGCGTGGTGGTCACCATCCTCGACGACGGCCTAGAGACTGATCACCCCGACTTAGTCGCTAATTATGTAAGTATATTCCTTTGTATACGTCATTCGTTTACATTGTTCTCGTTAGCTCTAAACACGGACTTGTAGGAAGTCGATTGGTTTTCCTCGTAAAACAACACGCTCCAGATTACATTTCCTACGACATATCGCATGAATTTCTTGAAATTGTTTCATTTTCTATTTTATGACGTCGCGTCGGTACTTTGTGTTGCCCGCCTTTGTAGTCTAAAATCTTCATTGGGAAATAAGAGGCAGTTTCCACGTATGCTTGGGGGAAATGTTTGAAAAAACACCGATGAAATCAAAACGGGAACAAGTAATTCGCGAGGGATCCGCGCTTTCGCGATAAAAGGGCGTAGAGTGACATCTGTGCTCTGAACAAAAGCTTCGGAGTTTCAAATTACACGATTCATCTCGCCTGTGCGGCTTTAATTTCACTGTTGGCGTTCGAAAAAAATGGGTAATTGGGTCGCGGTTTTACGCGAAGCGATTTATTTGCGAAAACGTAAGACCTCATAGCAGGATTAGTATCAAAACATGTGATTTATTTTCATACGTTATTAGGGAGGGAGCTTGAACACGCTGGAGACGTGGGTAAGCGGCTCAAGGATGTGATGGGAGATTATCTCGTATTGTTGAGATTCTAATTATTTCTTAATCCTGAACATACGGGTATGTTCCTTATAGAAGCATTTGTATTTTTTTCTTTTATTTATCTACATTATTCTTTACCAGGACCCCATGGCGTCGTATGACGTGAACTCCCACGACTCGGACCCACAGCCGCGGTATGACATGATAGACTCCAACCGCCACGGCACGCGCTGTGCCGGTGAAGTGGCGGCGACCGCCAACAACTCGCTCTGTGCTGTGGGCGTAGCTTATGGGGCTAGTGTTGGAGGTAAGAATGTTTATATTGATTAACATTTATTTGTGATAATCTTCGATGTTATGTTTTATGCATTGGTTATAACGTCAGTAATGATTATAAGGATTTGTGACTCAAATGCATGCTGTTTATATTGACATAAGAATGTTGGCGTCCATAAACCTAGTTTGGACATTTAGTCTGGACAATCATTATCATCATTTCAGCCACCGGTCATCCTGTACTGAACATAGGCCTCTCCTATTAATTACCATAAGGAGCAGCCTAAGTTCAAAGTCCTAAATTCAACGTCTGGTCGGGATAATCACTTTTCACTCACAAGTTCAAAAAATTATATATGGTCATTTACATACTCAGACACAATAATTGTTTTTTTCGTAAATTAATTATTGTAACATATTTCATAAAATAATATAACATTAAACCTCTTTGGGGGTTCTATTTTAAAAGTAGCATGTCATTCATAACCTTGAAAACTATCAAAAATTATAGTGCAACCAACAATTTATCTCGTCTTAACATCTAATGGATGTTAAAGTGTGACAAACTCAGGCCATTGTACGGTGGAGTGCACTTACAAGTGCCTGGCACAAGAGTGTCGGCAGATTACTAGACAAACGTGCTTTTAAAATGCATTGTCATCATTTGTCTTAGCTCTCCTGGTAGGATAAATATGTACGGCAACATCATTATTGTTAAAGGCGAAGAGAGTAGGTACGTAAAGGGCATACGTACCAACGATCTGCGCTTAAAGAAAACAAAATACTTGATGAAATATATTAATAATGTGTCTTCTATGAATTTCGTTTGATGATGGTTGCAATGAATTGGCAGTGCTATTACATGATAAAAGTAGATAGGTATGTCGTCCATATAAAATTAATTTCTTTCTGACCCAATTCCGTTACTCACTCGTGTTATTTTTTTTAGCGCAAATAAATCAATAGGTTAGTAAACAATTGAACATCTGATAATTTAGTATTGCTGAAAGACTGACGTCATCATTTGTCCCAAAGGATTAGAGAATAGATGAAATAAAGATAGATCAAGTTTTGGTAATTTATGTATGAGTAATAAAGAACGACTCGTTCCGACGAAAATTTATTAGATACACAATTTATATTAAGTAAGATAGATGGACGAGAATTGCTTAATAAGATCTTTGCTTGTTCGAATGTTATTTACTTTTGTTATTTATACAAGACATATAAAGTTTATACGGCTACGTCTGGCCGTGGTCCTACTAAAGACAGTTCATTAAAATATCTGCACAGAAAATATTTTTGAAGTAGGGACGCTGAACACTTTTTGTATGGGGACAAAATGATAAACTCGCGACAGGTATCAATCACGTGACCGACAGATTTGAAACTCGAACCCGTGTAAAAAAAAGCATATGAAGTAATTTAACAAAGATGTAAGTCATTCTGATACTCAAAATATTCTCCAAGATGTTCTTAACATTTTGAATTCATATAAGGTGACATTTATTCAAACAAATCACTTTATTGCACTGTTATCGATAAACGTAGATAATAACCACTATAAATAGGAGTACCTACTTCATGAAATTGGACGGTCAATAAAAACGTTTATAGGAAATTCACTGAATTACCAAAACACCAAAACTCCATTGTCTTAAGGAAAACAAAGAAACAAAAAGTATAATTTCAAGTTTACTGTTTCACCGTATGCATGTTTTTATGTCTGCTCGTAAGTTTTTATAGGACTTTTTATATACACAGCCTTCATATAACTTAGAATGTAAATCCTGATAAAATGGGAAGATACAGGTGGGTGTCCCGATGTTTGGCAGACCGACAATTTTTATTAATTATTTTCTATGTGCAAAAAATTCCCTAATTACCTACAAAAGTATCAGTTCACGTTGATATATCATTTGTAATTTCGAATAAAGAAAACGTGACGGCTTCGCATACAACAGACACTAAACCCAATATCGCAACAAAGCCTAAATTCCAAGGTTCACTGACCTTAGAATTTAGAGAACTATCTGTAATTCAGTTCGTGGTTTTCCACTGAATAAACCAGACAAATCTAATTATGAAGTACTCCTGAATAAATTGTTGCCATCACAAATATAGTTTTAGCCTGAAGCCGGTAATAAATAGAATAATCAATACATAGCGGCACAATAAAGAATGAAAGAATTCTTTATGATTTGTTGTATTTCGACGTAAATATTTAATTTTAGTATGTAGATAGACTAATAGCGTGTCTATGTGGCATGAATAATTGAAAATGTTTATATTATAATAAAGAGGTGAAATAGGTACGTAATTTCTTTATAAAAGTCGTATACTAAAATAGTCATGAAATACGTAAATTAAATAGTCGTATTTACACGTTAAATATATTCTCAAAATCAGTACAAACGTAACAGACTAACAATCTGGTAAATGTTAGTACTTTAGGGAATGTTGTGCAAATACGAAAATATGAACTTTTCTGCTTCAGGGCGGGGGCGATATGAAAATGTTGTAGGATACAAAGTTATTAGCGGGTCGTCTGCCTCGAAGATATTTCGTGTTACGCTTTGCAAACGCTGTTTAACTTAAGCTTACGTTAACTTGAAAGTTTATTGCAATCACCACCCTTTATGTTAACATAAGTACTTAAACTAACATTAGTCTAAGATAATCTTGAATTTATATTCAACAGCACAAAAGTGCAAACGTGTCTCGACGCATAACTTCGGGATTTTATTGCAAACACGTCTTCGTTTGCCTTTTGATATTTGAATTTTATAAGCATTTAAATCGAATATTTTCTTCATTTATACGGTGGTGTTCTTAACGTTATTTAATTATGACATAAATGTTTCAAATTTAAAGGATTTATTTCAAAACAATTTATATAAAGTCGTGATCAAAGGCAACTCGACGGATTTCTGGGAATTGAAACACATAGAACCATGCGTGTTTCTTTTGACACGACACAGAGCTTTTATATGGTTGTAAAACAGTTTATGTTCATCACGAAATTATAAGATTTTGTTTTAGATACAATTTATGAAAGCTGAAGTGTCGAAACGATCGACTTGCGTCATTCGTATCAAACATCGGCCCTAGGGAGGAGTTGAAATAAATTACGCAAGCTGACACTTACGGAACTCTAAATTAACGCGAATTACAGTAACAAACGGGATAACAAAACATGTTTTTGTTGGATTTAACATTTATCTTTAGTCGGGGACTTTTACATTTTATGCTAATTACGCTTTTGTCCGAGTATGCGCGTGTCCTTTTGAATTTGAGAAACAGTACGTGTTACTAAAGCTTTAGAGTTTGGGCCGCGGTTTTCGTGGAAACGCAAATAGGAATAAATGTTAAAGTCTAGTGTTTGTTTCATAGCTTTTATGACTGCACTTGGACTGAATTTTAACTGGGTGAAAAGTGATTGTTAAAACATTAAATATTATCTAGATAGTAGAGAGTAATCATTATTTGCAAATTGGGGATCGGCTCCAGACATAGTATAATTATTCTTGAAGGATTTCTTTTAATTACGATTATGACGTCATCGTGAGAGGTTCACCGTTAGTGGTGCAGCTCCAAGTTATGCTATCTGTTGAATTATATACAAATAATGCTTTTTGTTGTAATGTCATATTCTTTTATCTGTGCTTGTGACTATTCAAATATAATTTTCTCAGTTCTATTCGAATCTTGAAACCGTTATTTCATTATTAGACTATCTTTATCCTACTTTTTTTATGGTCTACCTACGCAGCGTACATTTTGCGACAAAGTTTTAAATTATCTTCGCAGAATTTATTATGCTAATATAATAACAATATATAATGATTAAAATTTATATTTTTCAACGTAACACAGTGGCGATTAGAAAAAATATAATATTCAACAGGTAATTCTAGCTTATTAATTAAGTATATTTATAGGTAATTAATGAATACTAATGTTATTTATTGCAATTTAATATTTTGTTATATAAAACTATTTTTTTATTAATCGTTGATTTGATTTATGTCAAATGATCATCAATGACATTCGAATTTTATTTTGAGTAGCTACTGTATAAAATTCTGTGCCATGATGAACATAATTCAATTACCTTTATGCGAACCTTATAAGTCTTAAAATTTGTCTGAAACAATGATTTCAAAAACTAAACTAAAACTTCGTATACTAGCACTTAGGAAAAGTAATCCTATACTATAAGTTTCTGTTTATTTTCCTTGTAATAGGAGATCTACTATCAACTTGTGCAGTGCTGTTTAGGGNAAAAAGTATAATTTCAAGTTTACTGTTTCACCGTATGCATGTTTTTATGTCTGCTCGTAAGTTTTTATAGGACTTTTTATATACACAGCCTTCATATAACTTAGAATGTAAATCCTGATAAAATGGGAAGATACAGGTGGGTGTCCCGATGTTTGGCAGACCGACAATTTTTATTAATTATTTTCTATGTGCAAAAAATTCCCTAATTACCTACAAAAGTATCAGTTCACGTTGATATATCATTTGTAATTTCGAATAAAGAAAACGTGACGGCTTCGCATACAACAGACACTAAACCCAATATCGCAACAAAGCCTAAATTCCAAGGTTCACTGACCTTAGAATTTAGAGAACTATCTGTAATTCAGTTCGTGGTTTTCCACTGAATAAACCAGACAAATCTAATTATGAAGTACTCCTGAATAAATTGTTGCCATCACAAATATAGTTTTAGCCTGAAGCCGGTAATAAATAGAATAATCAATACATAGCGGCACAATAAAGAATGAAAGAATTCTTTATGATTTGTTGTATTTCGACGTAAATATTTAATTTTAGTATGTAGATAGACTAATAGCGTGTCTATGTGGCATGAATAATTGAAAATGTTTATATTATAATAAAGAGGTGAAATAGGTACGTAATTTCTTTATAAAAGTCGTATACTAAAATAGTCATGAAATACGTAAATTAAATAGTCGTATTTACACGTTAAATATATTCTCAAAATCAGTACAAACGTAACAGACTAACAATCTGGTAAATGTTAGTACTTTAGGGAATGTTGTGCAAATACGAAAATATGAACTTTTCTGCTTCAGGGCGGGGGCGATATGAAAATGTTGTAGGATACAAAGTTATTAGCGGGTCGTCTGCCTCGAAGATATTTCGTGTTACGCTTTGCAAACGCTGTTTAACTTAAGCTTACGTTAACTTGAAAGTTTATTGCAATCACCACCCTTTATGTTAACATAAGTACTTAAACTAACATTAGTCTAAGATAATCTTGAATTTATATTCAACAGCACAAAAGTGCAAACGTGTCTCGACGCATAACTTCGGGATTTTATTGCAAACACGTCTTCGTTTGCCTTTTGATATTTGAATTTTATAAGCATTTAAATCGAATATTTTCTTCATTTATACGGTGGTGTTCTTAACGTTATTTAATTATGACATAAATGTTTCAAATTTAAAGGATTTATTTCAAAACAATTTATATAAAGTCGTGATCAAAGGCAACTCGACGGATTTCTGGGAATTGAAACACATAGAACCATGCGTGTTTCTTTTGACACGACACAGAGCTTTTATATGGTTGTAAAACAGTTTATGTTCATCACGAAATTATAAGATTTTGTTTTAGATACAATTTATGAAAGCTGAAGTGTCGAAACGATCGACTTGCGTCATTCGTATCAAACATCGGCCCTAGGGAGGAGTTGAAATAAATTACGCAAGCTGACACTTACGGAACTCTAAATTAACGCGAATTACAGTAACAAACGGGATAACAAAACATGTTTTTGTTGGATTTAACATTTATCTTTAGTCGGGGACTTTTACATTTTATGCTAATTACGCTTTTGTCCGAGTATGCGCGTGTCCTTTTGAATTTGAGAAACAGTACGTGTTACTAAAGCTTTAGAGTTTGGGCCGCGGTTTTCGTGGAAACGCAAATAGGAATAAATGTTAAAGTCTAGTGTTTGTTTCATAGCTTTTATGACTGCACTTGGACTGAATTTTAACTGGGTGAAAAGTGATTGTTAAAACATTAAATATTATCTAGATAGTAGAGAGTAATCATTATTTGCAAATTGGGGATCGGCTCCAGACATAGTATAATTATTCTTGAAGGATTTCTTTTAATTACGATTATGACGTCATCGTGAGAGGTTCACCGTTAGTGGTGCAGCTCCAAGTTATGCTATCTGTTGAATTATATACAAATAATGCTTTTTGTTGTAATGTCATATTCTTTTATCTGTGCTTGTGACTATTCAAATATAATTTTCTCAGTTCTATTCGAATCTTGAAACCGTTATTTCATTATTAGACTATCTTTATCCTACTTTTTTTATGGTCTACCTACGCAGCGTACATTTTGCGACAAAGTTTTAAATTATCTTCGCAGAATTTATTATGCTAATATAATAACAATATATAATGATTAAAATTTATATTTTTCAACGTAACACAGTGGCGATTAGAAAAAATATAATATTCAACAGGTAATTCTAGCTTATTAATTAAGTATATTTATAGGTAATTAATGAATACTAATGTTATTTATTGCAATTTAATATTTTGTTATATAAAACTATTTTTTTATTAATCGTTGATTTGATTTATGTCAAATGATCATCAATGACATTCGAATTTTATTTTGAGTAGCTACTGTATAAAATTCTGTGCCATGATGAACATAATTCAATTACCTTTATGCGAACCTTATAAGTCTTAAAATTTGTCTGAAACAATGATTTCAAAAACTAAACTAAAACTTCGTATACTAGCACTTAGGAAAAGTAATCCTATACTATAAGTTTCTGTTTATTTTCCTTGTAATAGGAGATCTACTATCAACTTGTGCAGTGCTGTTTAGGGCCCTTAGGCTGAGGCCAAACGAGCGTAATTTTTTGAGTCGTGAGTCGCAGAATTTCGGTCGCAGAAAATCATTACAAACAAAAAAGACAACTCATTTTGCGTTGCCGTGTGAATCAAATAGGACTTTTGTATGAAACCGAATGTAGCAGATTTTCTGCGACCGAAATTTTGCTACTCACAACTTACAAAATTACACTCGTTTGGCTTCACCCTAACACACTAGCGGTTTCCAACCGGCTATGGGGCAAGCACGAAGCGAAAATGCATTGCGAAAAATTTGCAATGGGACAACTTGGAAAATCATGGCGTGATATGACCATTATACTGTGTATTCATGTAATATAATATAATTATTTCACTAATCACGCCTCTTCTTTTCCCAGGAGTGCGCATGTTGGACGGTGACGTCACAGATGCAGTGGAAGCCCGCTCTCTCAGTCTGAACCCTCAACATGTAGACATATACAGCGCTTCATGGGGCCCTGACGATGATGGGAAAACTGTGGACGGACCAGGGGAACTGGCTACTAGAGCTTTCATTGAGGGCGTAACTAAGGTAAGAATTAGAATTTTCTTGGTTATACATATTAAAAATAGAGTTTCGAGGTATTACAGAAGGTGGAAAATAAAGAATCAAAAGTCAGTATTGTTATTGTTTGTACCATTAGCTGCCGTATAATTTTCCTTTCTTCACCTTTTGGTAAAAGATAGGTAAACTTTATTTAAGTACTAGATTATGCAGCCTGATAAAAAGTTGGCTACGTAATTTCTCAGGCTCTAAGTTATCTGTGTACTAAACATGTCAATAAATTAACTACTTTCGCATTTATTGTAATTATCAGAAATACATTAAGAAGGTTTAATATAATCAGTAGGTACTTTAAGGTGTTGCGAGCGATCTCGAGCTATCTTATTATCAGGTTAACTTAGGACATAGCGTGACAATAAAACATTAACATTGGTGCGTGCTAGCCGCGTATCAACGCAGTGACGTCAGCTAATCTACACACGACTGCTCAGAACTACGGAACAGTTAGTTCTGTACCCAATTAGTAAATAACAGAATCCATCAAGTGTAATCCACAAGTTAGGCTGCGAATTCAGAACAGCGGGAATTGAAGCGGGGCGTTTCAGCGTAGGTTGTAGCATGTAGCGTCGCGACCAGCGTGCACACTACTAGCACGCTGTCACTCAGTACAAATAAGTCAGTCTTCCTTTGAAAACTGATAGCTGTCAACTGCACAAAAGATTCGGTAGCACAAGATGACTGCACCTGTATAGTTCCAGGTGAGTTGACAAATCGGAGGCTGTCATTCAAAAGCAAACACATTATCACGTCTAGGAACATATTCAGGTTGGAGTCAATTCAAACGGTTTGATGTTCCTGATGATATTGCCAAAAATTCAAAACGCTGGTCACGCCGCTGAACTGTATTCTACATGGCATGAAAACAGGTACTTGATCGACCATCGATAACTTTATCGATCCCTTACCTTACGACGACATCAACAGAGAAGGGGGTGGATCGAGTAGGTACCTGCTTTCAAGTCATACATCAAGGGCGTGACTGAACGGAAATCAAAGTTGGAACTGCATGCCGCTACGGATACACCTAGAGAGAAATCCATATGCTTAATAATGGAGCATGCACGCTCAAGAAAACGCCCCGCTACACGCCCCGCTGTTCCGTATCGCAGCCTTAGTATAACCCACGTCAAGCAAACGTGCTCACATCAAAGCGATCGGGGCTGTCTGACTCAAAGACCACAAGCGTGCTTGAGTATGTGCTGACCATCGAATTCTATAAGTTAGTAGTGGTTTCGTGTGGCTATTATTTTATAGCTGTGAGCAGATTTTCCTGTACTCTTCACCATTTTTTAAAGCATATTTTGCTCTGAATAGGTAAATCAGTCATGAAAAAAAGATTTGTTTAGTCAGGCCAGTCGAATTATTGGTTCATTTGGTCATACAGGACTGTTAAGCATCTTCGAAATCATTTTTTTTTTCTTATTTATTATGTACAGGCGCCAGCACGTCAACGTACCTCAATCTACCGCCATTTTCAACCTTATTACGATAGTGGAAGTTGATGTTCGATTGGTAAAATTTTATAGAATCGGGTAGGTTCACTTGCTGTTCTGTAGGTACTTGATTGCCCCGCCTGTTTGAAATTATCTTCATACATAAGTAAAGATCAAAAGTTTTGATTAAAAGTCGACTAATATAAAATTTTCTTTGATACGGACTGTCTTTATTAATTAAACACGAATCTCTTTTGTGATTTATTGTTATTAAATTTTCAGTTTTATTTACGTTAATTTAATGAAAATGAAAATAGTCGCGAGATAAATAGTCGCAAGATCAGAAATGTATTATTAATAAAGTTGTACAAAATTGACTATTGCGAATAAAGTAGTCAAAATGTATTTACTTAATTAACTATAAGCTGTTTTAACAACATACTCCCTCTTCCCGCATAAAATATAGTTTGCAATGTAATGTAATATGCAAAACACAAATTACTTCAAACAAACATACATGAATTCTATTCTACTCTCTTCTAAACAACACACCAATATTTATTCCTAACATTTTGGTCTGAAAACATAAACTTCTCAAAGTTCCTCAAATCATGTTTAACTTCATCTCCTGACGTGTTCTATTTTCCCGTATAAGCTAATAGTTTACTTTAACAGAACAAAAGCATAACATCTGTATCATATACCATATCTTTATTTATATATTACTATGTAAGATCTTCCCCTAAATATACACGTCCCTACTTCCACGTGTATTCAGAATATCCTTATAAAAGAAACGCCACATCCAGAGTTGATTTTCTTCAATTTTCCTTTAACATTTCCACGTACACACGGCTCAATAAAAAGTCAAAACACCAACTAAGTTAAACCCTCAACTTTAATTTGTCACTTTTCATTGATAGGCGACATTGACACTTATTTGTTTAAAGCTAAAGTTTATTTTCATTTGCATTGTTATCCGCGTCGATTTTGTAACTAAGTTAGTGAAGGGTACCCGAGTACGCGGGCGACACTGCTGAAGCAATTACTGTAATGATGCAATTATTTTCTCTCTCTTTTACACACACTCTCCCTCTCTGTTTCACACACTATATGGTCAAGGTAGTCGCTAAGCACATTTGCATAACGTTATTTTCTTCTTTAAAACTATGGGCTCGCTTCATAGGAAGCTGGCTTCTAGATAAGGTTCTAAACAGCTATCGAATAGACCATACGACTTTTCTAAGTTATCAAAATTGAAACCATTTCTAAGGTACTATCTGTCAGAACTGCCTCGTTGGTCTAGTGGTCGCATTGCGCGACTGCCGATCACAGGTCTCGGGTTCGATTTCCGGGCCAGGCCGAAATCGCTTTGTGGATTTTAGAAACTTTCACAAAGCAGCCTGGAGTTTGGAAGTTGACGGTGTTACACCCCCGTGCCTGGGAGGGCCCGTAAAGCCGTCGTCCTCGAATGCTACTCAGTAGCAGTCGTATAAAATTCCACGTCAGAGGCCGTCAGGCGGATTTGAGAAAACTCTGACACTAGGGCTTGTTAGGAGATTAAACCTGCAGCTGACTCGATAAGAAGAAGATAGGAAGCTGGCTTCCAGATAAGGTTCTAAACAGCTATCTAATAGACCATACGACTTTTCTAAGTTATCAAAACTAAAACCATTTCTAAGGTACTATCTATCAGATAGCCAATCAGAACTTTATACGGAACCTGCGTAACTGTCCTTAAGCAGTTTAAAGGTATGGACGGTTTATATGTAAAGAGAAGTGCGTTCAAAAGTTTCTTTGCCTACGTTTTTTATTGCGTTCCGCGGCTTTTTTCGGGTTTCGAATTTAAATAGAACGTAATGTAGCCGAGAGAAAAAACTTTTCGCTTAATACACCTGCGTCGCAAGTTTTTATGTGACTTTTATTTAAAGTGCTCAGTATGGTTGTAAATGGGAGGAGGAAGGCTGATTCTCGTACTTAGATATACAAAGTCACGCATCGTGGGCTTACCTACATTTTTTATTTATATTTACATACTGGCTGTAAACGACGTACGTTATCAACATCAAAAGAAGTATCTAACTGAAACAAAAACAATGGCGGCATACGGATTTTATTTTTAGGATGTAAAGGATATATTATTTAGTAACACACTGTGAGCAAAACGGTATGTGACGTCTATACGTAAATTACATTCATTACCGCCCATCATTTCAAGAGTCTAATAGGCATGACGACTAAAAAAATCTAATTAGTCCGTCTTTTAGATTATAAAAAAATATTGCATACGTATTTTTTCGTTTTTCATCTAAACAAATAATTACGTAGTTATAGACCGCTGAAATTGCGCGTGACGTCACGCCTACGTACAATTTTGACATAGGCGTGACGTCAGGACCCCCCACTCCTGAACTTTGATACTCATTATCTTTGTTATTATTGATAGATTTTTAAAAACAAAAAATACGTGTCCAATATTTTGCGATAATCTAAATTACGGACTAAATGGATTTGCTTATTTTTTACCTTGCTTATTTTTATCGTCATGCCTATTATCCTCGCATATACCTGAACACTAAGTATTGATCGAGTGAATCGCGTCCAATTGTGCTGCTTCGCGGGACCACCGACCATGTCAATGACTGTTTAGCTGCCAATCACGTGGGAACTAATTAATCGCTAACAAGATACGTCTCAACATCGCGAAACTCGCCTCTAAAATGGCATTTCGATCTATTTACCCTTCAGCATTTTCTAAATTGATGTAACAAAATGTGGGACCGCTGAACCGAATAAAAAGACGTTTGGATTCTCAAGTGTATTTTACTCGGGTCTGCGGTTTTACACTGCGAAGCTAGACTTTAGACGCATCATGGTTTTATTTTTTTTTTACTTTTAATTGACCCTTTTTGCCGTTGGATTGCGCGTCTGTAGAAAACGATGATGTAAATGTATGTAGATGAGGAATTTTGCGCTCAATGGGTTAAATTCGTGGTACGACTGGTATGTAATAAAACCATCCAGTACCACCGTCTATGGGAATAGAATAGGATTGACATTTGAATATGATCACCTGTAGGCGACAATATGTTAGTAAGTACGTCATTTACCACGCCTGTGCCGATTCCGTTTACGCTTCACGGAGCTACGATTAAAAAAAAATGGATGTTCATTTATGTCGTGCCGCAGTACGTCAAACCAATCATTCATGCGTGTTCAGATAAATACAAGCCCAGTGATTGGAATCAAAAATTGTGCTATGATTTATTTTTACGCAACGGACGGAATATTGTTGCGAAAAAATCGTCTATGTTTGCAGCCGATGCAGACGTCCAGTGGGAATTCTGTGTGAAAATGGCCGCAGATTATATAGATCTTTTGTTTCAAATAATGGGTATTTAGTTATTACCTATAGGTAAACATACAATTTTATGGTTGTCCACAATTAAATCGAGAATCGAACTCTCCACATGGATATGGCATTTGTTGTATGCAGAATGGAATAATTATGATTTTTAATAAAAAAATTAAATATTAAAGTTATCCTAATAATTTTCCATCAAAATATTTACGAACTTCGGCACAAGCAAAAGAAAATTAATCAAAGGCCTATCGACTATCTTTCAACCACAACGAATGCCTTGCCAAAATCGGCACGTAGCGCCACCTATCACTTCGAGCAAGAACTACTAAACCAATGATAAATTACATAGGCATTCTTAGGTAACAATTCCCAAACGCCTATATTTTTGCAAAGAAGCACGTATGAAATGGCAATACTGATACGATAAAAGAAAAAGTACCACGTCTGACTAGACTAATGTTTCTATTTCCGAAACAGGGTCGTAACGGCAAGGGTTCCATTTTCGTATGGGCCTCAGGAAATGGCGGACGGGAGCACGATAACTGCAACTGTGATGGCTACACCAACTCTATATGGACGCTTTCAATATCCTCGGCGACGGAGCGCGGCGAGGTGCCCTGGTACTCAGAAATGTGCAGTTCAACATTAGCAGCTACTTACAGCAGTGGGGCCATTAATGAGAAGCAGGTAAGCGTTATCATCATTATGTATAGATACTTACTTTCTAATGAACAAGGAAAGTGGTTTCCGAACGCTTTTCTTTATCTTGTAATAATCGCATGTAAATAAGACCTTTATCTTAGTTGTTTTACACCCCCTCTTAGACCTTAATTAAAGCCTGTTTGTTGATCCAGATTTTGAAATCATAACATTTTACTCGGTAGTTTTCCTTTGTCAGTAAGATAAATAATCGAGATTCGTCCGACTATTATTAGAAGTAGCTAATAACTGGGACGGGCGTTTCATTAAGACAAATCGATGGCAAACATCGTTTGTCAAAATCAGTATCCTGTCGTCTAGACGCTAACAAAAATAAATGGCTAAAATCATAACTTTTTGGCTTCGCGAAAACTTGTAGCTAACTCTAGAATATTCCATAATAGGCACTCGACACTCGACAGGCTTGAAATACACCAGAGAGTATTACTACGACATGTTCCTACTGTCGCGTAAAATTAAATTAGTACCAGAAATAGGTCTCCGTTTGCGAGATTTAACTTCTACCAAACAAGAAAGTTAAAGTAGGCAGCATAAACATTTCGTTTGATGTCTATTAAAACTGACGACTAACTTGGGATGTCCAAGATCAATGACACGTTTTCTATTTCCAGAATGTTTTTATTATTCCACTTTGTTATGACTGCACATCTCACTGCTAAACGTATTTAGTTTTCTTTGATTCGTGTTTGGAATTCGAAAGCTTTATTTTTTTAGCACACCCTAAAATAGTGGGTGTTAAGATATTTTATTAACACAAGTATAAATACAAATGTGGTTCACTGCCTCAGATTTCGGAAAGAAACTCGCTATTATTATGTTTTGCTGAGGGTTTTACCTTTTTACGTATTTGGACCCTCGATCCCACTTACCCTAAAAGTAGTTACGTCCCTACACGACTTTACACATACTGCCTACATAATATTCTTTGCCCTTTTTAGCACTAGGTGAGGTAAATAAAAAATTATGTTATTTCAATGTAAATTATAAGGTTAGTCTCGGTATATCGAAACGTAGTATTTCTGTCAACTTTTTTATTCGTATTTTGCAACAAAGGGCCTGCTTACTCAATCAAAGTTGTATTAACTTTTGGGCCAAACGAAATAGTTCCGAATAGATAAACTATTGGGTTGGACCAGTAGTCGGTCGATTCGACAGATAGGTTAGATCCTTTATTGATATCATGAAATTCTTCCTTATTTATATATAGAAGTTCACCGACTTACGAGACAATACCCTGAAACCTGAAACAAGTATTCATGAAATTGATTGTTTACAAAATTAATAAACAGTCTACTGTAATTATGTAAATTTCAACCTTTTCAGTTTGTCATAATCGGTATGCAAATTCGATTGTTAATTTCGAAGTAAAACAGTGCCTCATTCACTTTGTGGAAGCGTGTCCAAAGAATAATTATTTTATTTTACATAGTTTTACCGCTTTGAAACCTAGAATTAGTAAAACGGTGTGAAAATTTATTTTGTAATCCTCAAAGCGTTATGTATTCCTAATTCCACCCACAGAATAAAATATGTTAGTTATACAATAATCACAGAACAGTCTTTCAAAGAGATTTAAAAATGTGTGAGTGTTTGTGTCAGTTTATTTTATACTTTTATTTGAATTTTATCAGGGGGCACGGCAGTGCCCCCACCAAGTCAAGCAGAAAAAGCGGCACGGCCGTACCATCCTTTTCTCGAAGCAATTCAGGCTATTTTCGACCCACTATAATTTCGTTGTGGATAAAACAAGAAGCCTGAATTTTTGGTAGCTAATTAGGCATTGTATAAATACGGTGTATTTATAATTTCAGACAATTTGATCCAGTAGTTTAAGAATGACAACTTGTTAAAGTTTCTGAATTTTGTCACTCACTGACTCACCGATCATCAAAAGTCCAAGGCACTTCTAGCAGACATAGAAGCTTCAAATTTAGAATACATATAGAGTATAGTGTCCTTATTATGGGAAAACTTAAATATTTTGAAATTTCGGTCCAGTTTTCTAAATACACTAACTGCATGAATAACTTTGTAATCCTATATAAATGTATAGGATTACAAGGTTA
>NWSH02000537.1:6265081-6277030 GCA_002382865.2 Heliothis virescens
TCTATTTGTTAAACGTATGTAATAACTAAAGACAGAAGGTCCTTTAAGTAGAGACTAAATAGATTAACCGACTTGGTATTACATGGATCTCACAACTTTTTACGGTAGAGAGACTGAGCTGCGAGACTTGGGTTTTTTACAGGATGTTTTTAATGGCATTCATTTTAGCATAAGCCTGATTGTTACCTATTACGACATAATCTGTTTGAAGTCATTAGAATGTATCACGTATACATGTTTTGTTTCGGTTTTCAGAAATGCTATACGGATTTCAAATCATAGTAAAACATACAAAATATGTTTTTAAAATAACTACATTTTATCTAAGCCAAGAATTGGTCCAGAATATTAAATATCACGGAACCAAAAAATGGCTTTCTAAAGTTTCCATATTTTAATCTAAATACCTTATCAAGTGATCTTAAGATATAGAAGCAAATATTTAAGGTCTTTGGATTTTCTTAGCTAACCATAGGAGTCTAATTTAGTTTTGTTAATATTAAAAGTAGAGGTTGTGTGGGCAATGCTAGCAATATACTGAGCAGCATGGGGCAGCTTTTTAAACAATATCTCAAAATTAAAATGGTAATGTTTTACTCAGGTAAAGTTAAAATGATACTGTTGCTTCAACCAAGTGAAAGGAGACATTCGTATTCAAGTACTTGTTATTTTTAAATCAAACTCCGTCGCGCTAGGTAAACTGAGATTGGTTTCCCGTATATTCCTTCTTTTAGTCTTCATACTAAGTATGTAGTCGTGGTGGCTTAGAGGTTAAACCAACTGCCTCTCAAATACAAGTTTGCGGGTTCAGGTTGAAAAATCCCAATTCAACTTTTCTATATTACATAATGTGCTTTTTAAGTACATCTTGGACATACACTAAAGGTGAAGGAAACCATATTGAGGACACCTGTATTTTAAAGTAAGATCGTCAATCTGCATAGAGAAATCGTGGTGATTAATGCTCATTTCTTTTCTGTGAAACTGTGTCTTTCAAAGGACAAAAAGTTATGATCATTGTTGTTATTTTATGGGGGGAGTATTTTTTTGGAAGTGGGAGGAGGTAATATGATTCGTAGTCAACGAAACGCTTGATAAATATAGATCTAAATCCGAATGCTGTCAGTCGGACCGTTTGTATGAATCGGGAAATCCGAGGTTTTCCTTAGTAACCGTAAAAATAATACTATTATTTGTGCTGGTAACACGGCTTTGGTTTTTTTGTGTTACAAATAATATGGATTTGATTGACGTGTTTATTTTTATAAGGTTATTTGAATATCTTTTTTCATATTTTCCCCAAACCAATATACCTAAGCCATTATTTTTCCTGACATACTTCATTAAGTTTTATATTAGAGCTTGCGCAGACTGAAAAATTTCAGTTGTACGATAGTTTGATCGGTTCATAAATTAATATGGAGATGAATGGTAGTGCGCACATTACTAAAAAAGAAATGACGTTTATGTTGTCGATGAAAATGGGCCTAAAAAGTTTGATTGGATTGTCAGCCAACCATCAGGCCAACTATCGGCCGACAGTTAAGTCTGTAGCGTGCGGGGGCTTATAAGAAGTCCATGGAATATAAAAATGAATTACTTAATGTCCCCCAGTTGATCACTGGTTAAATACATCACTCATAAATATATATTGCATAATGTTCATGTATTCTTTGCGTTATTTAGGTGGTAACAACAGACTTGCACCACTCCTGCACGGCTGGTCATACCGGTACATCTGCGTCTGCGCCGCTTGCTGCCGGCATCTGCGCACTGGCCTTGCAAGCTAACAGGGACCTCACTTGGAGGGATATGCAGCATATTGGTAAGAATTTCATCATTTAATCTATCATTTAATATGTGTCTTATATCGATCTTTAACCTGCTGTCTTCTGGAATGCCCCTTAGAAAAGACCCTTGACGACAAAAAATTACATTGTCACAAATACATTTTGATACTTGTCCGAATAAACTAGGTACTGGTAATTGGTAGACTCTGATTAGGTTATAAGTACTATTGAAATTAATGCGTTTTGCGAAATGCCAAAATGTCGGTTAAGTCATCACCACGAAAACTATTTAGTTTGCCAAGTCCATTGTCCTAAATTATGGCTCTATTTACTACAGGTCAAATGTAAAGTTTCAAATCTTCCTAAACCAAGATTCTGCAGTAAACAAAAGATGCAAAGATGTCATCTTTTTTCACCTATCAATGACAATTGCTATCTTTTGGCTCTTTAAAACTATTGAAGTATCAATTAAGTTTAACGAGCCAAGATATCTTTCTAACAGGCAGAGTTGATTTCATTTCTCAAGTTTTCGTATTCTCGTTAAGTTTAAATTGCAATTTATGGCACAAATTACATGAAAAACTAGTGAATAATCGGATGAAAATATAAAAAAGTTAATAACCTATTAACTTAGTCGAATGAAATTATAATAACTGTTGGCTTAAGTGAAAATTAAATTGAAATTATTTAAAGGCTTTTAATGAAAATTTTACTTTATGAATGTAATAAGTAATAATATATTGAATTGGGAATACTCCTAGTGCATCTATGTACAGACGACAGCAGGTCAACCTATACGAATCTGTCATATTTTACCAATCAAACATTAACCTGCCATTGCGCTAGGGTTGAAAATATATTGCAGAAATTTGACAGATTGTGGTAACTTGATGTGCTGGCGTCTGTACTAGGTAAATTAAAAAGCTGAAGAATTTGTTTCTTTAAACACAAATCTCAGGAACTACTTCACTAATTTGATAATTGTTTCAATGTTATATAGCCCATTTGTAGAAGAAAGTGTGGGATGCACAAAGCAGTTTCCACAGGACGCGGGTGAAACCGCTGCTAGAAAATAGTTTATATTATTTAGTTCACACTTTAGTTACTATTTGAATGAAAATCAGGAAGAAAAGTTATACGTTACTTGAATGTTATCTACATTCCTATAAGTTGTGCCATATAAGTTAGTATTCATAAAGCCTAAAGTTATGACGAATAAATCAACGATAAGTGCGACCGATTGAGTTGTAATATTTTTATACCCGACTTCTTGAAAGCCAATATGGCTTCCAGTTCATCTATTTCTCATAAAATTCAGTAAAGCGAAAGTACGTAATTTGATTATTTTTTACCAAGGTACGCATTGCAAGTATTGTCTATAAAATCTAAAGTATGTCCAGAAAACAATGATACGAGATTTTCAACCCTTCGTGGTACCAATTCCATTTGGGATATTAAAATTACATACCCCCAACATAACACTTAAAGATGGGCAGCAACTTCTCTGAAGCCAAAAATATTCCACACTGCGCTCCACACATGCGTATTGGTGCATACCCAGCGCGGCGAGTATGGGTAAATCCTCCAAGCTTGGGGAGACTTTTTCCAGCAGTGGACGATTTTAGGCTGAGATAATGTGGTTCCCCTCGTAAGTCTCGCGATCCGTAGGCAATTTTCGTTTCGTTTCTGTTGTGCTATCCTTGTCGATCCGCCTATTATAATCTACAAATAAAGGTCGTTCTTTCAAATCAAGTCGTTTTAAAAAATGTTGTACCCCATCCCTACTTATTTTTGCATCAGTTATACCAAAATAAATACTTGTTCCTAATACAATTCAGTGCTTATTTACATCACATAAGGGCTGTTTCGGAATCCTGGAAATATCTTATTTATTGGATTCGATTCTTTTTAAATGTTGAATTCTAAAAAGGTTACGAGGTTAGTCTTCCATTCAGACGTGACATTAAAGGCTTAGCAAAAATCTTTTATTAAGTAGCGACCTTCGACTTTTGTGTATTTTATATTAATATTAAACGTGTATTCAGAAGACAAATTAATTGTTCATTGACATTTAATTACGTGTAGATTTACTGAACCAAATTATTTCCATTAATGATAATGCAAAACTAACACACCGTATGAAAATATGTGTATTTTATATGCTGAGTTTATTAAAACATCGTCGAACCAAATGATTTATGTATGACGCTTTGTTTATATGCTGATTTTCATGTTTTTTTCATGTTTGAGTTCGTACTCAATTTAATACTTGGTTTATCCGGATCATTCTTCCATGTTGTCGTTTAACCAAATTGTCCGCGGAATTCTTTGGCCAAAACAGTGCAATAAGTGTGTTTAAAGTACTTTAGTTTTCGATTGTCCGTGACAAGTTGGACTGAAGAAAGTGTTTTACATAACGTAGTTTGGGAACTGCCTTTGTTCCGCAAGCTATTTTTGATAATGCCTGCTGAACATTGTGACCTTCTATATTTTGTTCTTTTTACCAAGAAACGTAACACAATATCACGCTTACAACTACGAACTAGGTATGAATTACACTAGCTTTCGCCAGCGATTTCACCCGCGTCCCGAAGGAACTACTCCGCGCACCCGGATAAAAAATAGATTCCTATAGCCTTTTTCGATAAATGGGCTACCTAACATTGAAAGCATTTTTCAAATCGGACCAGTAGTTCCTGAGATTAGCGCGTTCAAACAAACTCTTCAGCTTTATAATATTAGTGTACATGTATAACAGTGTCTTACTCCTTCAATGCATGTGTCGTCCTTTTGCACGACTCGTCTTGTTCCTCTATAACCACATTTAGCTTTTGATATTTAGCCGAACAGTAAATATCGGGTAGGTACTGAACACGCTATATCAGTCCCATCTAGTCCTTAGGCCTTGTGTTCACAGTAAACAACGTGCTAATACTAACACAGTTATAGTACGGTCAGCATCAAAAGTAGCTGAGCAAATCAACAGTTTTTAAAGTGCCTAACAACGTCTAAGATCATAATTTCTTAACAAGACAAACGCCACAATTTGCTTAAAATCCTAACCCTCAAAAAAGTAGATGGGTAGTCCGATAAGTTATTGACGAAATGATGTTTAGCAGTTTTGAAAATTTAGATTTGTTAAGTTACTTTTGAAGCTGACTGTACGGCCTTATTTCTGCGAAGTCCGTGAGCCGTCAGTAACTGGTTGAGAACTAATCCGAAACCTATCCGTTGATGTTACTATGGAATGTTTTGTTAACTTTGTATCTGTTCTGTTCATCGGTATTTGTTTGTGACTGAATGTAGGGGATTCAAGTTAAATCCGTTATCCAATTTTATTAAGTTATTAATTAATGTCAGTGGACGTTTTACGACCGTATGTATATAGTATGCCTTAGAAGTTACTATCTCGATTTAGATGAGAAAAAAACAGTGCCAGAATAAATTATGTATTTCTGAAATAAGTATGCGTCTAGTCTGTTTCTATATGGCATATTTTTGCTAAAATTACGCTCCTATAATGCGTTTAATGATAAGTTACACTGCAATCAATAGGTGCGATCTTGATCAAAAGATTCATAAAACCACCAACCTTTCGTATATTGAACCATACAAATTCCTATTCACAAGCTCGCAGCACATCTATGAGTACATCACCCAATCTACCAACCACGAAATAAACTTAACCCTTTCCTGCAGTGGTACGCACGGCTCGCCCGGAACGCCTCAGCATCGGCGGCGAATGGCGCGTGAACGGCGTTGGCCGAAACGTGTCCCATTCCTTCGGCTACGGGTTACTGGATGCAGCCGGCATGGTGCGCTTAGCCAAAACATGGCGGACTGTCCCCCCGCAGCGGAGGTGCGAACTGGCAGCTCCGAGACCACAGCGAAATGTGCCACCGAGGGCCTCTGTTACATTGCAGGTTTGTTAATTTTTAACCGATTATCAAAAAATGAAGTTCTCATTTTTAAAAACTTTTTTATTTTTGATTACCTACAAAGCTGAAAGCTCAACTACTGACACTTAACTAGAAAAAAAGATCACACGTCTGAAAAAACCAAAGCTACCTGAAAAACAAGCTACATTGTTGTTGTTATTGTGAAAAATATCTGAATGTTCCCGAAAGAACAATTTTTTTTTTTTATTAAAAAAATTACAACTTTTTGGAACCCAGTTATAGTATTACATTTGCTATATTCATCCTTAGAGCCGAACTTTACTAAACAGGTCACTAAACTACACATAAAAATAATAAGACCTTGATACGAACATAAAGTGTCTCTCTGTCTCAAAATGCCAGCATAATAACGTACTTCGGTGAACACAAATGTGCGCATAATGCACATAAGAAAATTCGTAAGACAATCCACGGTGAATGATCGAGCGCGAATTCGTGACTGGAATGATGCCGCGCACAAATGTGGCTGACACCAAAGCTGCGGTGACTAATGTGCGCAGAAGCCTCTGTCATATTACCCTCTCATTTAAATTAATGACAGATCAGGGTAAGCCGTATTAACTCCCATTTCGCTCATAAAGATATTCTACTTCAGAAATTTTAATATAAACTGAAAACTTCTTACGCTTCCGAACTTAAATTGCCCGATAAGGCCCTAATAGAACGTTAAAGACACAACTTTAGCAATAATGATTTTTAATTGCGTCTTAAACGGCGTTGTTGAGAACATTGGCCATCATTAACAAGTGCACTCCGAACTCGAAATAAGTGATATTTTCACCACGAAGCCTTTTAGTATCACTATCGGGGTTGCCAGTTTATGCTAATGTAGTCGGAAAAGCGTTCACACACATTACCATACATAACCATTCGCATCTGTGTGCTGTCCATTCATTACACGAAGTCCACTGTCGTATTAAATTCAGTAAATCAACGAATGTATGGGCATCATTAAAATATCTAGTATTCTGACTGGTGCTGCTACAATGTAGTCCCAAATGTATCTTGAGTGAATTTCTCGTGTCTCGACAGGCGTACGTCATTTATACGTATGCACGGGTGAAATGTGTTTTCAGCTTATAGCATTTCAGCCCATCTCCCGAATGAAGTGATGTCTTCAAGCGAGCGCTCGGAATAAAGTTTGTTTAGCATTTGTAAGAAAACGCTGAAGCTATATTAAAATACAGGATTTGCAGAACACTTTCAAAATATTATCTTTCCTAAGATTTTTGTAGTTAGCTTTCATAGCCTTTAAACTGTGAGCTTATGAAAATTCTGAGTACAAGATAGATAGCTAGGATTATTTTACAAATACTGTTCTGCTTCAAACGCAAACGGGAAAAACTTCTCCTATATTCTATGACATTAACCCCCATCATCGTCCATCATCATCAATACCTATGCGCCTATCTAACCTAGCCAATATTTCTCAGCTGGACGTAGGCGCATGTCCAGGAGTGAACTACCTGGAGCACGTTCAAGCAAGGGTTTCGTTATCTGCGGCACGACGCGGTGATCTGCGGATCGTGCTGACTTCTCCTGCTGGTACCAAGGTCACTCTGCTGGCACCCAGGTACGTATACTAATGTAGGATTTGTAAAAAGTCCCTTGAGGGATATTTGGGAAATATGTCCAAAACTTACCGTATGAAGGATAAAAGAGTACTGTTCTTTAAACAGTCAAACGATAAAGTAACGTGTATTCAAAATACTGGAAAAGGAATTAGCTGTTCGGTTACATTGGTAATGCTCTTTTGTAAAAGAAAAAGTAGTGATGCGGTCTTGCGAATCAGAATCCCTATGTCTATCTTACAAAACATCTGTTTGTCTTTGTAAAGCAAAACCAAATACGTAAACAACTGTAAAGTATATCATAAACTCATTCACAATGTAAACGTATACAGACCAGACAGACCGGCCAAAGCTTTACAAATCATAAGTCATACCAAAGCTTCCGCATTGCTTTCTTGCAAGCACTTTAGAATCCTTGTAAATTCCTAAATCCTTCATAAAATAAGATAAAGGACAGTGAATGTCACAGTTATTCTTATACCACGGGCTAACCATCTCGTTTGTCCAGTTCGTCGTATATAATGCCGTTGCTATGTAGATGGGAGCTCGGGAGTAATTGAGGTATAATGGCCACGGTACACAATGGCTCTCGCATTGGCAGCTTTACAGCGTCCATTGAATGCGAGATATAGGTACTGCTATGTGTGTAGGTATAAGGTGAGTGTTTGAGATGGAAGTACTTGTGAACACCTGATTCATGGAGTTACAGATAGGTATCTTGACATTTAGCTAGGGGAGCGAGCTTCAATTATTTATTCACGGGATCTTCTTCAGTGCATTCGATGTTTTGGCTCAGAGGCATAGGGTATTTTGTACCGAATTTAGACTTATATTTTAATATAAACGTAAGAATTGCTTGCCTGTAACAAATGCAGTTACGCGTCTTAGCATTGAACAATTGGCATAATGTTTAAATGTAGCCTTGATATTGTACGCCAGAGGTTCAAAAACTATAGACACTCCATATACAAAAATCCATAAGCTAAATTCATAAGTAAAGTTATTCATATTTTCATCAAAGTTGACTTACTGTTATAACATTGTCTGTTTCCTCAAAACTAATGCATACCGCTATGATGTGCTGCGACATGGAACATTGTGACCGCAGATACAAAATGCGCCATCTATTCAGATTAAAATAGACGTGATAATGTTTTGCTTCGTCCATCATTGTTTACTTCGCTGGATATGACATTTGTCGTGCAATGTTGAATGTACCAGAATAGATTGTTTATGAGAGAAATGTTTCTGTTTTTAGGTTTAAATGTAGCTTTTGTTTATAGTTTCTAAATAATATACTGCAAGTACTATAGTAGTAAATTTTAACAAACACTATTACGGAGTTGCAAGGTAATAAACAGACTTTAAACGTAGGAAACTCATCTCCCATAAATTCCTTTACGACATAACATTTCTCAATTAACATATTCAGTTCCCTCTCCATGGAAGTATCTTCAGAGAGATTAATCATGTACAGTGTGTTGTTAGTTGTAGTTGTTAACTTTATTAAAGCCGACACAAGTCGCTAACCACAGAGCTCGCTGGGTGTAATTAGACAGTTAATTTTCCGACAGGCCGCACGACTCGTCTCGCGCCGGCTTCAACTCGTGGCCTTTCATGTCTGTGCACATGTGGGGCGAGTCACCGCTCGGCTTCTGGCGGCTAGAAGTCACTAACGAAGGACGATACATGGGTAAGCACAACTTTTTAAATCCATATTTCAACAGGTCCTTCGCACAAGGAGTGTCATTAGCCACCCCAAGATTGTGTTCAATTCCTATATGAAAAAACCCCGTGTTACTTTTATGAATCATAATAACAAAAACCCTGAAATTAATCCGCAAAGTTTTATGACCGCATTTATAACGAATGGCTTGTCACAAGTCGGCGGTCTGGAAATTTCAAAGGCCCAAGAAAGGCTTAAGACGACAGCTCAGGAGATTGTTTATTCAGCTCAGCTACTTATCGTTCATTGCCTGAAAAGATTTTCGCTAATCCTCCGTAGCTGAACCGAAAATTAAATGTAAATCAATATCTGTTTGTTCAATTCCACGTCATAGGGCGAGCGGCGTTGCAAGATTGGTCTTTAACTTTATATGGAACTAGCACGCCTGCAGCTAAAAACGATCCCATACCGTTCCGGAATCCAATTATACGCAACAAGGGCAACGCAACGCGACCTATAGTGGTGCAGGCGGGCCGCAAAAACAATAGAGGGAAACCCATGCCGATAGTGCCCACCTACACCGTGGGGCTGGTTAAGCGGAAAAAGAATAAAAATTCAAAGAATCCGAATAGGAATTCGCAAAAGTCGAAACAGAGTAGACCGGCGACTCGTTCGCCCATCGAGAGCACGACGGCGCGGGTGACGACGTCGACGGCGGCGGACCTGAGTCTGAACCTGCGCGCGGACCTGGCCGACCCGCTGGCGGACGCGCGCGGCCGCAAGATGTCCAGCCTGTTCGAGCAGTACCCCAAGATACAGCGCATTTACCCCGCGCCACTGCAAGCCCACGGTACCGCCCTGCATGCCGTGTCCGTTCGTTTAGCCCCGGCCGTTTCATTTCGCCGCCTAGTTTGAGCCTGCACGTCAATTACCTTTGTTCCAGACTCCGCCGCTCTTTGCATGTCGTGTGTTTGCATTGTTTACATTTTATTTTGTAGCGGAACTTTTATTTAATGAAACAGTTTCGGTTTGAATTGAATTCTGTTTTCAATTAAGTAATTAACTGTATTGTTCCTGATGTAGACAGTGACGGTTTATTTCGTTTGTGTGAATTTTTGAGTTTATTTCGTTATTTTTCTGTTTGTAGTCGTTGCCGTCCATCACGATATTCTTTTTTCTTTTGCTAGTATCTTGTTAATGCTTTGTGTATTATAACTGCGTAGTGACAATTTGACATGCTTTAACTGTAGTGAGATGATCGCACCGTCACAATAACCTGAAAGCTGTCTATTAAAATGAGTTTGTTTCTTCAGCGGGTCCTCTGACCCAATGGGAGCTGATATTCTACGGTACTGAGACGCCGCCTCAAGAGTACGACGCGTCTCCCGAGACGAATTCATTGAATGGAGGTGCGGCATCGGTAGCGGGCACCGGCGCAGTGCTAATACCTCCAGAGCAGCCGTCGGGCGGGGGTGTGACGTCATGGAGCGGCGCGAACGAGCCCGAGTCTGTCGAGGAAGTGAGACAGAATGCTCTCGACGACGACCTCACACTCGTCTGGCATTCGCACACGGTGAGTTTGTACACTCTGTTTGTTGTTGACTCTGTGCAAACAAATCCTTGATTCATATTTTGTTTCTTCTGTTTCGATGCACAATGGAAGCGAAGTTTGTTTCTAAGCTACGCGCTGGAGAACAGAAATAATGCTTTAGAAGCTGCAAATACGAGTGTGTGTTTTATCAAGAAAGAAAATAACAATTTTAAAATTGCTTTTAGAGTTAAATAAACAACACAGTTTCAAATAGGTAATAGAACGAAACGTTTTCTTAATAATTATGCAAAAGCGTATGAACGAGCCTTGATAATGTTTGTCTCAAATATAATATATCATCTAATAACACAGAACTACAAAGCTATGGTGGCCGGGTATTGTCTCCATATTATTGTTTAACTACGTACAAATGTTTGGACTTATGTCAATAACTAGACAATGGCGATACGTGCCGTTATTGTTTGAAACACCTGTGCGGACTGTGTACACATAGAATTGATTCTGATGAGCTAAATGCTATAAACCTACTTATCTACGCTGAATAATATTCAAAGTAAATTAGTAAGTTAATAATCTTTATTAAAAAATAAAAACACATCGAACATAGAACTTATATTTTTTTTGGAAAATACCTTTTTGATGCCTTAAAGCGAATTCATTTTACATACACACAGCAAAAGTTATATGAATGTAATATTTTGCAAAAAACATACATATAGGTACTAGGTACTTAGCTTAGAAATATCATTGCCACTTCTATAACTTCAGAAGTTTATGGCTACAACAATATGTGCCTAATCAGTGACTAAATTTCGGAGCTAAAATTAAGTTCCAAGGACATACACAGGTACAAGTTGTGCCTTGTGTGCCTAACTGGTAACTATGGTAGCGTCCTAGCCTATCATCGGCCATGGCAGCTGTTCTCATATAAGGAGATCAGCCAGCTGCACAGGACATATTACAGTACACAAGCATTTGCGCAGACACAGGTGCACTCCCTATTTCCTCATTCTCATAACCCGATGGGACGGCAATCCGAGACGACCGGAGAGAGATCAGGCGCAGGACCGACATTAACTTGCTCTCCGATGCACGGGTGTATCAATCACCAACTTCCAACTCCGGGCTGCTTTGTGAAAGTTTCTAAAACCGACAAAGCGATTTCGGGCCGACCCGAGACCTTGTGCACAGTAGTCGACTATGCGACAAACAGTGCTACAATAACTATATAACCCAACCTGCTATAACCGTGCATTGGCTCGACTAATTGCCTAATGCATCCTTGCTGCGGGCGTCAGATTTGCTAATGTACTATAGTGCGTTATCGGCCTAATTTAACGGTTGATTCAATCCGCCAATTAGCATCGCGGCTTGAACATTTTTAATATCGACGCGTTAATTGGACAAGGTT
>NWSH02000537.1:6277055-6295809 GCA_002382865.2 Heliothis virescens
GTCGAGAAAATAATTTCGTCTTAATTAAAATCATTATTGGGTAGTATTGGATGCTGTGATTTCAGGGTTACCAAGGGGTAAAATAAGACCCTAATACTAAAGACTTCTCTTTGCCGTCTATCACCAGGCTCCATTCTCGTGAATAGCTCATGATAGCTAGATAGTTGAACTTTCACAAATGATGTATTTCTGTTGCCGGTTTAACAATATAGTAAAAACTACAATAAAAAGGATTTTTGGGGAGACCCATACAAAAAAACGTAATTTTTTTGTACGGAATCCTACGCGCCGCGAGTTCGACTCGCACTTGGTCTGTTTTTTATTCAAAGATGTATGTTTTTTATTTTTCCATTACAAATCGTATACTACACATAACCTAATTACATTTCAAATACGAACAGCATTTCAAAAGCAAGGTTTATTATTGATAATACTAATAATGCATTGCTTTAGTCCTGAATTTATATTACCGGCGACATAGCGAGTGTTACTGACAGCTCTCTTTGAGCGAAACACGACATATTTAGCAGAAAATACGAAGCGCAAACAGTTGTACCACAGCTTCATGTACTATTCACCGACAGTTACCATTTGTACTGTTTAGTATAAACAATGAAACAATTTTAGTCGGATCTCTATATAATTAATTAGGTATATTTTTTGAGTGGAGGTTTCATAAAGGGCTGGAATAAAATAATATACTGACTATGACTTGTTTGGCAAAATAACACCACATTGAAGGGATTAAATAACGTCGATGTATAGGTAATTTATTACCATCAAATCAATACCTAGTATTAGAGGGCCTAGGGTAGATAAAGCAACTTCAAACAGAAGTGCAAAAGTCATGACTTGAAACACGTGATTATGTACACCAAGTAAAGGTTATCCAAATATTTGTTAAAAACGACCAACGTCCGTAGTAGTGTTGGCGTCAACAGGTGCACCCGGCAGCACGATTATTTATTATAACTTGCGTATATTTTCAAACTCTTATCTCCTATAAAAACAGGTTTATGTCCGAACAATTACAGCGGCGTAGATTTTACTATGTGATGAACTTATAAAACAGCTTTGTGATGTGCTACAGTTTGTTTTGAACTCAATGTCATGACCTTTGATGTAATTAAAATTAATAAACCTAACACCTACATCTTACTATTAGGATTTTGATGCGAAAAATGTAGTCAAACATTTTGAGATAGTATTATTTTAAATGTGATTAATTCAGCACAGTCATCAAGTCGTATTCTTTGGGCTCTCAAATCCATAACCACATACATTTCATTCTATAACAACTGACAAACTTATTCTTTTCAAGAATTGAAGATATAATTACTATTGTAGCAGGCCTCAGGCAATTTCTAAGTGAATGCACCATTAACCGTTATGAAACTTAACGAATTGTTGCAAGGACGGGTGCAATTAAATACTATTTTATCAATACTATTTACTGGAAGCCACTTATTTGTACGTTTCACTTGTTGTTGTTAAATCTGAACTTGAAAGTGAAAACTTTACGCGTCAGCAATTTATTGTGATGCAAAATTGACTTTGTAGAGAAAGTTAAGGTGAACGCATTCAAATTGAACATTGTTTTAAGATAGCGTTTCGGAGAAAATTGTGAGTAACACTAATATATAAAATCTGAGGATATTTAAATGAGAGACTCAAAGAAACAGAAGATTTAGTGAAAAAATACTTCTTATATCAGAAATAAGCTTTAGCACAAAATTAACAAACCGGCCAAGTGCGAGTCGGACTCGCACACCGAAGGGTTCCGTTCCATTATCTATGAAAATAAACGGACTTATTAAACGCTCACAATTAGCCAAAAGACGAAACATATTAAATCGACAACAAAATTAACTTTGTTTTCTGAAGAAAGTGCTATAATCTTCAAGAACTAACTGACTGTATTCTTGTTCAAACCAATTTTGGTTGTATGTTTTTATTGAATCTTATAACTATATATTGTATAATTTATCAGATATTTTACACTAATTGGTAGTTTAAGAATTAAAGGGGGGTTAAGGGACACACATTTAATGCACTTTGGGAGTGTCTTAACTCTAAAATGATTTGACTTTAGGAAAAAAATGGTTTTAGAAACCGCAATACTATTTTTTAGACCTAATCCTTAGCATACCCTCTACATGTATATGTGTATGATGAAAAAATATTTCATTGTTTCCAAGTTTCATGTATGGGTGAGGCCCCTCCCTAATATTATAATATTTTTTTATTTTGCTTACAAAAAATCGTAAAGCGCGGTTAATATAATACATCTATCCACCATGTTTTAAATCGCTTGTGTTATGTCCCTTAAATAGATTTCGGTAATAAAATGGCCTTTCCCCGTGACATAAGACTTGCGTCACGGACGAGTATCACGTACAAAGAACAGGATCAGACCAAAAGGTAACAGCACAGTACAGACTATAAATAGTATAGCAAGACACGACAAGACAGACAGACATGACATGACGAAATTCTCCTCCTATAACGGCGGTTCCGATTTTTTAGTCCATTCTTACGGACTACTGTGAACCCGTTAAAAAGTGGGTTAATAGATAAATCAGGTTTAATTGCAGCTAGCAAAAACACCCCTCCTCACTTTCTTCAAAATCAAAGACGGTCCGCATAAAATAAAGAATGTAAAATTGCTCATGTTTATTCTGCTTGGAGGAACTAACGCAAGAATCATTAGAGAGAGATATTAATTATCAAGCTAGACATAATCGAAACGAAAAAAGGTGGGGGGAAAAAATAGACATATGGCTTGCACTTCAATGCTGTTCAAACACAGATGCAACTATGGATGGAGAATTTCCTAATAACTATAATCGTTATATTTCGTTTACGATAAAATTTATAGACATTAGCTCCATCACAAATTATTACTTAAATCGGACAGTCTTGGATAGATAGATTTAAGGAATAGACCATACGTATATCTTATGCAACAGACATCGCACTTAATCTTGCAAATAGGCACAAATTAAATTCAATGCAGTAAGTAGGACAACTATCAATTTAATTTCATCAATAATTATCAGCCTGTGCTATTTCTGATCCAGTGAATTTCCCAGTATCATTTATAAAAAAAAACAGAAGTACACTTGTGTTATGATTTATTTTCATATTCCTGAGATTTATAGCACGCGCCGGCCTAAAACCCAGAAATTGTTAATTTATTCCTCCACATTTTAAATATTATCAAAGTTTACGCTGGAAATATCGAAATTGATAAAATAATTTCCAACCGAGTTTTGATCTATAAATTATATTGACAATACCTAATATTATAAAACGAAAAGACTTTTTAAAGTTGCTGTAAATATTCGCCACAAGAACCTCACATTTTTTTTTCTCTGTAAGTACAAAAATAACTTTCTTAAAAATAACTGTTTAATTAATGAACTGCAAGTTACCAAGAAGATCGGCCACGGCGGCTGTTCTCATATAAGGAGATCAGCCAGCTGCACAGGACATATTACAGTACACAAGCATTTGCGCAGACACAGGTGCACTCCCTATTTCCTCATTCTCATAACCCGATGGGACGGCAATCCGAGACGACCGGAGAGAGATCAGGCGCAGGACCGACATTAACGTGCTCTCCGATGCACGGGTGTATCAATCACCAACTTCCAACTCCGGGCTGCTTTGTGAAAGTTTCTAAAACCGACAAAGCGATTTCGGGCCGACCCGAGACCTTGTGCACAGTAGTCGACTATGCGACAAACAGTGCTACAATAACTATATAACCCAACCTGCTATAACCGTGCATTGGCTCGACTAATTGCCTAATGCATCCTTGCTGCGGGCGTCAGATTTGCTAATGTACTATAGTGCGTTATCGGCCTAATTTAACGGTTGATTCAATCCGCCAATTAGCATCGCGGCTTGAACATTTTTAATATCGACGCGTTAATTGGACAAGGTTGTCGAGAATATTTCGTCTTAATTAAAAATCATTATTGGTAGTATTGGATGCTGTGATTTTCAGGGTTACCCAAAGGGTAAAAATAAGACCCTAATACTAAGACTTCTCTTGCCGTCTATCACCAGGCTCCATCTCGTGAATAGCTCATGATAGCTAGATAGTTGAAACTTTCACAAATGATGTATTTCTGTTGCCGGTTTAACACATATAGTAAAAACTACAATAAAAAGGATTTTTGGGGAGACCCATACAAAAAAACGTAATTTTTTGTACGGAATCCTACGCGCGCGAGTTCGACTCGCACTTGGTCTGTTTTTATTCAAAGATGTATGTTTTTTATTTTTCCATTACAAATCGTATACTACACATAACCTAATTACATTTCAAATACACAGCATTTCAAAAGCAAGGTTTATTATTGATAATACTAATAATACTTGCTTTAGTCTGAATTTATATTACCGGCGACATAGCGAGTGTTACTGACAGCTCTCTTTGAGCGAAACACGACATATTTAGCAGAAAATACGAAGCGCAAACAGTTGTACCACCCTTCATGTACATTCACCGACAGTTAACCATTTGTACTTGTTTTAGTATAAACAATTAAACAATTTTAGTCGGTCCTCTATATAATTATATTAGGTATATTTTTGAGTGGAGGTTCATAAGGCTGGAATAAATAATAACTGACTAGTGACTTCTTGCAAAAAATACACCCATTGAGAGGATTAACTAAACGTCGATGTATAGGTAACTTATTACCCAATCAAATACCTAGTATTAGAGGGCCAGGGTAGAAAGACTTCAACAGAAGTAGCAAAAAGTCCATGACTTGAAACAGTGTTTACCCAAACGTAAAAGTTTCCAAATAATTTGTTAAAAAACCCAACGTCCGTAGTAGTTTGCGTCACAGTGCACCGCAGCCACGAATTAATTTATTTAAACTTGCGTATATTTTCAAACTTTTCCTATAAAAACGGTTTATGTCCCCCGACAATACAGCGTAGTTTTTATATTTATTGAATAAGACCCATATAGTACTATTAGACATTGTGCAATGATACGAACGTTGAAAAAATAATCTATTTGAAAAATACATTTACATTTAGTTCTATAAATCTCAGTTCTCATTTAAAAGTAAGTAACATTTAATATGAACGTAATCCATCTTATTGTAAAGTAATATGTTCACCGAAAGATTAAAGCCTCCTTTGACGAAAAAAATACAAAGAAAAACGTCATAACCACTACAAAAAACTTGTGTTATGATTTATTTCTATTCTGAAGATTAATAGCTTTAGATTTATATATTAGTTAGGAGAACTGCTGAGTCTTTATCTAGGTTAATCTCACGCGATTCAGAAATTTACGCCCCCACATATTTCTGTTGTAATATAGGGGTAAATCACATACGTTGTAACAATTTCGTCCTCTATCCATAAAAACACCGGTCAAGTGCCAGTGGGACTCGCGAACGAAGGATTTCTTACATACATTATCTTATATCATACATTATAATATATACTTAAATATTTATTGTTTTCTAGTTTTCAGTACTTGATGTTATAAGGGTGCGTCTCCATCTGGCGAATGTGCCGCGAACGCGCATCTCGAGGGCAGCTCGCAAACGACTCGCGAGCTGCGCGTGTGCATTTTGGCGCACCAAATCATTGCCGTGACTGCACGTGTGCCGCTCGCAAACGGCTCGCGAGCTGCGCATTCGCGGCACATTCGCCAGATGGAGACGCACCCTTACGAAAACAATAATGCACTATCTGTGAAAAATTTCAAGTTTCCAGCTATCACGGTTCTTTAGACACCCATAGCCCGGTTACAGACGGACAGCGTAGTCTTGATAATGTCCCGTTTTACCCTTTGAATACGAAACCCTAAAGAAGCTGACGTCTTTTGTCCTGTAATAAAACTAAATTCCTTCATATACTTGATGGAAGTTTTTTTACGTTATTTGATAAAGAGATACGATGATGAAATGAAGGATTTTATGAAGATTGTTGTTCGTCTTTAGTGTTCTGAGTTTTTTAAAACGAATAGCTAAGACACGGGTCTGCCTTAAAATATTGCAAATGTGAAATGTTATGTCTATTTTATCATGATAGTGTTATCAAGATAATTGAAAATTGTAAAATATTTCAAAGATTTGTTTGCACACTGCCGTAGTAATTTGCTTTTGGGAAAAATCTGTAAATAAGAACATTGCATATCAACGATTTGTTAACCCCAGTAGGTGCTCACTTAGTTAATTTTCAATTTTACATAATACGAAAATATATTATCGTGTCATATAAAATTGAAAATTCCATGTGTAATTCCAAGTAACTGGTTCAATAAAGTCTGTTTTCATTCGACTTAGATATTTGGATTATGCTGAAAACGCATGAAGAATTCGGTAAAGTTTTATGGTATGAAAGCTGTATGTTCATAACAAAAATATATCTTAATACCATGTACATAAAGTTCGTTTTATTCATGTCAATTTGTAATTAAAATCGTAACGTTTGAAGATTAATCTTATTTGTATAGCTAACTGTAGTAGGTTTGGTTTTAAATAGATGTAGGTTCGTTTTTCTTATAATGGCTTTTTCTTACTTTTATCTAAGTTTCCAAAAAAGTATTTAAAAGTATTGATCTTCAAGAATGACATAAAAGAATTGGTATTCTTTAAGAAAATCACTTTTAAGCAAAAGACAATAATTTCCTTCTCAATACTAACAAATGATTTCTTCCACACTAGATAAGCGAAGACAGCCCTCCTGAGACGGTGGACCCCGGCAGCGCGGGCCAGTACACGGGCAACTCGTCCGGTTGCGCAACACACGTGCCACAATCGCTTCACTGCCTAGGTTTGTGCCTATTCATCATCATGTTAATGTCAGCGGCCGACGCGTTGCGCTTAGAGTCTACTATAAGTCAACGCAGACAGCCCCATAGAGTAAGGTCCGTAAGTAAGCGCGACTGTGCACTAACTGCTAGGGTAAGCTTAGAGTTAAGACGCGCGAGCGTGGCGCGGCCGCCTCGCGCGCCGTGCTTGCGACGCCTAACATCGACCGCTGCAACCGCGCTGGGTCCCTAGTACTCGCTGCCTAAGGCATTGTGATTTTAGTTAAATTTACCGGGTTTATATATAAGTACAAGCTGTTATTATTGATATGTTTGTTTTTAAGTTACGGTTATGCTGTCCGATCACAATGTGGAAAGCGCCGCCGTATGTGTAACGATTTTGTCTGGCACTATTTTTAATTTAATTAAAACTGGTCTGATTTTGAATGTAGGTTATGATAAAATTATGGAAGCTTAAATATTAATATCCAGTTCGTAGCTTTGATCCGCGGGGAGAAATGGCAAAAGGACTAGCTTCAAATGCGATGCAGCTTTAGCGGTAATTAAAGCCATGCAGGCAGCTGTAGAGCTTTGACAGTATTGAACGTTGGATCCATTGGATATTCCATAATACTGTTGGGCTATTGGCTTAGAGTAAAGCCGGACAGGATTGACAGATTACTCGTTAATGGGCTGTCTAGTCTGTTTACAAATGATCACTGTAGCTTTAATGATATAGAAACCCCTTACCTACTTGTAGAAGTCTCGAAGTTATGGAGTTATTTGGTAACACAATATATTCTATATTTTCAAAGGTCGCGATCGTGCCGCTCGATTTATCAAAAAGTCATTATGTTGTAAAACTCGAATCACATCTCGATTTAATAGTTAACTTTCGCGTACAGTAAGCCAGTCAAAATCGTAATGCGTACGGCTAAATTTATGTTAGAATGTTAACCAATAGTTAGCGAATACCGCGTCTTGTACCTAGAGCTCGTACTTAAGATACGTACCTACTGTTCATTAAGGGTGCGTCCTACGTGGGAGCATCAACGCGAATGCGAAGCGATCCGAAGCGAATACAATGCATGTACGCAGCGCCACGTCATTTAGGCCGCTTCAAAAGAAATCAATTATTTGTTGTTTTAATGTCGCGTCGCGCCGCTTCGCGTTCGCATCCAAGTAGCTCGCATAGGACGTACCGTAAAGGGGTATTATACCAGTTGACAGTCACTGTCAATGCTTGTTATTATGTCAAGTCCAGACGAACAAGTACCTACTAATACATCACTACCTTCGACCCATTTCTTGAATTTTATTTGGGGTCTGTACAGCATGTTTTCTTCTTCCATACTTATTGGTCTGACGTCATTTCTAAAGTAACATTAACATTCATATAACATGTTTCAGAAGTAACATTCTACTATAAGTAGTACCTTTACTTATTAAAAAAGTCTTTAAAAGAACTATACTTGAAGCATTTTTCTTTCGGATATATTTTAAATCAACACTGTTTGAAATTATGATAAATGAAATTTCAATCAGATCGTTTGTATCGCTCATCTATTCTATCGAAATCTAAAACAATATCGAATCAAATTACTCTAGAACTATTAAATTGAAGCTTTTAGTTTTTGATTGTATGCATATTCTATTGATTAAGCTTCGATGAGATTGGACAGCCTTCTCTGGTACAATAGATGAAATTCATTGGAGTTTTTCCATTGTTTTTCTTTTGTTTTGATGTTTCTATTCATATCGATGTTTCGAATGACGAGTATTGAACTGACAAACCCGACTCGGAGGCTTAAAATACTTAAAAATATATGTTAGTTGTGAAAAACTAAGGTACTGTTTATTTAACGCCTGGGCTTCACATTTTAACACTCCCACTAAAACTGTATTTTATAAAGACAAGAGCATCTTACTTGCTAATTGAAAGCTGCAAATAAATGTATGTATTTCTACGTGTTACGAATTAAGTATATTAATTTGTAAAACCATCATTTTATTGGCAAAAATATTAATGAAGAGCTAGTGAACAAGTGCAATTACGTATAAATAATGTATAATTACGATATCAAGTTGATAACGTCCATTTTTCACGAGTAATTGCAATGTGTATGTGACGAGAATGTGTGAATAGACTTTTATTAAAACCTACATTTTTTACTTGACATGTAAACTTACAACCATGATACGTACTTATTTTGCACTGAAATCAAAATTTTCATTAAGGAAAAATTTAATTTGGAGTTTGGATTTTACGTTTTTCGGTGGCTTGAATATTTTTAGATCTATTATTTTATAATAACGCTAGTTGATTGTGCAACTTGTAATTTCAATCGGAACGTATTGCTATAGGTACGATTAACTATGAAAATGATACCAAATGTTAGCGCATTTACTGTAGCCCTTCACGTGCTTATAACATAATTTATTTATTAATGAATATATTTAGATATTATAATAAAATAATAGAATAAATTTGTTTTAGAATAAATCATGTTCCGATTTATTTGAGACATCGTTTTGGCGATATTTTTCAATAATTTGTTGCTTTATCATATTGTATTTTATGGCTAAGTATATTACGTTCCATTTTCATTGTATTGTTTTATGAGATAATTTTCTGTACAAAATAGATACAAATATAATGTTTTTTATGAAAAAATCGCCTCTACGTATGTATGAACAGGAATACATATCTGTTATAATAAGTTTCATGGTTAACTTGTCCTTATCCACTGCAACGTGTTTATCGTAGCATAAAGACAAATTATGAACAAGTTTGAATTGTAGAAAAATCATAATAGTAAGCAGCATGATTTCTTAAGATTTTTTTGTCCTGTGAAAAGAAAACTTGTAATGACAGCGTACCTAATTGAAATATCGTGAGCTTACCTGATCACTAAGCCGTATATATACTTCTTAAATGAGCATGGTAAAAAGAAACCTATGCCAAAAGATTTCTTTCAACTAGAAAGAGTAGCAACATCGAACAAAAAACATGTTTTTAAAAATTTATGAAAAGGTTTCAAGTTTAATCTATTTCGTGGAGTAGTAGTGAGTGGTTTTGTTTTTTTTGCGTAAATATTTTATAGCTTACAGAGCCTGAAACTTCATCATAAAGATCTTTTTAAATACAGGATCTTGGTTCTTCAAGGTTTTTGTGGGAACTGTAATATGCTACGATAAACACAAAATAAAATGAATGTAGTTTTTCATATATATGGACGTAACTGTAGGTTTAACATAATTGCATATTGTGGTTGTGATCATAGCGA
The DNA here is from genome assembly GCA_002382865.2 of Heliothis virescens. Classification (NCBI taxonomy): domain Eukaryota; kingdom Metazoa; phylum Arthropoda; class Insecta; order Lepidoptera; family Noctuidae; genus Heliothis; species Heliothis virescens. Next base: position 6,287,133 of record NWSH02000537.1, read on the forward strand.
AGATTGCCAATCCATATAGCATAGAACAATATAAAGATAATTGTAAATAATAAATAGGTATGTATCGATATAAATAAATTTGGAGACTTGTACAAATTTGCTCACAAACCTGTAAATTGAAAACGACTGAACGTTCATGATTTCTCATCGACTGGTAGTAAAATTATCGTAATTTTAATATAATAGCTAAGTATATGAAATACTCCTACATCGTCTCATCATCTCTGAAACTTCATTTTCTACAGGTAACAATGCAAAAATATTAGTTAACAGGCATCTATCGCTCGACGGAATTAGAATCATCAAAAAGGCTCATTTTTATAATAGTTGTGTAAAATGTAAAATTGTTCACCGATTTCGAAGTTAAGTAGCAACCCAATGAAGTGTATCTAATAATGTAAATGTTGAAGCATAATTTGTATATATTGAATCTAATGTGAACGGGAAATAATAAAAACAATCTTTTATTACAAAATTCATTCAGGTTTTCATTTTGACGTCAGTATTTGTAATAGTGTCTTGTCTCTGATTATAATTTAAATAGTTAAGCAGTTAGTGGCATTACGTGTTGTTATAAGAAAACAAACTGTGTTTCATTAGATGTATTATGTTTTTACATTGTTTATTGCATGTGTCGCTTTGCTTACACTAAGCTGGCTTATATCTGTTTCACCGCAAACCACACTTATTAATTTCACAAGTCAATTTAGTTATGCACCAGCACAATTTTGTCAACCACATTTCATTTCTTCTCACTTCTCATTTACGTCACTTATAATTAAAACTTTATTTCTGTCTGATTTCATTTAATTTTGTGCACGTCTTTGCATGTTTACTTCTATTTTAACATTAGTTTGTTTTCAACGACTATGTGAATCGTCAGTGTATGTATGAACAAAATTATTTGAGATCAGTGACAAGATTCTATGTTTACCTTTCCTAAGTTTTCCAAAACTTGCTTCCCTCTCTGTGAACTGACATCGTGTCTCGCTCGGACGTGCATCAGCATCATTAAGCAAGAGAACGTAAGCTGCATGGACGCTGGATCAGGTGCTGGGTGGTGAAGGACTATCGCTCAAATTTTCATGTAATTAAATATCTTTGTTCTCTTTCTTTTACTAGAGTGCGCGAAGGGCTTGCATTTGTACTCCGGTCGATGCTACAAACGTTGTCCGGACGGTACGTATGCCAGTGAGATTTCCATGGAACGCAGCTCAAGAAGACGTAACCTTACATATTTCTCGGAAGGGGCGATAATGAAAAGGCAGTACGGCGACGTGCCTAAGCAGACCGCGTTAGAAGCTTTAGATATGGAGGCTGCGGCTAACGAGAGCGCCAAGCCCCCTCTCACGTGCCTTCCGTGTCATTACACATGCGCCACGTGCGTGGGCCCTCACAACAATCAATGTTTATCGTGTTTAGACGACGCTCAACTCTTAAATCTAACCGACACTGAGCCCAAATTCTACTGTTATCCAAACACGGTGCTGTCGCAAATAAAGGACGCTAATTGGCATTATAGGCTGAACGTTGCTCTCGTTGTTGTCCTATTTGTAGTCAGTACCGTCAGTGTGTACTTCCTGCTGTCGTGTGCCGTGAAAAGGTACTGCTGCGGTGGGTATTACAAGCCAAACGTGCTCTATAATAAACTAGCTGTAGATGAAAAGTTGCAGAGCGCTATGGAAGTCGAAGAGGAAATACATAAGGCTCTAAAAGATTTTAGCGAGAGCGAATCAGATGACGACTTGAATTTATAGCAATTGATAACATTCCAATCAAAGTATTATGAACTCGTCGATCAAGTGACAGTTAGTGATTAGGTTTCTAAAACAAATGCAGGGCTCGTGTTGTGATATTTACAGTGCTTTCACATAGCGGATTTTCTGGTCGGTTTTTCGTGTGAATTTATACACGTGACAATAAACAATTGACAACTGCCGTTTCAAACAGCGACACCTGAATCCGCGCGACAGATTTTCTGCGGACCGAAATGTGTCGCGCGTAGAAATCACACGATTCAATCCGCTAGTGTTAAAGTGCTCTCAACTGTGGTCACAATATTTAGAATGTAAATGAATGTTAGTATTAGTTCAATGAGATTTAATTCGTACAAAAATTGAGGTTATTTTGAAATTATTCCAAAGAGCTGCAAAACTCTTGAATGTTTCCTACAAACTCTGTTCCTTTACTTTCGAAGCTTCTATTTCATGCGGTTGTTTTATTAATATTGGTTGTGTCTATTTTTATTGGTATTTTACAATTTTCTTTCTTAATTAATTCTTAGATTATAAAGTAAATAGAGTATTATGAAACATTCCATTCCAAAAATAATTATGAAAATCTTTTGATCCTTAAAATTATTTTCGGTCCCCATAGCTACTGGGTGTTGGGGTGCTTACTTCTAAAAGGGGCTACAATTCACCCCACTTAGATGTCGATATCATTTCCCTAATACAAATAATTGAATCGGCTCAAAATCTCGCTTATTTTTTACTTTCTCTTTATTTTCTTTCTAACTTAGTTTGTAAGGCTTGAGATTCCCTGAAAGAGACTCAAAGTAATTTTAATTCGGATTGTTTAGTTTTATTTTTTGACTAGGTATGATGACGTCATAATAATCGCATAATATTAGTTTAGGTGTATTTGCTCAAGATGCCATTCAGTTTGTTTGTGTAAGGTACCAACCCCTTTGGTGCCGTGTAAATATTTTGTATGTAAATAAACGAGTTCCTATTTTCATATGCTGTTTTATTAAAACGCTTTTTTCTTGCCTTCGTCTTATTAGACCCACGTTGGGTTTCGGAATGCTTGTTAAAATAAGTTGGTAAGTATGAAAAAGTAAGTATTTACGTTTAAAACACGAGTTTACATATAATTATAAAATCTTGGAAAATTTTCAGTAGAAATAATATAATCCTTCTTCTTCCCTATTATTACGTATACCTAAACAAAATTCTGTGCTAACATGACTCATAATAAGACCCATTTGGTACACCGTTGTCTTACCAGGACCCTACAGACAGTATCACAAGTAGTTTCGATACAATGCAAAAATATACCTTCCTATATCAATGGTTACCGCATTAACTCACTAGGGCGGATTTCTAATACATTGTATAACTACTATCCAGTGATTTGAGACTAGAAACTGAATTCTGACAATAGTATAAATTATGCCAAATTTCAAGCTCGTATCGCAAAACAAAAGATAAATAGCTTATTGAATTCCGCAACTGTATGATGATATTTTTTCCAGAAAAAATTATCGCTTTTAGCTTCATCATCGTTAACTAAAAACAGAAATAAATAGAGTACCTTATATAACAAACTTCTTACTAAAACAAATAGCAACACAAGATGCCGTGTCATTGTTGTCACTGACCATCACGTCATTATTATTGAGTCCCCCCGAAATAAACGCCTGAACGATCAATAAAGCTAATGTATTGAGTAATATAATGCTTACTGAGGTGCCAGTAACAACTGTGTTACCCTATTGCTGGAAATGGTACTTGGGAATATAACAACAATGCTTTTAGGGTGGTAGTACAAATATTGGACATGGAGTATGACTTGAATAGGTGAGTCTGTGGACCCAGTTGCTGGTAATACTGAGTTTTTTACTAGTAAAGTACGTTTATTAAGTGGATAAATAATAGCTGAGTAATAGTACAAAAAGCCGCAAGTATAGATACAAAAAAGAGAAATGTTAACAGTATTCTTAGATTTTGGAAAAAAATATATAATTTATCGCCTTAATTAGTTGGTATCTACATTTATAGGCTAGGTAGCCATTAATCGCGTGGAATGATATAACTAGTAAAAGTAATACCTACTCAATTAACCATTATGTTAATTCATCTCAAAGTAAGTAGGTATGTCATATCGCCAAAACAGTTCTTCCAAGGAATAGAAAGCGTGAGTTTTCACAGAATTCAAAGACAAAATTTAGCCCTAAGGACGCCTTAAAGTTAATTCCTTTATTGAATATAGTCGTTGACTTAAGTGAAATGGAAGCCTTATAAGTTACAACAACTTTACAATTTAAATAAAAGCCCTATCCAGCAAATTACAATAAGTATACATCGACGTTGAACCCCTCGAGCTATTGTCACGAGGTGACTCAAGATTCATCCCAAAATACCAATAATTACACAGAGGGGAAAAAAATAATAATATCGTTTCCCCTCACATCGCTTATATGGTGCTCAACTGCTCATGTACCGATACCCCACTGTCTTCGTTCAATACCGCCCATTGTGCACGGTCCAATTTATTATTCCGCTTAAACGGATCGCATTTTCATTAAAATAAAAAGAAATACTCCCCACGAACGGTTCGTTTCTTTAGTTCTCTTTAATGTTGTGAATTTTCAAACTTCCAACTTCCTCCGACGTCGAACTTAATTTCGATCTAATGAGCCTTAATTTTCCTTTCAAAAGTTTCTGAACTTTTTGTATCAGAAAGTATTGCCGCTAATTGGATACAATCTTCCTGAAAGTTGATAACTGAAATACATTGTAAGAAAAAGATGTGCCAACATTAAAGACATGCTCGTAAATAATGTAAAAGGTGATATAATTAGATCCGATCCTTCCACATCTCTTCCGCCTCATTTAACGCCAATAATCGAATGAGGATTGGTTTCAAAGATCCCTCGCGTTCTAAAAACGTGTCAACCGCATGACCTAATTCTTTTTCCTCATATAAAATCATAGTAGGTGAGTGAGACGGGCGTGTCGCCGTACATCACAGCTCACTATGATAACGTTAACAGCTCGTAAACCGTGTTTGGCCACTGCGTTACGTCTCTGTTGAGTTGTAAAACAAACCATGTGAAACTATCTTAAGGCCCTTTTTATATAGTCACAGGCTTTTACGCTTTTTATAGACAGTTCGCTGGTCTACTGGGAGAAATAAAAGAACGATCCAATCTCTAGCTATCGAGATCTTTTCAAACTGAACTGAAGTTTGCAAGTCAAAAGGGGAGTCGTTTACATACGATATTTTGCAGTGGAATATCGGTCTGGTATCGGCAAAAAGGATTTCTGCGTACCTGCCTAGCGGTAGCTTTTGTTTCAAATGGGTATCTATTTTTTTTGGTTAATGGATGTAAAGAGTTTGAGGTACCTACATTGATTTGTATGTTTCTTTTTAAAAGCTTTTATTTATGGTATCGTAAAAATTCCGAGGACTAAAAGTTATCATTTCGATTGTGTAGGTAATAGATTTAAAAATGGCAGGTTTTAGACATATTTGATTAGTTTCCAATCTCTACATTTGTCTTTATCGATTGCCTATCGAAAAGCACTATTACATTCTAAAAACACATTAGGAGTATTTCTTTAGCCCAGGTATTCAAAGTAAAAAAATATTAAAACCACACCAATCTTGCCAGCACAAAATTCTCAATCACGACTTAAAAATTACGTAAAAAGTCGTTTAGATATAGGTGGGCGAACATTGATGATTCAATCTGGTGCTGGCGTTACTGGATAACAAAGAAAACCCTGCACTCACCCTTTTTTTTAAAAAAAAGGTCGGCGCAAAGTTTTTCACTGAAACTTGTTTGTAGTAACTTGGAATATTTTCAGTATGTCTCCGCTTCAGAAGGCACAATTATAAATGTAGACTTTTAAACAGGCCTATCTGTTTAAAAAACAAAACTAAATCTAGATATCCTTGCGATCAAAGTATACCTACTTAAGACTAAGACGTGACTGTTTTTCATTACTTTTAAATACAAAATTCACAAGAAGCCAAATTCGAGATCTTTATTCAAGAAAAAAGAAACCGAATTCGCATTCATCTAGAATTTAGATCTAGATAGAGTCTCGATTCTAATCGCAACTTGAAGCTTTCAAAGAAATAAATTATAACTGAACAATTCACTTAGAAACATCTTAAAGTCTTTAAGAATAAAACATTTCGGCACTTTTACAAGTACAGATCTTATATTCTATGCATAAACAGTTTTATTTTGAAATATAAGGTTTCAGAATAATCCATCACTGAGCCGTTTTTGGGACTAGGTAAGGTACCTACATAATTCAATCTTTTGTATTCTTGGAAGAAATTCTCTCTATGTTATGTACTCGCCCTATGTAGGCGGAGTGACGTAACTTGCTACCTAGGAACGTGTTAACATAAATTAGATGTACAGAGAACAGCAGGTCACGGTACTCGAATCTGTCAAATTTTACCAGTGCATTAACCTACCTTCATTGTGATAAGGTTGAAAATCGATTGCAGAAATTTGACAGATTGTGATAACTTTATGTGCTGTCGTCTGTACAGACAAAGCAGGTCACGGTATCCGAATCTGTCAAATTTTACCAGTCAAACATTAACCTACCTTCATTGTAATAAGGTTGAAAATCGATTGCAGAAATTTAACAGATTGTGGTAACTTGAGGTGCTGTCGTCTGTACGCTACTGTGTTAATATAATTGTGATAAAAATATTACTTAATGTTAAATACATTTATCCACAGCTGAGCAAGGGTTGGCAGGACAATAAGGTTAGCAGTGATTTTATGTTTAAAACTAAACGTAGCCAACACTACGATTTATTCATGTATTGTTGTTGCATTTACAAATATTCAATCACATATTAACATACAAAGCAACTTTAGTTGTCCTGTGCGGTAATCAAACTCGCGACACACGCAATGCAGCCGAAACCGACCACTACGCCTATGTATGTCATTGTAACAAGAATAACAGCAACTTTCAGTTATATTAATTAGTAGTAGATATAATTTGCAATCCCAAGCCTCTCAATAAATCCTACTATTCCAAGTAGTGAGAATGTATGTATGTTTGTTACTCTTTCACACAAAAACTACCCGACGGATTTTGATGAAACTTGGCAATAATGTAGCTTACATAACAGAACAACGTATATGCTAGTTTTTAGTCGGGTACGGGAAGCAGTCCCTGAGTAAGCAAGTGAAACCGCCGGTTGAAGCTTATAGCTTATAACTTACTATGGAAATCAATATTCTGTCTATATCTCTGGAATTGCTTACTAAAGATAGGACGTTGACATTACTTGTATGGGGCTAATGTCAAAGTTCTATCTCTAGTAAGCAAATCCAAAGATAGATAAGTTATTGGAAATGGCCTAGACTATATACACGCGTGGATAAGGCTTACCTACCTAAATACTGGCCTGTTTTCCTAACACACGGACAAACTTTTGATACGATCAACAAAGTGGTGTGTATTACTAGAGCTTACAATTAGTTTGCTCACTTAGTTAGTACCCCAGCTTATCCTTCGGATACAGCGATACCCGATATCGACCTACTTTGTATGAACACCAAAACACTGGTGTTTTTTTGCGATAATGCGGATATTTTATCGATTATTCGCTGATAGAGGTAAAAATGTATATGGGTAGTATTATGGCTATGTGCATAATAGGAGTATACTAAAATGTAAATACTACTTTTTTCTTTGAGAAAAAACATACTAAGTGATAGCTTGAGTGAGCTGCAGCCTTTTTACTTGTATGTCTGCTCAATCTATCAAAGATCAGTATATGATAACCCGAACCAAAGACATAGTATGGACGAAGAGGTTTAATATGTACAGCTTTCTCCATATAACCTTGCCGTCTACCAGCATTTTCACACTAGCTAATTTTGTCGCGCGTGTACGCTCGATTTTTCTTCGCGCGACACACCACGTGGCAAAACTCTATCACGCAGTTTCACGAGTACCTACTGTAGTAGTTCACGAGAACTGTAGGTAGATACTTACTGACATAGTTTATCGAATCACAAGCTATTCCAAAAATTTGCTGCATCATTTATCTTCTTCAAGTCTCCTTCACAATAACCACAGATTTCTTAATCTAGTGAAAACCGGGCAACCAGCCACGGTTCACAATAACCAATACGATATGATATTATTCACTTACAGTGGTATTTTATAATAAAAACTTCACATTAAACCTTGCTCCAATAAATTATATCTGGTGCCAGGAACGGTAGCCAAGTGTCTTGTGTGTGCAATTTTTATCGGTTTTTGCTTCGTTTAGCAGAAATCACGGGGAGGATTCCACTTGACGTAAAGCAATTTGTTGAAAACAATTGAATTTCGTTTGTTTGCTTGTTTTTTAAAAAATAACTGAAAATTTATGCTATTTCATATCAGTTTTTTTATTGTTCTATTGTGGGCACATGTTTCTTCTTTTACAAAGAAAAAATAAGTGTTAATTTCCAAGCTTGTTCGAGACGGATTGTACTATACTACTAACTTGTAACTAAAAAAAACTTGGTAACTGTAAAACTTCTAACTAATCTTCTCAAGCTTGCACTTTTATCTGCATCTTAGAACAGCTTAAATATATCGAAATCTAACAGTATTGTGAGCAGAACGCGAACAGCGTTGACACGGACGTAGCTATAGCTTTGACAAGGGGGGGGTCGCCAAAATAAAAAACAGAGCTTTAATGCCAATTTAATCTATCATTTACAAATTAAACATTGCCTGCAACTATAACGCGCAAGTGTAGTCGCAGGTAATCTATACTAATATTATAAAGAGGAAAACTTTGTTTGTTTGTTTGGTTGTAATGAATAGGCTCAAAAACTACTGGACCGATTTTAAAAATTCTTTCACCATTCGAAAGCTACATTATCCACGAGTGACATAGGCTATATTTTATC
>NWSH02000537.1:6299177-6331497 GCA_002382865.2 Heliothis virescens
AATATATGTATAACTTAGGTTACTCTAAGTCAGTGGCGGCGCTAGACCGAATGTGTACGTCGGCGAAATCTAGTTCGCGAGGCCCTTGTTGCCGTGGCCGGAGAGGGGAGGGTGATTGGGTTGTCACACAATTTTGTACCTAATGTATAATTTATGAAGCAAAGAAGTAGAAAGCAAAAAATATGAATGCGCGAGCGAAGCGAGCGCGAAATTTTTTTATCTGTTCGAGGATTAAACGTGGTTGGCGAAACGAAAATAGATAGGTCACTAGTTTTTCTGCGAGGCCCCCTCAAGCGCGAGGCCGTCGGCGGTCGCCGACGCCTATCGCCGCCTCTGCACTAAGTAGGTCTTTAAAGAAAGTTATATGTAATGTATGTATTGCAATATTTATTCAAAAGCAACAAAGTTGAAAGTTTAGAGTAATAGATTTAAAATACTACGTTTAATCCTACGTTGTTTTCTAAAATCGGCGCGGTGCATGTAATTTGTTTCTGTTGGACAAGTAAGACAGATATGAATGGGGGGTGTCCGGACACCCAAAACACCCCCCTTATATACGTCCGTGAGCGTTGATCTTTTATCATTATGTACCTATTCGTCCTATTTACTATTACTTAATATTTACAAGAAGGTTTTTTCCTTAGAAAACAAATGTTAGAGAAGGAATCTAGTTTAATTAACAGACTGTTTATAAAACTTGGGAAAAAAGTTTTGGGCACTACCAGAACCTCCTGTTTTATATGTATGTATTAACAAAACCTTATAAAAGAAAATATTAGAATGGTTTCAATATTAGCTTCAATAATACGTCGTCATGATAGGTACTCAAAATCAGTCAAAATGTTGGGTAATTGAAATAAGGGTTTATTCCTTATTATTCTCAAAAAAGACAAAGGAAAGCCAAATGTTTTATGAATACTCAAGGTTATAATAATACATATTAGAACAAGAATTCTATTATATATCAGTTTGTGTTCTATCCTTAAATAATAAACGTTGCCAAGAGATCTTCGATATTAGGAATTTCGGTTGAGAAGGAAAATGCTTGTGGGCCTATTATAAGTACGTAAGTTATCTTAAAACAATGGCGACTATCCAAGCCATATGTTGGTATTTTTTCATTACTTATATATTTGTTCCATTTCGATAGTTGGTGCTCTTAATATATAATTGGTACTTTTTGGTATTCGTATATATTTTTTTCTGTAAACATAAGTAATTAGAAAAGTCTTTATATAAATATATATACCTACACTAAAAGTTTGGCTAACGGTAGTTACTCATAAATTAGAAGCTTGTTAAGAGCGATATAAAATGATGTATTTTTAAAGGATTCATAAACTGTAGCACGGATTTATAAACAAAAATAAATGCATATGAAAATACTAACACAAAATAAGTCCACCTTTACAGTCGGCGTATCGTGCTCATAACTTATAAGTTTGTCAGAGCACAATACAGGCAGGCTGAATGTACGTAGTGAGCAAACAACATTGAAACTAACTGCAGTAAGTAAAACTAACATTATAAAGCCATATTTTTTAAAAACTAGATTTTGCTCGCGACTTTCTACGGTACAGTCGACTCTCGTTAATTTAAACCTGCGGTAATTCGAACCTCTCTTTTATCAAAGTTATCACGGGTTCCCTAAGAAATCTCTTTGTATTTCGAAACTAAATCAATTCATTTTTATGTACTTGGTAATTTTGAACAAAATAATATTGCTGTATATAACTAAAGGACGCGTCAATTCGAACTCATTGGCATCTAACTCTCGACAGTTCAAAGTTGCAGAAAGAGAGAGGGAAGGAAAGAAAGAGGCGGAAAAATTTTAAGCACATTTTGAGACAAGTTCAAACTTGGGTCAATAATGGCCTTTGTTTTATATAAAATATAATTTAATTTCATTTGTACTCTGTGTCTACTATAGGGAAAACAGGATGATAATACAGTTTGGAGGATTATACCTCAATTTTATCCGCATAAAGTAATATCCCGCAAATTGCATGTGCACTTTCAAAGGATACGTTTCATATTTGGCTCTCAATGCAATATTGCAGTTATGCTCAGTGGACTTCTGAAATTTTATAACTTCAAATATATTTCTATCCCAATCGTCATTTCTAAACACTCTACTACTCGTTAAGTATTGAAAATCTTTCAGGTATAAGTGAGATGTTTCACATATTTTATTTGCCCGTAAATAGCTATATAGATACAGATCATAAATCGTAAGGGATAGCAAAATCATACTACGAGCAACTTAGCCTCGTAGAAGTCTAAAAAAAATATCATCAATTGATCTAATTGGCAAGTTACTTTTTTGAGTGTATATTTAACACAAATCAAACTCTGGGGACACTGCCCCATAAATATTCTTCAAGCTACAACCAACGCCATCTGTTTAATAAATGACGAACTTAAGACATGTCATTGGTGCCACAATTCAGAAACACGCAGAAGTGTAACTTTTAATGTATATGAAACCGGGAAAGAATCTAGAATTGTAACTGTGACCATAGTTTTATTTTTTAGGGATGTTACTACATGCGATTCGGCTGAATTAGATCAGCGTCTCCATTTTTATATTTTGCTGGTGACATTTTTGAGGCTCAGGAAAGATAAAATTTCTCCTGAAAGTGGGGTGAAATTAGTATTAGTTACCAAAAGGAAACAAATTGGTTTTAGCGATTAGCAAAATCCGAATTCAAGCAACTTTATCTCATTAAACTGTCTGCGAACTTCAATAAAGATTTGCTAGACCTCAAGATAAATTACAGGCTTAATGGTTTACAACATCAAACCCAAAACAAGATTGAGGACTGTCAGCCAAATAGTTCCTAAACTACAGTTAGTGATTCATCGGCTTATTTACTATCCCCGAATTAGGTGAAGCTTACTTGTCACAAACTTGATAAATCCAGATACATTGATCACCATGTTAGTGTACTGAGTTTAGATAGGCGGTTCAGAATAATATATCCAGGTGGATTGGCGTGTTTTATTTCAGTGTAAGTCAGTTGCAAGTTTAGTTTTCGGCAAACTTTATGGCGTGTCGAAACATTGTGCAAGTCACTGCACAGAAATCATTTTTAAGGTATGCATTTTTAAGACTGGTGCCTGTTGGTACTCCGGGATTTTTCGTCAGATTTACCGAGACCCTGGTAAACATAGAGCTCTAGAAGGAACTTGGCGAGTTTTAGTCCAACAGTCTGACACCAGGGAGAGCACTCATCACCAACAACGATAGGTATCATTTGATGATATCGTACCATAAAAAAGGTCGTGGTGGAGGGTGTCCGAGAGTATAACTAAATCTACTCGTAAGATGAACTGCAAAAATAGAAAGAACCATTTGAGAAAAGATCAGAATGATGCTTGCCAAGTTTCAAACTCACACAAGGATCCAGGTGGTTTAATCACTAAACCACAACGACATTTATTGATTGTTCGCCGTTACTGATTGTTCAACACAATTTAAATCTAAGATTAAACTAAATGCCAACAATTTTCCACTAGAGTTAGTTCGCAAGTTCATTTAACTATTGAAGTCGGAGTTAAAGTCTAGTTAGATTGATTTTAAACTGAAGAGGAAATGCTTGATGTTAGGCGCACTTTGAGCAAGTTATGCTTCCTTAATTATCCAAGAATTTCATCCAAGTTTTGGCCTTTGTTAGCTGCGGATAGGTTAATGACCTTTGCATAATCAGCAGGATTATGTATGCGTAGGAAATACGTGTTTGGGATGATGCCTACTCATAAAATTACGTAATTCAATGTTTGTCTAGGGTTAGGTTTGATTAGGTAAAATATAATGAAGACGTTCTTTTGTTAAAATCGGTGCTTGTATCATGTATCGGATTTCTTGTTAGTTGGCAGCAGCAGCAACTTAAGCAGTTCTGTGATACATACCTACCTTTTTTAACTATACCTAATTATTCTGTCTTATCAAAATGGATAGGAAATAAAGATTTTTTCCCCTCTGGGTAGTTTGGAGAGAGGCTCTCGTAACGAACTTCTTAAAAATTTAGAAAAATATTTTCCGCAAAGATTGTAACCATGTCCCTCCAAATTGAAGAGGGCATTATTTATGGGGTCCTCACACTGATCCTATTAGTGAGGACCCCTACTGAGCGAGCGTCACTGGGAATTTGTCAATGCGACACTTTTTATTTTTTATGTGCTGCCAAAAAACCAACGCAATATCTATTTACCGGGTTATGTTTCGAGTGCTAGTTTTTTGACATGTTGCTAAAGTTGTAGCCTAGCAAGTTTTTATGCATAGGTATTTGAAATTGAATTATTGACATATTTTCTGACACTTTTTGTAATTTTGGATTAGCAATCCATTATCAGAAAAGTAAAATACCTTTGAGTAGTTTGGTGTGAAAATTCTATGGCTATTTATAAACAAGGAAAATCCATGGGATTTTTGGTGATGTTACAAACATCAGAAACTAATAAGCAATTTTATGTCATACATAGTTTTATGATTATGATACACCATTCCACGAAAAGCCAATGTTTTTATTTACTGGCAGGCTTCCAGCTTTTAAGTCGTTTTTTTAACATCAAATAATAAACATGGCCGTAAAAAATGTCATAACTGTGGCAGAAACAAAGAGAAAATAAAAAATATGTCCTTTAAGCCGTGAAAAGTAATGGTTATGTTTAATTTTTGGTGACTGCGTTGTATTGTGAAGGACTGAAATGGCGGAATTGAGGGTGACGCTTCTAGACAGATATATAATAAGACAAGGAGATGTACATGAAAATATTGATAGAAAAGAGAGAAAATAAATCCTAGAGGATCCCGTTTCTGGTTCAGTTTATTCGTAGCATTCAACTTAAATGTCAGGGAAATAAAATATGTAGACGTACCATCAATTTAATTGCCTATCGATTTTCTATCCTATTCAATTTTATTCACGAGCAACTTGAAAATTCGTGGCTTAAAATGTTCCATAAAAACAGAACAAAAAATACGGAAAAAAATATTAGGAACTTCTACCGAACATTGCACGTGTACAAACTAATTTCGTTTTCCCATATTCCGCAAAAGTTGGAGTAATTACGAAGCTGTTTGGAAGCGCCTTTATTTAAAAAAACTCTGCTTTAAACAAGTGAGGCTAATTGACTTGGAGTCCAGTTCGGGACTCGCGTTATTTATTATTGCGGAACTGGGTATAACAGTGATTTGTGAACTGTTCCACGGGTATTTGGAACACCAGTGATGTGGAAAAGTAACGTTGTAGTTTTCAGAATTTTGAAAAAATACTGTATTACATAATTATTTATTTAAAAATTGTACACTATTGTATAATGTTCGATCTTGTTATTAGAGAGTCAACAAGGTTAATTTTGGATTATATTAAAATCTGATCTAAAATACATCAGCTAGTAGTTTTGAAGAAAAATAATTGTCTTAATGCGTTATTTTCCTAACTTTTTAGTCTGATGAAATGTGTGCTTAGTTTCAGATCTAAAGTTTATAATCAAAGGAAGGGTTTGTAAACTTGTACAAAGATAAACTATACTATTTGAACCCCGATTTTAACTGTGCTGCCGATAATACGAGAACGTAGTAAACTTTAATTGATGCTTTAATGCCGATTAATCGAAGCAATGTGTGGCGAAGATTTTTAAGATTTTATGGAACTAGATAAACATTTAAATGGTCCAGTTATCGTTCTTGGAATGATGTTCTTGTTAAGAAAGAAACGTGCTTGCTTCTACGATAAATTCAGAATGGCCAAAAAACATAACCATCTTTTAGAGCAAAAGATGAGGTTTATACATTGGCCACAGGGCATCTAGGTTAGATGATTGTGGCTGTTTTTGTGTGTGCGGTGGTTTTTGCCGCAGAAAAAAAGCAAAGGGTGGAGGTTAATTAGGCAAGAAAAAGTATTCTAAAAAGCATTTTTTATCTATAGAAAACAATTGAAAAGAAAAACATAATATTTTTTTTTTTCACGTGTCTAACCCGCTTACTTTACTTTTTTAAAGAACTTTAAGTATTTTACTTCTCTTTTTTAAACACTTTACTTATCACTTATCCATTTACCCATCTCATTGTTATCATTTTCCTCCTCGAATATGGTATTTCAAATTAGCTTTTCCTTAAGAAAACCTTCAGAACTTTGAACTTCATTAAGGGTCTACACCGAGGCTTCAATTTGCTTAAAACAGAATTTTCGTTGTTAAAGAAGAGATAGAAATGCTTGCATTATGCTAATAGGGTTACCGTCTTGTAGGCAATTTAGACATTCACGCCTTTATTGGTTACGTTACATTGCTGCTTTTAAATTGGCGCCCTGGGAGATAAATAGGAGTCGAGGCAATTTTCAGCTTGTACGAGTAATAATGCAAAAAGGTCGTGTGATAAGCGCTTACTAATTCCTAACTGAAAATAAATAATATAATAAAGGTTTGTACAGATGCCAGCACATCGAACTCACAATTTGTCAAATTCCTTCAATAGATTTATTACTTTAGGTATTACAAAAGGTTAATGTTCGATTGGTAAAATTTGATATATTCGGGTAGGTTGACCTGCTGTCTGTCTTGTCTTAGCACATTGCTAAACCACTTTGAACAAACGTGGTGATTAACACTCATATCTTGTCTGTATGAGAAGAAGTGTGTTCCTGTGCAAAAAATGACTAGCGATGCCTTGGGAGATATAAACAAGTCATTAATAATAATTGAAGCATTCAATTAACAGCAACGATGATAAACACAGAATCAAGGGTAAGGCACATTATTAACTTCAAACTCAATTTCATTTGTTAAAAGTTATCGGCAGTTCAATAAACCATTAAAAGCCTATCGCCACAAAAGGAGTCTGTTATAGGAATTCATAGTTATTAGAGGTAATACCATTACGGCTAACTGGGTCCCTTCTCAATAGGAAGTTAGCAACAAAGAGCAATAAAGGGTTGTCTTGTAAATGTTCTGTAACGTTTGAAATTCACACTCTGACTGTGCTATTGGCAAGTCAATTAAAAAGTTAACTGTACCTTAGTGAAGTTCGCGTGACAAGGAAACTACATTTGGTTTGAAGATACTTGCATATTGGAAACTAGCTGTTCCTCGCGGTTGCACCCACCTCTCGAGGGAACTTCTTGTACCCCGATATAAGTAGCTCTTTTATGCTCTAGCTAGACTATCTGTGTACTTTATAAATCGAAAACCGAAAGCCAAATGCGGTAAGTTAACCGAAAGGCATGAGTCGAATGTCGAATTTCGAAAGTCAAAAGTCGAAAGCTGAAAGTTGAACGTTGTAATTTGAAAGCCGAAAGCCCAAAGTCGAATACCGAAAGTCGAAATCCTTTTGACGAGTCTCATTAAATTATTAATATTGATTTGTTACTAAACCACTGCTCCATAAGAGCCAGAAGAAAACAAACTACATAAAAACAATAACACAACAAACAGCAGCATCCAAACATTATTATTTTATACAAGTTTTATTTAAAATAATATTCCTTAACAAAATCCAGACAATTTATCACCCGCCTGAAACGTTGGCTCGTTTATAACATTAGTGGTGTGAGCGTTAGAGGCTCAATTCTCTTCGGCCATGATGTATCATCGCGACGGTGCATCGCGTGCCGAAAGTCGTTTCGTTTCACTGCTGAAAATATGAAGATAGGAGGTTCCTGTTTCGTGTAATTTTAAGTTTATAAGATTAAAAAGAAGAAGGAATTACTGAATAACCTACTTCAGATTTTTGAAAATTGTGCTTGTAATAACGTGAAAGTTTGAATGATTTGAACGTAGATTTGATTTATATGAAACTTTACAAGGATATAAATAATGTACCAGAATGAAATTTTCTTCCTGGTTTGAATTACTTTTCAAGGGACGCGGATGGGACCGCGGGCCGAACCAATGCTCAAAAAAGTCTGCAATCTAGCCAGGTCAAATAGGTAGAAATGGTAGTCAGACAGATGCCGTTTTATATTTCTTTCGTTTGCGAAAAAATTAGTTCTCATAAAGTAAAGTATCACCAACCAATATCAATTTCGCCTACTTACTACCAATAAAACTAGAGCAAGACTCCCTGAGCTTTCGACATGAGAGCATGATGAATCTGTATTACGAGGATCGAGGATGCATCGCGTGCCAACCGCCCATACCAATGGTATACTTATCTCTGAACTGTGTTACTGCATCATTTCATTTTACTCAGTCTTGTTTTAGTATCGCTGTCTTTTGTTTTGTTTTTGTGCGATTCTTTGGAGTGAGATTCTGGCTGTATTTTGTAAGCTTTTACTAAAAAAATTGGTCGTTTAGGGCCTGTTTCACATTACTTGGCTGACAGATATCTAGAATAGATAGCTGTCAGCCAAGTAATGTGTAATGCAGAAGACTTTTTTTAAGCTTTGACTTCTTTGCCAGTATCAGTCTGTCAGATAGCTATTTAGAACTTTGTCTGGAACCTGTGTAGTTGGCCCTTAAACTCTATACTTAATGGACCTATCTATACCCAGCAATGGGATAATCTGAATAAAAAAAAAACTCATTCAAACAGAGAACTTATTTTATCGATAGAGTGCCATCTGTCCAATTTGCATAGTTTTAGATAATCATATTTTTTTGCAATTTTCTCATTTTAATTCGTGCCATTTCAGAAATTATCTAAAAACCTGTACCTATTTTTGTACTTTAAACTTAATTTTTTAACCGATTTCCCAAAAAAAGATATATACTTACTTAATTGTAAGTGATAATATAATATGTGGTCGAATTAAGAAATATCTTCTTTCTTCTACAGGACTTTATACTTAATCAATAAAACAAGTCACCTACATAACCACATAGTATTGATAGAAATTCCTCAAGCTTCCCACTGAACGTAGATCCTCATAGCGTGGCTTACTACAATGCCAATTTAATTAAACTATCTCGGGTACATATTGCACCTGGTGTTTGACATTAACGGCTAGTTACACAGATCTCCGATTACCTACTACGTTAGTTAAGCGGTGTCTACAGTTAAATGTGGGTTTGGTTATTGTTCTGTGAATTTATGGGCTCTATTCGAGAAGTTTATAAAATAGAGTATATTTTGTTAGTTTTAAAGTAAGCTAAGGTTGTCTGGAAGAGATGATAAGACCGCCCATTATGTCACCTACTTCAATTAGTTTAAGATCAAAAATGTAAAAATTGGTGTGTCTAATAAGTATTTTATTATATTATCTATCTAATGATGACTACTGAAAACTGTATGCCTGCTCGAATAGAGAACTTCCTTCTTTTTTTGAAGTCAGAGTCAGATAGAATTGCATAAATAAATATATTTAAAATCCACCATATTGAACGTATTCCATTTATAAATTCAACGTTCTACTAGACAAAACAAATAACCTCCGTAGCCGAGTAGTTATCAAATGATTGCAACATAGAAACAAAACAAAAAATGGTCTCTGAATAATTATTAACCCTTGTCTTCGCTGTACAAAAGAACTGCCATGCGAAAAATAGCATTTACAGTTTCAAACACTGAAGTTTCATAAAGAAGAGATTTATTTACACTGGTTTAAAAAGAAAATGAGGTAGCCAGTATTCTGTCCGTCACAATAAAGTACAGCTAACGTAACTATACAAAGAAAAATGATTTTGTAAACGGATATTAAAAAATGTCGGTAAAACTGTTATCAAGTTCTCAATACCTATGTCTGCGCGAAGCTGTGAGATTTACTACGAAATATATTATGAAAAGTGTTTCGTTTAGCGCTCCTTTGTGCTGAAATGGGTATCCCTGATCATATTCACAATGAAATATAGAAGTAATGCTTTGAATGAATAATAATTTAAAAAAAAAGCTTTAAATAATAGTAATACTAGCTTCTGCCAGCGGCTTCGCCTGCTTCCGGATAAAAAGTTAGCCTATGTTGTTCCTCAGGGTCTATTCTATCTCTGTACTAAATTTCATCAAAATCAGCTCACTCNTTTTATATTTCTTTCGTTTGCGAAAAAATTAGTTCTCATAAAGTAAAGTATCACCAACCAATATCAATTTCGCCTACTTACTACCAATAAAACTAGAGCAAGACTCCCTGAGCTTTCGACATGAGAGCATGATGAATCTGTATTACGAGGATCGAGGATGCATCGCGTGCCAACCGCCCATACCAATGGTATACTTATCTCTGAACTGTGTTACTGCATCATTTCATTTTACTCAGTCTTGTTTTAGTATCGCTGTCTTTTGTTTTGTTTTTGTGCGATTCTTTGGAGTGAGATTCTGGCTGTATTTTGTAAGCTTTTACTAAAAAAATTGGTCGTTTAGGGCCTGTTTCACATTACTTGGCTGACAGATATCTAGAATAGATAGCTGTCAGCCAAGTAATGTGTAATGCAGAAGACTTTTTTTAAGCTTTGACTTCTTTGCCAGTATCAGTCTGTCAGATAGCTATTTAGAACTTTGTCTGGAACCTGTGTAGTTGGCCCTTAAACTCTATACTTAATGGACCTATCTATACCCAGCAATGGGATAATCTGAATAAAAAAAAAACTCATTCAAACAGAGAACTTATTTTATCGATAGAGTGCCATCTGTCCAATTTGCATAGTTTTAGATAATCATATTTTTTTGCAATTTTCTCATTTTAATTCGTGCCATTTCAGAAATTATCTAAAAACCTGTACCTATTTTTGTACTTTAAACTTAATTTTTTAACCGATTTCCCAAAAAAAGATATATACTTACTTAATTGTAAGTGATAATATAATATGTGGTCGAATTAAGAAATATCTTCTTTCTTCTACAGGACTTTATACTTAATCAATAAAACAAGTCACCTACATAACCACATAGTATTGATAGAAATTCCTCAAGCTTCCCACTGAACGTAGATCCTCATAGCGTGGCTTACTACAATGCCAATTTAATTAAACTATCTCGGGTACATATTGCACCTGGTGTTTGACATTAACGGCTAGTTACACAGATCTCCGATTACCTACTACGTTAGTTAAGCGGTGTCTACAGTTAAATGTGGGTTTGGTTATTGTTCTGTGAATTTATGGGCTCTATTCGAGAAGTTTATAAAATAGAGTATATTTTGTTAGTTTTAAAGTAAGCTAAGGTTGTCTGGAAGAGATGATAAGACCGCCCATTATGTCACCTACTTCAATTAGTTTAAGATCAAAAATGTAAAAATTGGTGTGTCTAATAAGTATTTTATTATATTATCTATCTAATGATGACTACTGAAAACTGTATGCCTGCTCGAATAGAGAACTTCCTTCTTTTTTTGAAGTCAGAGTCAGATAGAATTGCATAAATAAATATATTTAAAATCCACCATATTGAACGTATTCCATTTATAAATTCAACGTTCTACTAGACAAAACAAATAACCTCCGTAGCCGAGTAGTTATCAAATGATTGCAACATAGAAACAAAACAAAAAATGGTCTCTGAATAATTATTAACCCTTGTCTTCGCTGTACAAAAGAACTGCCATGCGAAAAATAGCATTTACAGTTTCAAACACTGAAGTTTCATAAAGAAGAGATTTATTTACACTGGTTTAAAAAGAAAATGAGGTAGCCAGTATTCTGTCCGTCACAATAAAGTACAGCTAACGTAACTATACAAAGAAAAATGATTTTGTAAACGGATATTAAAAAATGTCGGTAAAACTGTTATCAAGTTCTCAATACCTATGTCTGCGCGAAGCTGTGAGATTTACTACGAAATATATTATGAAAAGTGTTTCGTTTAGCGCTCCTTTGTGCTGAAATGGGTATCCCTGATCATATTCACAATGAAATATAGAAGTAATGCTTTGAATGAATAATAATTTAAAAAAAAAGCTTTAAATAATAGTAATACTAGCTTCTGCCAGCGGCTTCGCCTGCTTCCGGATAAAAAGAAAGCCTATGTTGTTCCTCAGGGTCTATTCTATCTCTGTACTAAATTTCATCAAAATCAGCTCACTCGTTTAGGCGTGAAAGCGTAACAGACAGACAGACAGAGTTACTTTCGCATTTATAATATTAAGTAGGGATTTTCTAGTCTAGTAACAAAGTTTTATTAATTACACTTTTCAAATAAAAATGAATATTTATAACCCTTTTAAAAGTATAAGACCTTAATAAAAGTTAATACTCAATCACTGACTTATAGACTATTATTTTTTAAATACAATTTTAAAAAGAGCTTGAGTTTGAGTGACACGGAACTTCGATCAGAGACACAAATAGTTTCTGTCCCACTTAAATCAATGCAAAGGAAACACAAACTATTAATATCCAAAATACATTTCCCGTCGATTTCCCGTCATACATCTCCAATAACTTGTATTTCGAAATCGGTCCATTTCCTTCACAAAAACAAAACCCTGTCACTGCCTGGGGCAAACAAACGATTTTACAAAAAACCGGCCAAGTGCTGGTTGGACTCGCGCACGAAGGGTTCCGTCTTTTACATACAACTGGCCAAAATACAAATATTTTTCGGCAACAAAAAAAACTTTGTTTTTCATACAAATATATGAATAACAAAGTTTTAATTTGCGGTTTCATACGTATGAGGAGCCCCCTTAATATATTTTTAAAAATGTTTAGTATTTGTTGCTACACAGGCAACGGAAATCCATCATTTGTGAAAATGTCAGCTTTCTAGCTATCACGGTTTATGAGATACAGCCTGGCGACAGACAGACAGCGGAGACTTAGTAATAGGGTCCCGTTTTAAGGAACCCTAAAAAAAATACAAAATTACGACAATCCTATGTTTGCAGTCAACGGTTACTCACGGCTTCGTTCCTGCATTTAGGTAGCAGGATTTATTTGCTGGCTGTATTCGTTTTATAGTGTGAAGTGATGGGGTGCATCGATAACTCTCAGTTCGCTGACTAGAGAAAAATGGCCGATGTGCAAATTGCGAGTGGAGTGCAATCCTTATGGGTTTCGAAACAAGTTTTTGTATTTTTTAGTATGCCAGAAACCTTCCATAATATATATTGTAATTTTTTATAGGATCACACAATCAATGTTTAACTTTATCTGTTATGGTTAAAAATTACTAAATCTGTATGTATAAAGAGTTTGCTTGTTTGGTTTTTTGTTTGAACGCGCTAGTATGAAAAATTTATTAGTGGTCCGACAAAAAATCTATTTTATATAACCCCTTTATCGAGAAAGACTATAGGCTACATTTTATCCAGGTGCGCGGAGTTGTTCCCACCGGACGCGGGTGAGACCGCTGGCGGAAGCTAGTATAATATGATAGTATCTGTGCCTTGGGGGTCCCCACCGTATCATTGTCTGACAGTCATTATGGGAATTCGGCATCGCGAATGTGTCAAGTGATTTAACCCACGACACTAAGGTGAGATCAATTTGTAAGACGTATAAGACTGCTGCTTAGAAACTGGGCAGATTAGTTTACGAGTATATTTTTATTGAAAAACTAGCTTCTGCCAGCGACTTCGTTCGCGGATCATGTCGCTTATGCCAGCGACGACGGGTTGTCATAATCAAAGCTTCACTGCTTTGCTCCTATTGATTGTAGCGTGATGAAAAGTACACTATAACCACCTCAGGAGTATGAATAATAATTGTACCAAGTTTCGTTAAGATCCGTCGAGTAGTTTTTGTTTCTACAACGGTTATACAGACAGACAGACAAAAATAAATTGTACTGCATTTTTGGCATCAGTATCGATGCCAAATCACCCCCTGATAGTTATTTTGGAAATATATTTCAGGTACAGAATTGACCTCTCTACAGATTTATTATAAGTATAGACTAGCTTCTACCAACACCTTCTGGTTTTACCCACCGGGAAACTACTCCGCGATCACCCGGGTAAAACATGGGTATTTTGTAACTAGGCCTCGATAAATGAGCTGAACATTGAAATACTTTCAAAATGATCCAATAGTTCAAGAGATTAGTGTTTAAAAAACAAAAGAAAGAAAATTTACACTGAATATTGATAAGTAAGTTTGACGATTATAACTACTCACGTCTGAGTAGTTCATTAAAAGAAAATCTATACATATAATAAAATCGTAGGAAAGTCGAAACTGTACATTGAATATTTTTTTGAAAGAATACTTGGGGCGTGATCTATAATCGATACTGAACCCGAATATATGGTTTTTAGAATTTTTGTCTGTTTGTCTGTATGTTTGTTACGGATAAACTCGAAAAGTACTGCATGGATCTCAACCAAATTTTGCATGAATATTACTTAGAGGCCGGTTCAACACATAGGCTATATATTATCACGCTATCACCTAAGGGGTATGAGCAATGAACCAATATTTCTGTTAACCTTTCTGTAACCGGGTGTAATGTTACGCACCATATTTGAACATTGTTTTTCAGTTAGTTACGCTAAAATCTAGCTTTGAACTACAAAAACCACACAAAATAAGTAACTTGAGCAGAGAAAACATAATTTAAAGAAATTACATAGTATTTAGTCAAGTTTGGAACCACGCCATCTATTGTTTTTCAATTACATCAATATAAGTTAGGCGTAAACAATTCTTTGACACTGCATTATTTGAATTTGATAACATTGGCAATGTTTGTAATTATCACTTAAAATCATAGATGGAGTGGTGAATTTTCATCATAATGTCGTTAGCATAGCTTCGTCTTGATACATTCCAGCTCCAATAAAACTCTCAAAATCGAGAGCAGAGTTGGATAGACGAAAAATATTAAGAGTATATAATTTAGTGTTTACCTAAGTTTGAAGCGGCTTCTTACTACTTATTATCATTATTAAACATCATAGATGGAGTTGTGCATTTTCTTCATAAAATTAAATCGCGCTGGAGTGTTTAGTTTCCACTGCAGTTCATCTTTCGTGTATTAATGCTTCTATTTGATTTTCTAGCCATTATTTTATTCGCATTAATATCAATTTTTACTCTCAATTTAATTTGAATTCGATAAAAAATGGCGGATTGCCGAATGGCGAGAAGTGCGACGGGAAAGAGTAGTGCTACTGAGTCTCGGTCGCTTGAAGATCACACGTACATGGTTAGAAAAAGAGGCCCTCAGTATTCACTACCACAATAAAGGCCGCGGTAACTCCTTCGAACAATGCCGCAGCCCTGGCAGACTTTGGCAACAGGAGAGCGTAAAACAACGCGCGCCGCTGACATGGGCCTGTCGTCTTTAAAAGATGGTTGGGCACCCTAAACTCGCTATCCATAGACCCGCACCTGCAGTGACTGGGAGTCGTCTCTTGAAATCCGGCGCTCAGGGAAGGATTTAGTATAACTGCTTCGCAGAAGAAGGTGACGGCATCCTATTCTCTCGCGGTTCGAAACATGGCTTGAACCAGGTCCGGCGCGAGAGGTCGCGGCCGCCAATTGCCACCATGAGGACAAGGCGGTGCTCCTCCGAGCCAAGGCACACCTAAACCATGTGCTCCATCGTGTCCTGCTGTACCTTGTGCAGAGTTGGTAGTGATTTTTTTGTTTATAGTGCTTAGAAGGAAGTACGTGCTATAGGTTGAAGTGTCCTACAAGTCGGGGCCTAAACTGTGTGTAAAATGTGATTCCCACCTTGCTACCTGTTTTCTTATAGTGTAAGTGAATTGTATTTTTTTTTTTTACCAGAAATAAATATCTTAAAACAGAACTTATATTTCTGGTCTTATCATGGACTTGCTGAGTACATTACATAAATGAATCGAGACATTTAACAACTTCAAAGCCGCTTTGGCGTCAGCGCCTGAGAACATTTATCGGTTGTCGATATTTATTTATGTCGAAATAATGACAATACCAAGAGCCGTTTTTACAGACGATCAGAAGCGTGATATAGGAGTTAAGCACGCATGTCCAATGTTGTCCATCTCCGGAGAATTAATGGGACTCACTGGAATCCACATGATCATCCACATTTGTGGCATCAAGACTGATCAAGTTATTAAATAGTGTTTCGCACTTAATCCAAGTTTCCTGTAAATGAAAGATGGACAATGCAACAATCCAAGAGAAAATAATGTGACCCTTTCTGGTACCTGGAAATCACCACAGGCACTGAGTGTCGAGAGATGACTCCCGGCCACTGTAGGCGTGGGCGGTGAGTTTCCTTTTGTCACCTAAGAGACAACAGGTTCGTGTCGAAAGGACGCGTTGCTCCATGCGCCTCGCCGGAACACGATGGGTTTTGATGGTTTGTCAGAAAAACTCTGACACTTCCTCACGCTGAACCCACAGTTTCCCACTGTGGGTTCATCAGTCATCGGGTCATGTAATGATTTCCCGCCAGCAAAAAAAAGCCCTTCCTAATCCGAAAATACCGGCGTCGATTGCTTACAGGCGACAGCTTTCCCACAGAGCTGAACGTAAGACACAACAGAGTTCAAATGCGATTACTTGATTAGTACAAGTTTGGTCTCGATTGGTGGACACTGAAGCTCTTTATAAAATGGCTGGCACTGTCATGATTGTTAAATGCATTCTTAACAGTGCTGAACCTTTTCCTTACACACATTTAATATTTTTCACATACTTCCTACCAGAAAATGGTCAGCGTACTTATAACTTACAACTATGACTACCATACTCCTAACAACTACCAGTACCTACTCCAACACTGTACCTAATCACTCACGTAATAATGACGTTTTAGCCGATTGTCGGACACGGTAGCTGTCTCATAAAAGAAGATCAGCCACATGCGCAGGATATATTATACAGTGCACAAGCACAGGTGCACTCTCTATTCCTCCGCTTCATAGCTCGATGGGTTGGCAATCCGACACGACCCGAGAGACGTCAGGAGCAGGACTGACATTAAAGTGCTCTCCGATGCAGGGGTGTATCAATCTTCAACATTCAAACTGCATGCTGGTTTGTGAAAGTGTCTAAAACCCACAAAGCGATTTCAGCCTGACGTAACTGTAACCTCGTGCACGGCAGTCGCGCATTGCTACAACTACACCAACGAGCTTTTAAATGCGATTTATTTGAAAGTTTCAGATATTATGGCGTTATTTATGATGGAGAATACGCGATCGCTAAATGCTAGCTTAGTATTTTTGCTACTCTACAAGTACAGCTCACGCGGACGACGTCGCGGGCACCAGCTAGTCATTAATAAAGGAAACTTGAACGTAATTTGATTTCTCATGAATTAAAATTAAAATAAATTTAAATCTAAATCGGGTATACTTTGTAAAACCCTACCCGTATTTCAAAATATATACGACCTTTTTTAAATCTGGCATACTTAAACTAATTTTGAGTTTCTATGCAAATAAAGAAAAAAAGATAGATTGAAGTTAATTTATTTTTTTACCAAATTAATCAACTTCTAAATAGTCCAACCTAAGTCGAAAATTGGACACTTGCTTGGGAGACAAGATTTAATTAATCTATTAAATTTTACTTTAGAAAAGTATTATTAAATTGGTAGTTCAACGAGAGTTAAGTTTTCTTATTAGATACACCGTTAATACTAGCTGAAAGACGTTTGCCCTTAGGGATCTCACGTAAACCTACGTAAACTATTTCCAAGATCTGTCTAATCTACACGTATTTAGATACTCATGTTTTACTAAGATGTAAAATATAAATGACTAGGGTAATTTTTCTATTCTATTCTATTTTTATTTATGGCAATCCTAGTACGGACTACTGGTAAGGACTGCCAAAGATGTTCAAATGACAGGCGACATCGATCAATCCGCGCGGCTGTTACTAAGCCACGTGCCATATACCATCGAAACTAACAAAAAACAGCCAAAAGCGAGTAGGACTCGCGCACGAAGGGTTCCGTCCAAAAACACGTTTGTTGTACAGTCGATAGCAAGTCAGTCAACCCAAATCTGACAAATTTTACCAATCGAACATTAACCTTCCACTATTGTGATAAGGTTGAAAATTTATCGCAGAAATTTGCCAGATTGTGGTAACTTAATGTGATGTCGTCTGTACGAGAGCGCCTTGGAATACTTATTTTTTGTAATTTTTACGATTTGTTTTAAAGTGGCAACAGAAATACATTATCATCTGTGAAAATTTTAGCTCTCTAGCTATCAAGGTTCAGAGATACAGCTAGACAGCTTAACAGTGAAGTCTTAGTAATAGGGTCCCGCTGTACCCTTTGGGTATGGAAACCTAAAAAACCTGCTATCACCCACCACAAAATAGCCTTCACCGCTATAAGGACTATCTAACACTGAAAGATTTTTTCAAATCGGTCCAGTTCAGGCAAATTGTTCAACTTTAAAATATTAGTTTAAAATATCTCAGTAAACTAATAACAGAAAACCGATGATACAGTAAAAATACGAGTTTCTTTTATTGTTCTTATGCAAGCACTTTTAGTGGTGAATTTGTTGCGGCGCTGCATCGTTGCCACGCTTTCTGGTCACGTCCAGCGCAAATGTAGTCTTCGTAGAAAAATACATTTAAACTTGTACCTTGGATGTACTTGTGATGTTATTAAGTGGTTGTTTAGGGTTGTCTTTTTTTTATAAAAATAAATGGATTTTTTGTACCGTAGATGGTTAGGTAGTGTTACTTTGCGTACAGCGAATTTCACGTATCTTACGTTTATACGTACGTTTATGTATTTTAAATATGAAACGGTGGCTTTATAGATTAATGAGCTATCTGATAGCTGATCTAACACTGTAAAATTTTTCAAATCAACAATCGTTCAAATCACAGGTCGTTCTCGAGCGTTAGCGGGTTAAAACAAACCTTATATTATTAATATATCATTATTTTCAAAACGCAGTATATGTTAAGTTTATTTTATACATACATACAATAAGTACGAAAATAAAATTAGTAAAAATAACATGTCAGTCAGCTATGATTGACTTTAATTGAATTGTTCATCTTTTTCTAGAAAAGTTAAACGAGTTTCGTATTCTATTTTTGTATGTACGGTGAATTGACCTCCGTGACCTTTCCATCGTCTTTTTATATAATTGATAATGAAAATAATTTCTTAGCACAGCTATAGCAAATATAGCCAGGATTTACTTCCAAGGGTTATTCACTCGATTGTATCTATATTATTGAGGATAAATCAAATTTTATTAAAATGATTAAAAATAAATCTACGCCTACGTAATACGTTCTCTTCAAACAAATCTTCATTTATTTTTCTATTGCTAGGGNCTCAGGAGTATGAATAATAATTGTACCAAGTTTCGTTAAGATCCGTCGAGTAGTTTTTGTTTCTACAACGGTTATACAGACAGACAGACAAAAATAAATTGTACTGCATTTTTGGCATCAGTATCGATCCCTAATCACCCCCTGATAGTTATTTTGGAAATATATTTCAGGTACAGAATTGACCTCTCTACAGATTTATTATAAGTATAGACTAGCTTCTACCAACACCTTCTGGTTTTACCCACCGGGAAACTACTCCGCGATCACCCGGGTAAAACATGGGTATTTTGTAACTAGGCCTCGATAAATGAGCTGAACATTGAAATACTTTCAAAATGATCCAATAGTTCAAGAGATTAGTGTTTAAAAAACAAAAGAAAGAAAATTTACACTGAATATTGATAAGTAAGTTTGACGATTATAACTACTCACGTCTGAGTAGTTCATTAAAAGAAAATCTATACATATAATAAAATCGTAGGAAAGTCGAAACTGTACATTGAATATTTTTTTGAAAGAATACTTGGGGCGTGATCTATAATCGATACTGAACCCGAATATATGGTTTTTAGAATTTTTGTCTGTTTGTCTGTATGTTTGTTACGGATAAACTCGAAAAGTACTGCATGGATCTCAACCAAATTTTGCATGAATATTACTTAGAGGCCGGTTCAACACATAGGCTATATATTATCACGCTATCACCTAAGGGGTATGAGCAATGAACCAATATTTCTGTTAACCTTTCTGTAACCGGGTGTAATGTTACGCACCATATTTGAACATTGTTTTTCAGTTAGTTACGCTAAAATCTAGCTTTGAACTACAAAAACCACACAAAATAAGTAACTTGAGCAGAGAAAACATAATTTAAAGAAATTACATAGTATTTAGTCAAGTTTGGAACCACGCCATCTATTGTTTTTCAATTACATCAATATAAGTTAGGCGTAAACAATTCTTTGACACTGCATTATTTGAATTTGATAACATTGGCAATGTTTGTAATTATCACTTAAAATCATAGATGGAGTGGTGAATTTTCATCATAATGTCGTTAGCATAGCTTCGTCTTGATACATTCCAGCTCCAATAAAACTCTCAAAATCGAGAGCAGAGTTGGATAGACGAAAAATATTAAGAGTATATAATTTAGTGTTTACCTAAGTTTGAAGCGGCTTCTTACTACTTATTATCATTATTAAACATCATAGATGGAGTTGTGCATTTTCTTCATAAAATTAAATCGCGCTGGAGTGTTTAGTTTCCACTGCAGTTCATCTTTCGTGTATTAATGCTTCTATTTGATTTTCTAGCCATTATTTTATTCGCATTAATATCAATTTTTACTCTCAATTTAATTTGAATTCGATAAAAAATGGCGGATTGCCGAATGGCGAGAAGTGCGACGGGAAAGAGTAGTGCTACTGAGTCTCGGTCGCTTGAAGATCACACGTACATGGTTAGAAAAAGAGGCCCTCAGTATTCACTACCACAATAAAGGCCGCGGTAACTCCTTCGAACAATGCCGCAGCCCTGGCAGACTTTGGCAACAGGAGAGCGTAAAACAACGCGCGCCGCTGACATGGGCCTGTCGTCTTTAAAAGATGGTTGGGCACCCTAAACTCGCTATCCATAGACCCGCACCTGCAGTGACTGGGAGTCGTCTCTTGAAATCCGGCGCTCAGGGAAGGATTTAGTATAACTGCTTCGCAGAAGAAGGTGACGGCATCCTATTCTCTCGCGGTTCGAAACATGGCTTGAACCAGGTCCGGCGCGAGAGGTCGCGGCCGCCAATTGCCACCATGAGGACAAGGCGGTGCTCCTCCGAGCCAAGGCACACCTAAACCATGTGCTCCATCGTGTCCTGCTGTACCTTGTGCAGAGTTGGTAGTGATTTTTTTGTTTATAGTGCTTAGAAGGAAGTACGTGCTATAGGTTGAAGTGTCCTACAAGTCGGGGCCTAAACTGTGTGTAAAATGTGATTCCCACCTTGCTACCTGTTTTCTTATAGTGTAAGTGAATTGTATTTTTTTTTTTTACCAGAAATAAATATCTTAAAACAGAACTTATATTTCTGGTCTTATCATGGACTTGCTGAGTACATTACATAAATGAATCGAGACATTTAACAACTTCAAAGCCGCTTTGGCGTCAGCGCCTGAGAACATTTATCGGTTGTCGATATTTATTTATGTCGAAATAATGACAATACCAAGAGCCGTTTTTACAGACGATCAGAAGCGTGATATAGGAGTTAAGCACGCATGTCCAATGTTGTCCATCTCCGGAGAATTAATGGGACTCACTGGAATCCACATGATCATCCACATTTGTGGCATCAAGACTGATCAAGTTATTAAATAGTGTTTCGCACTTAATCCAAGTTTCCTGTAAATGAAAGATGGACAATGCAACAATCCAAGAGAAAATAATGTGACCCTTTCTGGTACCTGGAAATCACCACAGGCACTGAGTGTCGAGAGATGACTCCCGGCCACTGTAGGCGTGGGCGGTGAGTTTCCTTTTGTCACCTAAGAGACAACAGGTTCGTGTCGAAAGGACGCGTTGCTCCATGCGCCTCGCCGGAACACGATGGGTTTTGATGGTTTGTCAGAAAAACTCTGACACTTCCTCACGCTGAACCCACAGTTTCCCACTGTGGGTTCATCAGTCATCGGGTCATGTAATGATTTCCCGCCAGCAAAAAAAAGCCCTTCCTAATCCGAAAATACCGGCGTCGATTGCTTACAGGCGACAGCTTTCCCACAGAGCTGAACGTAAGACACAACAGAGTTCAAATGCGATTACTTGATTAGTACAAGTTTGGTCTCGATTGGTGGACACTGAAGCTCTTTATAAAATGGCTGGCACTGTCATGATTGTTAAATGCATTCTTAACAGTGCTGAACCTTTTCCTTACACACATTTAATATTTTTCACATACTTCCTACCAGAAAATGGTCAGCGTACTTATAACTTACAACTATGACTACCATACTCCTAACAACTACCAGTACCTACTCCAACACTGTACCTAATCACTCACGTAATAATGACGTTTTAGCCGATTGTCGGACACGGTAGCTGTCTCATAAAAGAAGATCAGCCACATGCGCAGGATATATTATACAGTGCACAAGCACAGGTGCACTCTCTATTCCTCCGCTTCATAGCTCGATGGGTTGGCAATCCGACACGACCCGAGAGACGTCAGGAGCAGGACTGACATTAAAGTGCTCTCCGATGCAGGGGTGTATCAATCTTCAACATTCAAACTGCATGCTGGTTTGTGAAAGTGTCTAAAACCCACAAAGCGATTTCAGCCTGACGTAACTGTAACCTCGTGCACGGCAGTCGCGCATTGCTACAACTACACCAACGAGCTTTTAAATGCGATTTATTTGAAAGTTTCAGATATTATGGCGTTATTTATGATGGAGAATACGCGATCGCTAAATGCTAGCTTAGTATTTTTGCTACTCTACAAGTACAGCTCACGCGGACGACGTCGCGGGCACCAGCTAGTCATTAATAAAGGAAACTTGAACGTAATTTGATTTCTCATGAATTAAAATTAAAATAAATTTAAATCTAAATCGGGTATACTTTGTAAAACCCTACCCGTATTTCAAAATATATACGACCTTTTTTAAATCTGGCATACTTAAACTAATTTTGAGTTTCTATGCAAATAAAGAAAAAAAGATAGATTGAAGTTAATTTATTTTTTTACCAAATTAATCAACTTCTAAATAGTCCAACCTAAGTCGAAAATTGGACACTTGCTTGGGAGACAAGATTTAATTAATCTATTAAATTTTACTTTAGAAAAGTATTATTAAATTGGTAGTTCAACGAGAGTTAAGTTTTCTTATTAGATACACCGTTAATACTAGCTGAAAGACGTTTGCCCTTAGGGATCTCACGTAAACCTACGTAAACTATTTCCAAGATCTGTCTAATCTACACGTATTTAGATACTCATGTTTTACTAAGATGTAAAATATAAATGACTAGGGTAATTTTTCTATTCTATTCTATTTTTATTTATGGCAATCCTAGTACGGACTACTGGTAAGGACTGCCAAAGATGTTCAAATGACAGGCGACATCGATCAATCCGCGCGGCTGTTACTAAGCCACGTGCCATATACCATCGAAACTAACAAAAAACAGCCAAAAGCGAGTAGGACTCGCGCACGAAGGGTTCCGTCCAAAAACACGTTTGTTGTACAGTCGATAGCAAGTCAGTCAACCCAAATCTGACAAATTTTACCAATCGAACATTAACCTTCCACTATTGTGATAAGGTTGAAAATTTATCGCAGAAATTTGCCAGATTGTGGTAACTTAATGTGATGTCGTCTGTACGAGAGCGCCTTGGAATACTTATTTTTTGTAATTTTTACGATTTGTTTTAAAGTGGCAACAGAAATACATTATCATCTGTGAAAATTTTAGCTCTCTAGCTATCAAGGTTCAGAGATACAGCTAGACAGCTTAACAGTGAAGTCTTAGTAATAGGGTCCCGCTGTACCCTTTGGGTATGGAAACCTAAAAAACCTGCTATCACCCACCACAAAATAGCCTTCACCGCTATAAGGACTATCTAACACTGAAAGATTTTTTCAAATCGGTCCAGTTCAGGCAAATTGTTCAACTTTAAAATATTAGTTTAAAATATCTCAGTAAACTAATAACAGAAAACCGATGATACAGTAAAAATACGAGTTTCTTTTATTGTTCTTATGCAAGCACTTTTAGTGGTGAATTTGTTGCGGCGCTGCATCGTTGCCACGCTTTCTGGTCACGTCCAGCGCAAATGTAGTCTTCGTAGAAAAATACATTTAAACTTGTACCTTGGATGTACTTGTGATGTTATTAAGTGGTTGTTTAGGGTTGTCTTTTTTTTATAAAAATAAATGGATTTTTTGTACCGTAGATGGTTAGGTAGTGTTACTTTGCGTACAGCGAATTTCACGTATCTTACGTTTATACGTACGTTTATGTATTTTAAATATGAAACGGTGGCTTTATAGATTAATGAGCTATCTGATAGCTGATCTAACACTGTAAAATTTTTCAAATCAACAATCGTTCAAATCACAGGTCGTTCTCGAGCGTTAGCGGGTTAAAACAAACCTTATATTATTAATATATCATTATTTTCAAAACGCAGTATATGTTAAGTTTATTTTATACATACATACAATAAGTACGAAAATAAAATTAGTAAAAATAACATGTCAGTCAGCTATGATTGACTTTAATTGAATTGTTCATCTTTTTCTAGAAAAGTTAAACGAGTTTCGTATTCTATTTTTGTATGTACGGTGAATTGACCTCCGTGACCTTTCCATCGTCTTTTTATATAATTGATAATGAAAATAATTTCTTAGCACAGCTATAGCAAATATAGCCAGGATTTACTTCCAAGGGTTATTCACTCGATTGTATCTATATTATTGAGGATAAATCAAATTTTATTAAAATGATTAAAAATAAATCTACGCCTACGTAATACGTTCTCTTCAAACAAATCTTCATTTATTTTTCTATTGCTAGGGAATCAATTATTAGCTAATGGTAATTAAAAGGTTTCGTGAAAAAAAAAACATTTTGTCAAAGAGTACCTATTTGTGTGTAAAAAAAATATATTTAGAAAAACAAATAATTTAACTCTGTTTTATTTCAGAGTTAGAATTTATTTTGTAAATAAAACAAAACCGAGGCATAATCTATCTAATAACACACCGTTCTTCTACTCACCTTCACCTTATTAACGAGATTCCAATTTCAAATTAAAAAGCGTCTCTTATTCTAAAAACAAAAGTAAATTTAAAAAAAAACCGGCCAAGTTGGATTCGCGCACGTTAGGTTCCGTACATTCTATGAATATAATTGGCGGTTTCACAGTTTATTGTATGGGGACCGCCCTTAATATATATATATATTTTTAATTTTTAGTATTTGTTGTTATAGCGGCAACGGAAATTCATCATTTGTGAAGATTTCAGCTTTCTAGCTATCGCGGTTAATGAAATACAGCCTGGAGACAGACAGACAACGAAGTCTTAGTAATTAATAGGGTCCCGTTTTGCCCTTTGGGTTCGGAACCCTAAAAAAACTAGATATATAAATTATATTAAACTTGATCTTGAACAAAATTTTCCAAATAACTTTGAAGCTAGCCAAGTTAGTTAGTAAAATACTTAGACTAGAACAAACGGCTTCATTTCATCGAAGAATTTGTTCTGATCACTCTAATTAGTAATCATAGCTATTGACTTTGTTCAGGGTTATAAAGGGTAAATATTTGGTTATAGGTATAACTAGCTTCTCGGTTTTGCCCGCTTCTTGAGGAAACTATTTCCCGTACCCGGATAAAAAAGTAGCCTATATTGTTCTATGTCTATTCTATCTCTGTATCAAATTTCATCAAAATCGGCACACTGGTTTAGGCGTGAAAGCGTAACAGACAGACAGGCAGACAGAGTTACTTTCGCATTTGTAATATTAGTAGGGATAGTTATAGACTATTCGATAGCGTTGATAACGTCGTGATTTCTTAATTAAAGTCAAAACAACACAAATCACACGGTCTTTAAGACAAGTGGCCCTTTTGATTGATTTCTCTCCTAAAAGTGTTTATAGGTTTGTCTATCATAGCATAATTATCTTTTAAAGCCGTGTCAACTATGACAGTTTTAACGTGAGGTTTTTTACCTGAAACCTACCAGAAATCAATTTCCATTAAGTAAGTAATGTGGTATCATACAACCAAGTGGTAATCTACGTAGCAAATTAAGTTAAAATTAAATTACTCATTAGCTTTAGTATTAAGCTAGATTGTATTTTTATGGTGTTATCTTATTGGAAAATACCATGCACAAAAAAAAAACTTTTTACAAAAAAACAAAACCGACTTCACAAAAAAACACTGTAAGGGATAAAATAAAACTTTTCACATGGCTCTAGAAGTCGGTGTCTACAGGTCTGTTGACTGTGTTTATTTTGCCACCGACTTCTCAACCTCCTTCTTTTTTGGGAAGTCGGTTAAAAAAAGTTACTGAAAACTGATTCCAATATTCTTGGAATAACTAAATTAAAGAGGGATATGCGTATAATTAGTCAGTGCAAAGAGGACAATCTGGTGTTCAAGGCCATAATAAATAACTTCAATAAATCTTAAAATAAACAGACAACAGAATATGTGTTATTATTAATAATATTTTCCCACCTACATGATATTATTTCAGTGACCAACACCGTCATTGTAGGGTTAATTGGAATCGGTTCATTGGGGCTAAATTATTCATACCTCGTTTGGATATTTACAGTTGGAAGAATAACATTATGATTGACGTGTCTATTTGTTCATTTGAAACTACTAAATGAGGATATGGTTACTATAAAACATGTAAGATTTTTAGACCCCTCCCGTTGGTACAGCGCGAGGGAGTGTCAGACACTCTATGATTAAGACCTACCACGTTCCTTCGTGAACCATTTGTGTACCAGGGTCACGGTGAGTGTTTCGTACAATTATTCAGCCCCAGCAGGCTGACCTCCTAGGTCTTCGTCTATCTATTTGGAACTTAGACTCGTAGGGTCATAATCTGATCACCTTGTAGTCAAAGGTTAAGAGAAATCTTGAATTCACTTAGGCTAATTTCGATCTATATATGATGCTACCAGATAATAGGCCTTATCTATTTAGATATCAGTCGTCTAACAGAGCAGATAATTCGTTCTTACGGTACAAATATTATAATATTTGTACCGTAAGAACGAATCGTATATCTTTTAAACGAAAGACATATAATGTGACCAAAACAAAAAGGTCACATTTATTTCTAAACACGATTTAGATATGCAAGATTTGTAGAAGCTAAAAAGACACCGGTTCAGTAAACAAGTCAGTCAAAGTCTGACCTTTCGGAATAATGAAACACTTTGATATATTTTTGTTATTCCCTGTTTTCAAATCCGTTTAATTTGGGCGACTTGTTGTAAAAGAGCCCTAATAGACTTTACTAAATGAAAAACAAAGTTGTTAAACTTAATTTTCTCGCTCAATCAAAATTCAAATGAAGTTCACACAAAATGAATGGCTTAATTTCCTCGCAATATCATTTCAAATGAAACTAAAATGACTTTCATAACTGTTTCGAAGAAATGATTTTAATTTGCAACTTCAGTTACTCCGAAATAAGCGTAAAATTTTGTCATCTCCAATTATTATTTAATTACATTTATAGAATATCAAAAGGACGGGTATCGGTATTTATTTTTAAACTTCATAAAATGGTTGTAAAGTTGTTTGCACAACGAGTGATCATTAGGACGGAATCTTCTGCCCACCTGAGTCAGTGAAAAAATCGCATCAATAACCCACTGGGATGGCTAATGATATTTTAATGCGATATTTAAATATAGCTTCTAAAACATTTTTATGATTACTTTCGAGTTTTTATTATCAATACAGATTTTTGTTCAATTACTCGTCGATGGGTTCCATAAAAATAATAACGAGTAAAATTGTTTTATGGGGAAATAGCTTTTTAATATCCTTTATATTTAAACATATTTTTACTCCTATAAAAGCTTTAATACAGATAAATACCTTCCTTACAAAAGATACGGTAGTGATAACTTACAGCTCAAAATCTTATCTAACTAGTTTCCTCACATCGATTAAGTTATAATTACCTGAAGATACCGCGGCAACCAATAAAATCTAAGTTGCTGACATTAACCTAGAACACGATAACTAGTTAATCTTGTGACACAATGAGAACTATGTCAAAGTGTCGGAGGGAGCTCATTGATCGACTCATTTCCTGAAAGTCGTAAATCTTTACACACGAGACCGTATCGGAGACGTTACCCTGTTTATTATGATATATTGAAATATATTCTGCGGTGTGCTTCTGCCTTTATCTGCGTTCAAAATTGGAACACTTTCTCTTCAGCTTTTTTCAGTGGTTATTTTTTTTTTCAGGGTGCCAATGATAGTCATGTGCTTTTTTTAGTCTGTATTTTTTTTTTCTTTCCACTAAAATGTAATTGTAGAATATTATGTAAGTATTGTATTTTAGTTTGAAACAATTTTTTGTTAACCATTTATACTTTGCTCTCAGTACTGACAACAGTAAATCAACCTACCACAATCTGTTTTTATTCAATAGATTTTCAACCTTATCGCAATAGTGGAAGGTTAATGTTCGATTGGTAAAATTTGACGGATTCGAGTAGGCTAACCTGCTGGTGCATGTATATATTGTGCAAAGAAGGGCTTTTCTTGCCGCTGGGCCTTTTAGCTTATGATAATACTATAGGCAGTTTCCTATGGGATCAGCCGCTACAAATTCGAGTCCGCAATAGAAATGATCACATATTGTCATGAATTATTCATATTTCCAAATCTTCCGTCTATCATTCTTAAGTTGCTTGTTACGAGTTGAGGAAAATGGTCAGAAAATCCTTGAAAAGATACAAGGGTTTGGTCTTATCAACAACTATGGTTGAAGTGGAAAACGAAAACCCCTTTCATCGCGAATGCAAATTTTTTTCTTACATTGTTTCATTTTCATATGTCATATAAGTTGTGTAAACTTCTTATGGTCAGTTTCACAGGTTCCAGATAAAGTTATAAATAACTATCTGATAGATAGTACAATAGAAATGTTTTTAATTTTTTATTACTTTTCTATGGCCTAATCTGCCGGATAGTTATCTAGAAGCCTGGAACCTGTGAAACTGGCGTGTTGGGGTAGTATTTTAATACGTTAATAGCTAAAAAATACAAGAATTAATTTTGAGATGAACCATCTTTAAAATAGAGGAGGTTCTCAGTTTTATATCTGTAAGAATAAAATGTCAGCAGAAAACCTTTAGTTTGAAGTCTTGTTCTCCAAAAAAAACCGTCGCAATCCCACCCTATACAAACTTTAAACAAGTGCGAGTTGGACTCGCGCACGAAGGGTTTCCTTACCATTATCTATGAAAAAAGTACAATAGGAACGGTCAAGTGTGAGTTACTTAAGTTGCACATTATTTCTAATAGATGGCGCTACTAGTATACAATTTTGCAATTAATTAATATAAATCAACAGCCTTAATATTTTTTTTTTTATTTTTAGTATTTGTTGTTATAGCTGCAACAGATATACATCATTTGTGAAAATTTCAGCATTCTAGCTATCACGGTTAATGAGATACAGCCTGGAGACAGACAGACAGACAACGAAGTCTTAGTAAAAGGGTCTTAGTAAAGACTTTACCACAATTTAACTAGAGAAACAAAAGTGCCCAATCAAATTATAAACAAACACCCATAGTAACAAGATGTCTTGTGTTCGTAAAACTAAACTGTCTGCTATTTAGAACCAGGTCACGGTACCAGTTAACATAATACGGTGGATTACAAAGGAGTACCAAACAAAAATATAGCGAATTAATGTAAATTGCCCGTTTCGCTTGCGGGCCGCGCCGGGACGCTAGCTAGTCGCGATTTAAATTGTCATCGATCTTCTCGTGTTTCAGAAGATTTTGTTTGAGAATAATGCTTTGCGTTTTGGGGTTGTGGTGAAAAGTATTTGTATAAAGGTTTTAACCGACTTTAGAAAAAGAAGGAGGTTTTACAATTCAGATGTTTCTATGTTTTATATGGAAAATTGATTTATGGATTTAAAGAATCTATACTAATATTATAAAGAGTTGCTGAAAGCTGAAGAGTTTGTTTGTTTGTTAGAACGCGCTAATCTCAGGAACTACTGGTCCGATTTGAAAAATTCTTATAGTGTTAGATAACCCATTTATCGAGGAAGGCTATAAGCTACT
Organism: Heliothis virescens; assembly: GCA_002382865.2. Lineage (NCBI taxonomy): Eukaryota > Metazoa > Arthropoda > Insecta > Lepidoptera > Noctuidae > Heliothis > Heliothis virescens. Next base: position 6,329,154 of record NWSH02000537.1, read on the forward strand.
TTGTATCTGAGTGCGCCGAGTGGCACGGGAGGCGGGTGAAACCGCTGGCAGAAGCTAGTATACGATACGCCAGATTTGATTAAGAAATATTTGTAAAATTTCTACTATATCTTCTTAGGTTTTATAAAGTAAACCATTCTTCAACATCCATTTTACCATCATCCAAGGAATAAGTTCATCGAATAGCCCATATTCTGCGAAAACATTATTAGTTACGGAATGTGAAGTGCTGCACTTATGGAGAGTGCACTTAAATATTTTCTAACGATTATATGCATGTATGTATCCCCGTTTGAGTTCCCTATAAAATAGAAATAATTCAAAGAAAACAAAAATAAAAAGTAAAATGTGTGAAAAGTGATCTCCATCGACAGTCACATTATTTCGTCATTGTTTATTAATTTTTGTGTTGTTACATTATAAATCGTTACGGGGATAGGTAAAGATTGTTATAGTGCCATATTAAATAAAATAAAATAAATAGAAACTATGTTTACTTACATTTTAATTCATGCATCCTACACGCTTACTGTTGTACGAGTATGATATTAATGCAATCTTTGAAATGAATTCAGTGTCCAAGAAAATCTTTCCTACTCAGAAATTGTTTAATAAGAGATGTTTTTAATTAAAGAAGTATTCTTTTGTGAAGTCTAAGTCTGTCTTATGTACTCTATGGTGATGAGACTTTTTTGTGCCATCTGTATGTGGACTTAGCTTATCTACATGTTTTCATGTTAATAATTTCGAGAAAGTTGCTCTAGCGCGCAATTAGGTAATTTATTAACTATTTCTTTTCTTACCTTAATCTCCTTCGTATTTTTTAATATATATCGGGACACCTGATGTGAGCCGTATAGTAAACTATTAATTAGCTTGTGTCATGGGCGCTAACGCAACTGATAAACTACATATAATTACGTATATATTTTTATAACAGATTAAAGGTCTTCCAGAAAGGAATATACATCTGTTTTTAAAGAAGCCTGAATGCATAGTTTTTTTGCAGAACTTCGGAAGTTCTGCTAGTACTGCACTAAATGTACTAGGAAGTACTTCTTTCCCTAGTGTCACTTTTAATTGCATTTTCCAATAACCCCTGTAAATTATCCTACTACTAAAGTTCCAATAAAAAAAGCTTCATTGATTGAACACGCAGCCAGTCTACGGAACAAAAACAAAATGGAACTGAATTACAAAACCAATTACGGCTGTGTCCGTTAGACAGTAGAGTATCCACCATCTTGAGACCAGCGTTGCATGCGAGATCAATAGAAAAAGTCTATAATACTTGCATCGCTTTGAACGTGCAAAAGGCTAGTTTTAAATTAGTCCCCGTTTCTTAGGCATGGAAGGAATTATGCTGAATGGTAAATGCAATCCGCTCGTGTCTATTCGGCTGAGATCGGGGATGATCGGATGTTGGAAGCTGTTGATCAGGACTTTAAGCATTATGGACAGTTCATAGCATTTAGTATTTAATTGGTGTTGCTTGATGTATACTTAAACGTAAATACTGTATAGTTTTAATGAGGTATTATCTTGGTACAGCCTCGCTGTCTTACAACAATCAATCGTTAATTGAATACTGACGACACATTTTCGGAATGCACTAGTGAGAAACTCTGAATTGAAAAGTTTATTTTTTATACTTGCGTAATACTGCTACTCCAAAAGCTTTTGTCCTTACGTCTTTCAAATATGAACAAGAAATTAATTAGGTCCCTAGAGCCTGGTCGTTGTAGGGACTGCGCAAAGTGCCCTTTAACAAATGCGTAGTATTCCCAGGCGGGGTCTAATGGACTCCGGTTATAAACTAGATAGGTATAATAAGTTACAACACAAGAACTGGGACGACCTTCATCTTGGGTGAGTCACAACCTGCTTATTATTTAAAACTAGCTCCTGCCAGCGGCTTCGCCCGCTTCCCGAGGGAACTATTTCCCGTACCCGGATAAAAAGTAGCCTATGTTGTTCCTTAGGGTCTATTCTATCCCACCAAAAACATTCTGTAAAAAACTAGCCAATTCTCGCTGAAGCTGCTTGTTTATCTCTAAAAAGTAATGAAATCTAGACAAAGTCGTGCTGAGTCTAAGAATTCTTACTGCGATTTCTTTACTATTATTATAGTTAATGCTGTATGAATGGCCGTTGATCATTCTTTAAACGTTAGTGAGTACAAGTCAACGGCCAGTCATATAGCATTAACTATAATAGTAAAGAAATCGCCGTAAGAATCCTTACGACTCAGCACGACTTTGTCTAGATTTCATTACTTTTTAGAGATAAACAAGCAGCTTCAGCGAGAATTGGCTAGTTTTTTACAGAATGTTTTTGGTGGGAT